>OAMR01000488.1:174430-185037 GCA_900205405.1 Echinochloa crus-galli | reverse complement strand
AATTCCAGTACAAATAGTTCCATCACTATGTTGAAGCTCATATATTATCTCCATTTTTTTTCATGCCCAAGTTGCCTTTTATGGGTGACTTTGGTTGGACTTTCAACCTGTTTTTGCTTTCAAAAAACCCAAAAGCCCAACCAAAGGGGTTGACTGTCATCTAAAGTCATAGCCAAAAACAGCTTTTGTCTAGTACAAATTTGAAAGCAGCTCAGACCCTGCTTTCATTGGCTTTTGGGGTAAAAAATTACCCACCTGCCACTGATTAATGAAAACGGTTCATTCTTTTCTTTTTTTTCTCCCGACCCCGTCTCCTCGCCGTCGCACGCCCCCACCCTCCATCCGCTACCTGTCGCTGCCGCCGCCCCAACACCGGAGGCTGCCGCCGGCCGGACACCACCCCAGCGGTGTCGCCCGAGGCCGGCCGCAGCTAGGCGAGGCCTTTCCTCGCATTGTGACGCGCTCCGCCAGAAGTCGGCGACCTGGAAGCTGGACCAGATCTCCTCCTCCGCCTCGGCGAGCTCGTCGTGCTTGGGCATTGCCGCCGGCAGCCAGTAGCAGAAGTCCATGGCAACCCCGTTCTTGTCCCTGGCCGCCGCGGCGTGTGGCCCACTGCCGGCGGCGTCCGAGGCGAGGAGGTCCACCATCTCCTTCTTATTGGCATGCTCGTCATCCTTCGTGGTGCTCCGAGGCCCGCGTCGGCCTCCCCCACGGCGCTGCCACCGCCGGTGCCTCCGATGCGATGGAGCGCGTGCAGCGAGGGCAACGACACCCTGGTGCGGACGAGCTCTACGCTCCTGCTGCTCGACGTCTCAAGCGCACCCTCTTCGAAATTGACACCCAGGTTGGTTCGATTTTGCCCCCCCAACAGCCCAATCTCCTCTACTCGCTTTCTGTTGTTCTGCAGGTTTTCTCCGTCGTTGCCAAGTTCAAAGGGATGAAGATGGTGCTACCTATTGATTTTTGTAGAATGTCTATTGGAAATATTGTATCCTAAATATGTTTTGTGCGGTGTAAAATGGGAGAATATTTGTTCATGATCTGTTTGTTTGTTTGTACACGTAATGCCATTTTTTATGTAATACAATATATAATATTGTATCTTAAAGATGTTTTCTCTATTTGTTTATTGAGGATGAAGAACTTAAAAAATATTATTTTATCGGAGCATTACGCGTAGTTCATACTCAACATATAGTTTGACAGCACCTCTAACCAAACGGTCTTCTGCTTTTCCCACGGCTGCTTTTCCACGGCTGCTTTTCCACAGCCCACGGCTCACAGCAGCTTTTTCAAAAGCTACAGCCCAACCAAACACACCCTAAAATAAAACAAAATCTATGGTGAATTTAATTTTGAAAAATAAACTGAGATAATCCAAGTGGGAAAGTAGAGGAAGCAAGAGATGTAAAAAGGCAAACCATACCACAAAGTGATATTTATCTGTGTGGTCAACCTTTAACCTCTCCAAAAGAATATGGAGAGATGTCGTGTTGTCATATGTAAAGTAGTGAGAAACCGGGAATACCTTTATATTCTTATTTTTTAAAAAAACTTTTCGGAAATTATGAAAGTAGGGTTCGACATGGACCACGGCATGGCTAGGATTCATCACCCAACTCGGCCTTGAAAACGATGTGCGGAAATAAAAATTAAGCAAATTACACAAGAAGTCGGCAATAGCAATACACTTTGAACAAATAAAGGATCACACGTGTTTCTTCATTTTTTTAAGAACTAAATTGGAGCTTGATTATTATCTACAGCTAAAAGAGCATTATAATGCGTTCCATTTTTCAATTGTATCCTTCCATAGAATTGCCGAGACATATAAGATGAGGATGTATTGGTACATTCACATCAAACAAAGCTCTGCTGGATGGTGCTGAGATCCGCCCTCATCGCCGCCGCGCGCCGCTCATCAATCGATCAGGGGACCCCGGAAGAAAAAAGAAAGCAAACCTCCTTTCGCCGGGTAATAACTACTAACTAGTAGTATACCTACCTTGGCCCGTCGGCGCCCGGGGAGGCGGGCGGAGGAGGGTGGAAAAGGGGAGGCTTGGAGGGGAGCGGAGGTATCGAGAGGGAGAAGGAGCAGGAAGGAAGGAGTCAGGTAAGGGCAGAGAGAGAGAACTGAACTACTAGTATAAAGAGCAGAGGAGCAGAGAAAGAGGGGAAGGAGGCGAATAGAATCTTCGTCTCCTACTTCCCGTCGTCGCCGCATTTCACCACCACATCCCCGTCTCCTTGTTACCCGCGGCCAAGGGAAGGAGGTGAATAGATTTTTTTTCCCCCTCTTTTCCTTTCTCTTCTTTAACAAACATTTATTATATATATATATATGTTTTATTTGTTTTGTGTTTCCTGTGGAGGGAGTGTGACCTCTCCTATTCATTTCGTCCACATAGGTCTAAGGGGGTGTTTGATTCCCTGACTAAACTTTTAGTCCCGTCACATCGAAAAAACCTCCATGCCTATTTGGTAGTCAAAAGGATGTTCTCCCTTCCCCACTATGTGCTTCATGTAGTAACCTCTCCCCAACCTTGTAACAAGGGAGTTCTCCCCAATATTTACATATCTACCATACAAAAGAATGTACTCTCCCCAATTCCCTCTCTACATGCCATCGATGGCGATTGGTACCGTCGCTGGTAGCCCTTCTCGCCGCCCTCCCCACCTTGGCAATGACTTGTCTGTGACCCCTGCCGCAAGGCAGACAACAGCACGGCCATTGTGATGCTTCATGTTGCGCCACAACTGTCCAATGCTGGGCATAACCACTTTCTCGGTCCAGTCCTCAAGCTTCTCGTCAGTGAGCCAGATGCTGCCAGCCATCCGGTCAATGGCATCTTCATCGATTCTGAATGAGGTGCTGCTCCCAATGAGCGACTCGAACTTCGCTGCCATGCAATCTGTGACATTCTTCCTAAATGGCCCAAAGTCAACTGGCCGGAACACAATGGCATCGTCAACAAGATTCAATAGATCAGAGTCAGGGGCTGGTGTTACATGCTTGACCACAAGGTGCCCTTTCTCCTGCTCATGTTCCACAGAGAGATCACTGGAGTTCCGTGAGCCCTCAGTGTCATCCAGTGCCCCAACCGCTAAATTTAGGTCAAGTGATAGACCATGCCCACCGGACAATTCTTTGGCTAACTTCGCCGGGCGAGCATCATCACATAACCAATCCGCTCGGTGCTTGACCTGCTTGTCCCCAATTGAGAGCTCTAGCTGCCAATTAGAGTTTGCTAACTCGAACATCCTTCCTTCATCTTGGAGCAATGTTTCAAACTTTGGTCCCTTGAGTTCCTTAGGTAACCAATTTGTGGTGAGAACAAAAATAACATTGCCAAGGCTTACCTCACGGCCCCTGGAGTCTGGCAGGCGACCAGTCTCCATTGCCCGCTTGATCTTTCCCCGCACAACAGTGTCCACTTGATCGATACCCTCGAGAACAATAACCGAGAAGGGATTTTGCCTAACTGCCTCAGTGACACGGTCAAGCGAGGTTTTACCCCAGAATCCCGCGTTGAGTCCATTACCATCTTTGCCCAGCCGGGAGTCACTGCCAAAGTTTACAACTACTGGTTGGGTGTTTACCATCAGCTCAGACAATGCATTCACCATCTTCCTCTTGCCTGCTTGGTCAGGACCAACAAACAGGAGCCACATGTCACCCCTTGTCCCGATATTTATTGTCTAATCATGGACTAATTAGGCTTAATAGATTCGTATCGTAAATTAGTCCTGGCTTATGTAATGTATTTGTAATTAATCTATATTTAATACTTCTAATTAGCATTCTTCTTTTCGATGTGACGGGACTAAAAGTTTAGTCAGGGAATCAAACACCCCCTTAGACCTATGTGGACGAAATGAATAGGAGAGGTCACACTCCCTCCACAGGAAACACAAAACAAATAAAACATATATATATATATAATAAATGTTTGTTAAAGAAGAGAAAGGAAAAGAGGGGGAAAAAAAATCTATTCACCTCCTTCCCTTGGCCGCGGGTAACAAGGAGACGGGGATGTGGTGGTGAAATGCGGCGACGACGGGAAGTAGGAGACGAAGATTCTATTCGCCTCCTTCCCCTCTTTCTCTGCTCCTCTGCTCTTTATACTAGTAGTTCAGTTCTCTCTCCTCTGCCCTTACCTGACTCCTTCCTTCCTGCTCCTTCTCCCTCTCGATACCTCCGCTCCCCTCCAAGCCTCCCCTTTTCCACCCTCCTCCGCCCGCCTCCCGGGCGCCGACGGGCCAAGGTAGGTATACTACTAGTTAGTAGTTATTACCCGGCGAAAGGAGGTTTGCTTTCTTTTTCTTCCGGGGTCCCCTGATCGATTGATGAGCGGCGCGCGGCGGCGATGAGGGCGGATCTCAGCACCATCCAGCAGACGCTCACGCCGGAGGCGGCGGCGGCGCTGGCGCGGGCCATCGACGAGGCGGCGCGCCGGAGGCACGGCCAGACCACGCCGCTCCACGTCGCTGCCGCGCTCCTCGCCGCGCCGGCGGGGCTGCTTCGCCAGGCCTGCGCCCGCGCCGTCGCAGCCGCGGGGCCGGTCCTGGCGCCGGCGCTGGCGCCGCCCCCGGCGCGGCGCGCACCCGCTGCAGTGCCGCGCGCTCGAGCTCTGCTTCTCGGTGGCGCTCGACAGGCTGCCGGCCGCGGCCTCGGCGACGGCGGCGGCGGCGCAGGGACCGGCCGCCGGTGTCGAACGCGCTCGTCGCGGCGCTCAAGCGCGCGCAGGCGCAGCAGCGCCGGGGTGCCCCGAGGCCGCGCAGCTAATGCTATAGTAATAATTTGATAATTATGTACTAATTATAGGTTAATTAGGCTTGTTAGGTTCGTCTCGCGGAGTATATATATGACTTATGCAATTAGTTTTATAATAAATTTATGTTTAGTGCTACTAATTGTCACTTATTTGAGAGACTAAACTTTAGTCCCTAGGATCCAAACACAGCCTAAATTTTCAACGGCCCTGTCATGGCGACAACTTGACTGTCAGTCTGTGTATTTGATGACTATAAACTGCTCGACATTTAAAACATGGGACGTGCCATGTCCTCTCACCATAGCTCCCGCCATTAGAGTGCTTGATCTGCTACAACCATGTCCAAATCATGCTTGGCACCAAAATCCCTCTTTGCCCTTGCTACAATCATGTGACAAAATGCCCCTCTTCCTCCTAGCCAAGGCATATGCCAAAGGGCGATCTATTTTGATCTAAGAGGAATATATGGCGGCGATGGAGGCTGAAGATGGGAAGAAAAGGGAGATGATCGAGAGAAAAAGTAGAACCATACTTTCATAGTTTTAGAGGAGGACTAAGAGTATATGCCAGTAAATAGTAAAATGTTTTTTAAGTAAGCTAAATAGTGAAGCAATTAATCAACATAAAGTTCAGCCGTTTGTTTAAGATCATTGGTTACCTAACGAAACCATAATTTGTGTTGTTTTTGTGAATCTTCCCAAAATATGTCAATTTCTTGATACATATATCTTCAAAATTAATGTAGAACATGTGCTCTTTTGAAACTAAATAATACAATCCAATCCATCGTTTGTAGAAGAAATTTCATACTAATATATGTCTATCAATATACCCATACTGCGTTCTATAATCCAATCCATCATAGTGTGATTGGTTAATCAACTAGGATATATCTAGCAATCACAGTTAATATATGGAATTGCCAGCTGACCTTCTCTGTAAGCCCCTTGAGGAGCCTCTTGAATGATTCGATATCAGAGATTCCTGCTATCTTAGCCTTTTGCATGGCAGTTAGCCCCTCTGTGTAACTCTCCTTCTGGTCTTTATCCACAGTAGCACCCGGATCCAAGGGACCAAGCACAAGGTCGGTCTTCACCGGGCTGCCTGGCGGACCCTTGCGAAGCTCGGACGTAGGGGTACTCTCTGCCTTCTCCCAGCTAGTGCTCATCTTAAGGGTGGGAACAGTAGCCCTGGCAAGTAGTTTGGGCTCAATGGGTGGGCGTGGACCGAAGGCAGCCAATGGCATGGAGAGAGCTGGTGCTCCAGCACGGGTGCCATGGGTACGGGAGCAAGTCTCACGCCATTTCTTCTCAAGCTCTTGGGCAGTCTCCTTCCATTTCAACTCTTGCTCCTTGGCCTGTAAAAGAATGGAGGACTATATCAATTACCAGTCCATTTGAACAAACGCTGATTTTACAGGTTAACATAGAGAAAAGACACAAACCTGTTGCTGATCACAAAGCCAATTAAACAGCACGCCTTCGCTGGCATCCTCCCACGTTCAGCATCCAAATTCATAAACTACCATATTTCATACTATAATTAACTAGAAATATAATTAATTAATAGTACTCTTGAACACTGACCGTATACAACAAGGCATGTTGTATTGCAGTGTCAGCACGTGTGCATATTGCACAGTAGAGCTAGCTGATTAATTGCAAAGACATGCTTGTTAAAAACTTTGATGGTAATCAAAGTCGTCCCAAGAATTTAAAACAAATAAAACCATGCCATTTTCAGGAAACATGCATCATGCACGTGTTACTAGTTCATGCAAAGCATACGCATATTGATATTTTATTTATTTTCTCTAGAGAGATGTTCTACAAAAATAGGTTTATGCATATATATTAATTCACTAAAAAATGCATGCTAGTAACTTATCTATATATCCCATTTCTCATAGTCATCTGGACTGCAATCCTGTGGCCTGCAGGAGGTGTTTGGAGCTTGTGGCTGGCATCTTTTTTTGGTCTCCTCTTGGCGTATCTTGAAAAGTAGCAGTATTAGCATTAGCTGGCAACCCGTCCTTAGCCGGCTTGTCCTTCCGCTCTGCTGCAAGCTTGGCAAGCTCACGATCATAGCTACCCTTGCAAAGCAAGCACAGAGCCGGCTTAGCCATGAGAGGCTGGTCACCCCCTGCCCCCGGTGGCCATCGGAGAGCTGTTGGTGTCACTGGCATAGGCCGAAGATCTTGTCCTGGTTTGCAAAAAGGCGTCTTTCGTCATATCCATCCTATAGTTTATTAATCTTGCTAGCTGCTACTTGCTTTGTCATGCCACTAATATTAATCAAAGTTGGCAGGAAAGCGTCGCCGCTGTAAAGATGGAAGAATTTCTTGTATAAATTTATAACTTTGGAAGAGGATTAGGATTGGGGTGAAAAGTAAAGTGCGATAACATCCCCACCGAATTGCCAAGGATTCCGGTGCCTCCAGGCCTACAAATTCCAATAATTGATCAGATTGGGTAGACTAAACGTAAGCTTTCCATCGCATAGTACAAAATTATTAGTCTAGTAGTACACCAGAAAAAGGCAACACACTTTTTGGGGTTGCACTAGTCATAATAAACTATTCAACTGTAGTAAAAAAATTTCTTAACATAACGATATATGCAGTTCTCAACGTGTTCGAGAAAAAACTGTAGTAAAATTTTGGTTATCAACCAAATCAACTTTTCCTCATCTGGTCCAATAACACACACAAAAAATTACATGAAACCTGAATAATCAAAATAAAAACAACAAGAACATCACAGGACATGGTAAATCCAACAAACGAGCAGAAAAAAAGGCGAAGAAAAACGCACCTCGTTCACTGTCACCTCCAGGTTGGCTTGGCTTAAAGCTGAAAGTTCAGTTAATTGACCAAAAAGGTAATCTCAACCTCAAAATTAAATTAAATTTTAGGGGGGGGCATTATTGAGTAGATTTTTAGTAGAAAACCATCTCAAATTAAGGGGAAAATGTAGTACATAAGACAATGACGGCTCCATGTATACAAAAAAAGATTTGCCTTTTGTTTTCCATAAAAATTATTTGCTTTGTATTAATTATTAATTAATTAATTAATTAATAACAAAAGATTCTTCTTTAGATAAAACGACATGGTCCTGTTAGCAAGAAAAGTTGCTAATTAACAACGTGAATATTCGTTCTTATATTGGTAATCTATTGCTATCTATCGCTATTTTCTAGTGTCAAACTTGTATTTGAGATATATGGTAGGAGAACTTATAAAACTTTGGATAATAAGCATTTCTATGTTTATCAATTAGGATACTGCATGTCCCTGTTTATCATTTACATTTTCAAACTCTTTTTTTTGTCTATGCGTATATAATGCAGTTGGATAGATATCGCGGTCCATGGCCGTCTTCCACAAAAACTGCGCGCATAAATAGAAAGACTATTCTAGATATGTGTAATTAATCACTAGGTTGTTAGGCAGTCGTGTCAGTGATTAATGAGCAACAAAAACCAAAAGCATTTGTAGACTGCTAAAATAATAGCAAAATCTGAATGAAGACAGATGTAACACTATCACTGTCAAGAAATCCGTATTAGCTGCTCACTTATCTATGGATGCACGACTGCCACTTATATATGTTAATTCCATGCCAATTTCTATATTTCTCAAGCCATTTATGAAGAAATACAAGCATGCTTGGTAGAACCATAATAATTGAAAAGATAATGAGAGTCCAGTTTTCATTGATGTTCTCTGATGGTACATACATATATATCGTGACGGAAAAACTGTACTGTTAGAAGATGGAGAAATGTGGCTGCCGTACAGTTGTAAAGTGGACAATTCAAGAAACCCTTTGGAAAATTTGATGCGGCTTTTCATTATTGTTGACATGAAACATATAGGTTGGATATTGTTAATTCTTGTTTTTTATTGACATGAAAAAGTTACATGTTTACATACCCTGGATCTTTTCTTTTCTACTTGTTTGACTTTTTTTATATAATACTCCATCTGTTCTATAATATAAGGCATTCTAGGCGAATTGATGTTAGTTCAGCTAGTAAGGTTTCTTGTGTGGTGAAACCTACCCACCAAGATTTGATTTAACGTACTCACTCTATCCACGGATATAAGCATTTCTGGATTTAGCCTAAATTAAACCTTTTAAACTTTGACCATCAATAGCAAAAAGTTTAAAAGCATTGTTAATATAGTAATAATTTACTAAATCCTACACGAAACTAGCTATTATACTCACTTTGTCCTATAAATTCAAAATTTGTATCCCAATACAAGACATTCTAACTATATTGAAACCATTGTTCATTTAGTTATGGTTAGGGCTAGTGTGTGGTTAGTTTGGCTGATTAGTAGATAAACATAAGTTGGCTCCTTATTATCTGCAACTGCCGATAAAACAACTAGATGGCACAAACCTTTCACGTGTAATAACCCAAGAGTATATGTGTCTTTTATCGGTCTGCCTTAAAAACTCCCGAATGTGTTGCAATACATGACACATGGAGTAATATGTAAATATTTTTATTTAAAATAAATTATTTTATATATATTATTGATCAAAATAGCATATTAATTAAATAACATATCAATATCCTAAATACCTGTATTCTAGAACAGATCGAGAGAGTACCCGTAGACATGCGCGCAAAGAGATTAGACCTTAAAAAGTAACAACTTGTATTTGACCTTATTTGATGGGCTCCTTCAACGCGTCTGAATAATAATACAGTACCCTCGAGAACGGGCAAAGACGAAAGGACCGGATCGGAATGGAAGTTGTTGCTTTTAGGTCAGGCACGTACGTATGTACGCCCGGGCCGGGGCTGACTCGGGGATCCCGTGGATTGCATTGGCTGGCCTGGCGCCGGCGAGGTCAAGCAGGTCGGCACGGCGTCGCGTCGCCGTCGCCGTCGCCGTCGCCGTCGCCGTCGGCGTCGAGCTCGCACCCGCCCGCCCGCGACGGCGCCGGCCGGCGCCAACACGTCCATGCCAACGAACGCCCTCTCCATCGCTTGCTTGGCTCTTGGCTGCTGCCCGCCAAAAACCGCTTTCCGCGCGCGCCTTCCACCCATCTCCACGACTCCACCCCGGCACACGGTTTCCACAGGGACACGGGGGGCCCACACGAGAAGTACTACTCATCGTGTCCTAATGTTTTTTTCTTTCTCCAATTTTCTCTATCGTTTTAGCTTTTGTTGATAGCGAGCGAGGTGCTTGTATCGGCGTCGTTCACTCGTTTTTTCCTTCTTTGTTTCTTTCTTTTTGTGTTGAGAGAGAGTCCTCGTCTTTGTATCCGTGAAAAATGGGAAATCAAGACAATGACCGGTCACTGGCGTTACATGGGAAACGTGAACCCGTTGAGGTGGGAAAATGCGTTAACGGTAAGTTATGCTTCGTTGAAATATGCTTCATTTTTCTTCTTTATATATATATATTATATATATATAGGAAAAATTCATTCTACATGCGCGTGTAGCTATGCCTACCTATGTATCTCATGATACATGATGAATTTGATCCGACGAAGAATATATACATGTAGTATGTGATGATACTAGACTATCTGTGATGATATATACATTGGGTATGTAAGCATACATTGAGTATATGGACATACAATTTTATATAGTATTATAAAGGTATAATCAAAATATATTTAAAAATAGGGTTGATTTTAAAAAAATTTCATGTAACTCGCTTTGAAGTATCTTAGAATTAGTATATGAACATACTAAAAATGATAAACTAGTATGCGGACATACGTACAATGATATACTGATGGTGGGTGTAGCTACACGCAAATATAGATACGGATCCTTCTGCCTGGCGCGAAT
>OAMR01000488.1:121880-139588 GCA_900205405.1 Echinochloa crus-galli | reverse complement strand
TGGTGGATGGTGGACAAACTTTCCAAGGGAATAAATAAGGGCCAAGGAAAGGATTGGCCCTTTTCATGTGCTCACTGCTCCATCCCCTGCCTTCTTTTCTCCAATCATCAAGGACAGTGGTGGGTTCATACACTTAAAACAACACAGCACAGTGGTGGGGACGAAACTAAATGTATGGGAGGGCTAGCTTTTGTATACGTGAGGAAGAGAGTATCAATGTGTAAGCTAACAAAAGCCCTCAAGGTGAGACCACCCTTTGCTCTTTGTGGTCCTGCAATGGACTCTCATTTTTTTCTTCGCAAAAAATAATGATCCAATTGTAGGGAACAGAGAAAAATTAATCATTGTAGATTTTGGCGTGTCAAGTTTGTGTTTGCTCCTAGAGCCAAGCTGAATCGAGAACAATGTTTCTCTTTCGAAAAAGTTGCGCAATGGTATTGTTCTTGTTCGTGCTCCAAGAAATAGCGACTAATTCATCAATTAGGAGAATTCGTTTCAGTTAGATATATATTTTGATTTGCACATATTCTTCCTCCAAAACAAAGTAATGTAGATGCAAAAATTACGATGCAAATCTTTCTGTTAGTCCTTTTAGTTTTTCCTCACGTTCACATCTGGTTCCTTTTAGCTGCTACTAGCAACCTAGTACCTAGCATAACATGGGAACTTCTTCAATGTAAAATTGATTGCTTTTTGTGGCCTGCAAAAGTTGTTCTTCTTTTGGGAGTTCTCATGTTTGGCAGGTCGGCCATCCTCCAAGCTAACCACATGGCCGTGCATACCACTAAATGAGTTCCCACAACGTACTGTACTAGTACATGAGAACGATGAGCAAACCACGAATTGATAGATGTAAAGCCAACATAGTTACTGTGAACGTTTTGAGTCCCGATGTTTCCGAAATGCCACTCCTTTTCACAGCCACAAATCTGATAGTCCTTAGTATTAATTTATCAGTCAGCCTTTGTGACTCAGAATTGGTTGGAGGTTTGTCATTTCTCCCATGGCATGGGAGGTGGTTGCTTCAAGCCGATATTTTCTCATAGAGGAGGGACGGGTGGGCCCTAGGCGGGCCTGTGTTGGGGCCCACGAAAATTTATGCCCGGAGGCCTGGGGGGAGTCAGCAGGCATTTGCTTTTGCGTCTGGGAAAGGTGGAATGGGCCTGAAAGAGGAGAAATGGGCGCATTGACGAGCGGCAGGCTTTTGCGGTTGGAACAAACGAGGAGGAGCTGATTTGGAAAACCACGGCCGGGCAGCGAATGAAAGCGTGTTCCCTGCTGCAGCTGCAGTGGTGGTGGTACAGCTGCTTCATCAATTCGAACTCATCCGGTACTCCGTCAGTTTCCTTATGCAACGCGGGTTATGATTAGGTACAGCACAGTACAATAATCATTTTGGTTTTTTCGTTCTAGATTGAAATAAGGCTGTAGTACAATCGAAACAACGATACCCTCCTATATTTCTGAACATTGCCATGGTCATAAAAAATAATTTTGATCATTATTTTTTGCTATTGTATATTTGCAAGGCACAGCAAAAATATACCATCATGAAACCACTATTTAACACATATCTGCAGCTGGTAATGTTTTGAAATACCCAAACGCAAAAAAAAATCATAATCTACAATTGACTTAGTTGGAATTTTGGACAGTACAAAAACGCCACCTTCAAAAGAAAAACAAAAGAAAGAATAGTGTAATCGTACGCTTTCTTATAAAGATAAAAGATGGAGAGAGTTGAAAAGATTTAAATGTGCAAATAGATAGTATAAGAAAACATATACATTGTATATACATGAAACAAAACAATCGGGGCGGCATCAGCGTCTTGATCTCCTGCTTTCAATTTGGGACAGCTGGGCAGCAGCAAGGGAGTGAGTGAATGCATAAAGCGACCCATGAAAAGGGTCCAAGGGCGAGATCGAAGATCGGAGGGCCCTGATTAATGGTTCTATTAATGAGGGTGAATAGTGCTGGTCCATCCATTCCTCTTTGCTACGTGGGATCACGTATATAATTGGTGATGACGTTGGTGTTGCGTATGTACTCCATGATTAGACTAAGAAATGAGAGACATCACCTTCTTTGCCCCCCTCGCGTCGCCCCCCAGGCGACTCGAGGGGTGACACGTCGCCGCCGCCGGGGCGGTCTCCTCCTACCAGCGCCCCCCTCCCCTCCCTCTCCCCCCTTCCCTTCCCTCTCCCTCCAGTCGCCCCCTACACGTGCTGCACCACCAACACCAACCCCAGATCCAGTCGTCCTTCGCCGGCGTCCCGCCCACCGCCACGTCCCCGGTCGTCCTTCGCCGGCGCCCCGCCCACTTCCATGTCCCCGGTCGTCCTTCACCGGTGCCTCGCTGCCGGCCTCTCGCGCCCCGGGTCATCCCACTGGATCCACCGCTGGCGCTGCCCGCCGCCGCCGGATTCGTCACTCATCCACCCGACGGATCCGCGTGGCCGACAGCCCTCACGCCGGATCTGCCGCCGGCGTCGCCGGATCATGGTCGTCTCCTGCATCCCCGCCCTCCGAATCTGGGGGACCGCCTCAAGCGCCCCACCCCCTCGAATCTCGCGGGCCCGCCGTCGGCCCACGAGGTGTTCACCACCACCGGCTGCCCCACGCCGTGGCCGCCGCCGCCAGCCGCCCCATCCTCGGGCCTGCTAGAGGCCTGCGCGCCGGTGACCGGGTCTCCGCGCCCGCTCAACCGGGCCTATATGCCATTCCCGGCCGGTCGTTTCTTGGTCGGTCGTTTCTTGGTCGGTCGTTTCTTGGTCGCTCCTGGTCGTGTGGCGCCTGCGGTGGCTCTTCATCGTCATCAGCTTGGATTACGCGCTGCCATTCCATCGATTTTGCTCTCATCCAAGGTTCAGTGGTCGGTTGCAGTGTGGAGAAGCCTTGCATGGCATTGGCCGGTGCTGATAACAGCTGCGTCCTTAGAGTAGCTTACCCTGTTGGGGCATTGTCTCTGCCACCAAACTTATTTGGTTTCGTCAGGTGAAGACTTGGACTGCTCCTTCGTGGACAGTCGGACGATGGCGGGCGTCGGCGTCGTGTTCTCCTTGGAGACATTGTCTTTCTTGGCCCTCCCGTTGTGTCCCCTTTGGCTCTGGGCTGGTAGAAAATCAATGACGTGCGGGTGTTCTGAGTGTCCTCTTTTCTGCAGGTGTCGGTTTGTTCTAGGGTTTCAATATTTTTAATCCAATGAAAAGATGCCACGTTACACTGTTCAGAGAACATGAGCTAAACTGCTAAAACAATCTGCGCCATGTATTCTAATGGGCCTATATAGACTGGCTGAAGAATTCGCATCAGAACAAAAAAAAGGAAAAAGTCCTATTTACCTCCCTGGATACACCTTTTTTTCGACCCTCTTGGACTTGAGATAGTGCCGGGTCCAATAGAGTTGGTCTTACAGCCCATCAAACTTCACTACTGAAGAAAGTAATATCTGCACCGGTTGGGAAAGCCCATTAGCACCGGGTATCCCAACCGTTGCTAGTCTTCCGAGTGCTAAAGAGCTGCCAATCTTTAGCACTGGGTAAACGGGTAAGCAACTTTAGCACCGGTTGAAAAATCATCCGGTGCTAAAAGTTTTGCGTGAAAAAGCAAATGTTTCTTTTACTCCTCGTCTCTTTCCCTCCCTTTCTTTTCTTGCCGCCATGGCATCTTCTCTCTCTGTTCTTCAAGAAAAAGAGGAACAAGTTCTTATTGTTCAAGAACAAAAAAAGAAAGAAGACGGGAGTAGACAAATAAGAGGAGAAAGAAAGAGATTAAAAGTAGAAATAACTCAATTTAGATTACAACATCCAAGATCCACCAGAGAAATTTCATTACAACATTCAAGATTTAATAAGGAAAGAAGATTTAGAACGGAAACGAGAGGAAATAACATTCAACATTCAAGATTCCCATCGCCTGCTCCTCGCCCACGCGCCGCCCGCCTCGCCTGAGCGCCGCCCGTGCCTGCCCGCACGCCACCCCGCCCACCTCACCCGCACCTGCCTGCGTCATCGTCATCAGCTTGGATTACGCGCTGCCATTCCATCGATTTTGCTCTCATCCAAGGTTCAGTGGTCGGTTGCAGTGTGGAGAAGCCTTGCATGGCATTGGCCGTGCTGATAACAGCTGCGTCCTTAGAGTAGCTTACCCTGTTGGGCATTGTCTCTGCCACCAAACTTATTTGGTTTCGTCAGGTGAAGACTTGGACTGCTCCTTCGTGGACAGTCGGACGATGGCGGGCGTCGGGGTGTCGTGTTCTCCTTGGAGACATTGTCTTTCTTGGCTCCCGTTGTGTCCCCCTTTGGCTCTGGGCTGGTAGAAAATCAATGACGTGCGGGTGTTCTGAGTGTCCTCTTTTCTGCAGGTGTCGGTTTGTTCTAGGTTTCAATATTTTTAATCCAATGAAAAGATGCCACGTTACACTGTTCAGAGAACATGAGCTAAACTGCTAAAACAATCTGCGCCATGTATTCTAATGGGCCTATATAGACTGGCTGAAGAATTCGCATCAGAACAAAAAAAAGGAAAATGTCCTATTTACCTCCCTGGATACAAGACCGAGTTCGCGAAACCACCCTAGACATGAAAACCGGGTGAAATACCTCCTCAACTTTCAAAACCGTTTGCTTTGCCTCCTTCCTGTGGTTTTTAAGCGGTTTTCAAGGTGGTTTTGCCTTTTTCAATTTAAAATAAATCTCGTAAATATTTATTAAACCACAAAAAATATTCCCAAGCTTCTAAAAATTATGAGAAAAATCTTAGAGATGGATTGACATGCAAAAATTCTAAATAAAATATTTAAAACTAGTGAAAATGACTACAAAATTTTCTAAATTTTAAATGTAATTCTAGAAAATGGAAATATATCCAAAAACTTAAACACACATAAAATTTTCTAAATGTATCTTGAATACTTTTCTCAATAAAAACATGAAATGAAGCCAGTATGAATACATTCATCGTAAATGCATTCAACCATCGTAAATGCAACATATATTAACGTTGAATGCATTTATGCATTTACGATAAGTGTATTCATGTCGGCCTCATCTTATGTTTTTATTGTGGAAAGTATTTAAGACGCAATTAGATATAGATTTAAATATTTTAATATATATATATATATATATTATTTTTTATATATTTTCTATTTTGCTGGAGCTAAATCTAAATTTTAGAAAATTTTATTGATATTTTCACTAGTTTAAATATTTTATTTAGATTTATTGTGTCTCATTCCATCTCTAGAATTTTTAGAAGCTTAGGAATATTTTTTATGGTTTAATAAATATTTACGACGCCGCCTCACCTGTGCCCCGCCTCGCGCGCCGCCTCACCCGCGCGCCACCCGCCTCGCTCGCGCCCGCCCGCCGCCCGCCTCGCCAACTCCTGGCCTAGAGAGGGAGCGAAGAAACAAAGTGAGAAGAGGAAGAGAGAAAAGAAAAGGAGAAGAAATTAGGTTGAAGAAGAAGAGAGAAGGGAGATAGAAAAGGAGAACGAGTTCGTGGCTGCCCACCGCGCTGCTCCTCTCGATCTGTGCATTGCTCATTAGCACCGGTTGTAGCCTTCAACCGGTGCTAAATGCGCTTGGGCACATTAGCACCGGTTGGTAGCTGCCACCGGTGCTAATGGGTGGGCTTTAGCATCGATTGTTGCCATCAACCGGTGCTAAAGCCTCCCCGTCTCCCCTCTCAGTCTCCTAACATCTAGACCCTATGGTAAAGGCCTATTAGCACCGGATTTTAATGGGACCGAGACATATGTGCAGGGCGGATGGTGGTCTTTCGGTGCTTCCTCGACTTACCGAAAAGACAGGGAACAAGTGGACGACTGACATATCATTTTAATATGGTTATATATACCTTTTTATTAATTTTCATGATTTTTTTCCAATGAAGATTATTTTGACTCTCTAATCTAGGTTGACCTATAGCATCTATTGATGAACGAACATACACCAACCAATTATATAGATTCGAAGATCGTGTTCTATGAAGATTTTGGAGTCCATGATTGTCGGCTCATAAACCCTTATGGTTACGTTTTCATCTTCACATATATGGTTTTCATCTAATATTTGGAGGGCACTATTTTTTACTAGTATAGAAGGTCATGTTTTCTTCTGTCAAGACAAGCGCAATAGAATATATGAAGATGTATAACTCAATTAAAAAAAACCTACGTTGGCCATCGTGTTGTTCGTCAGAGAATTACATGACTATGAATTTTCTTCATTGCTATTTAAAATGATAATTATTTTACTATTCCTTTTTTAAGATATCAATGGAATTGTAAATGACGGTGTATTACAAAGCATACTGTTATGCATTTATTAACCAAAGTTTCCTTGGATAAATCGAGCTATGTTTTGAATGCTAAAGTAAGTTCAAAAGCATATGTTCTAGCCATGAAAATATACAGTTGGAGAAGGCCTAATGGTTAGATTTGTAATAAAAAATACTGTCCAATAGTCACAAGTTTATAACCATTTATATAAGATAAATTAATAGTCAAAGTGTAACTTAGAATTCTGCGTCAAGTCAAGTTGTACCTTATAAAGCAAAAGGAGGGATTAATAACCACATCAGCAAAAACAAAATTAAATGATGTCTCAAACTACCCCTCCAATGCAATGAGTCTATGTTGTTGTTTTATAGACATTATGTAGCATTTAATTTTATGACTCATTAGGGTTGGTATAAGCGCCAAGAGAGTCCCATGTAGATGAAACTTGTTTCTTCTCTCTCTGATCATAAAGTCTCTGCCACATCATCGGATTAGATGATGTGGCGCTGTATTTAATATAACTAGCGCTGGAAATGTCCTTATTGAATCTAAAGGTGGAAAATTATCTTGTCAAATTTACAAAGCATGTATACCAACCTTTTTCTGGTTGGTTAATTTTACTTACTTTGATTGGCCATTTGCGCATTTCAACAACTTTTGTAGTCTACATTCATACACCAAATTCATGTTTTTTGACTAAAAAAAATCATGTTTTTTGATGGTTACTAAATGCCCACAATAATCACTAAGAAATACCGAAGTTCGTATGGAGCAGTTTCTAGGAATGATTTTGTTTCCAAACCATGCTATATGTTATATGATGATTGTAACGCACGTAAATTTTACCCTAAATAAATCGCGCGTCAAAAATTTGTTTTCAAAAATCTTTTACCGCCGAGCTCTCGGAAATCCAGATCCGAATCTTTCCCCTCCCCGGTTTCCCGCCGACCCAGCTCGAACCCCGTCGCACCTAACCTTTTCACCTTCCCCGTCACGTCCCGCACCGACCGCTCTCGGTGCGTGCGCTCGCGACCGACCGTCACCGGCGTTGTCGCCGCGAATCTTGCCGCGGACCCCGCGCCTTTTTCCGCTTTCTTTTTTTCTCCCTTTCTTTTCTTTTCTTTTCTTTTCTTTTCTTCTCTTTTCCCCCTTTTCTTCCTTCCTTCTTTCTCTTCTTTCTTCCTCCCTCCCCGGCGCTGCTCTGCTTCGCCGTCGCTACGCTCCGACCCCACCACGTGCTACACCACACTCACCATCTCCGCGCCGCTCCTGCTTCCCGCTCAACCCGCTGCTGCACGCCCCGGCTGATGGGCAGGAACGCGCCGTGCGCGACTCGCCACGCCGCACACGCGCACGCACGTGCATCCGCGTGCCCGAGCCTGCCGCTGCTGCCCTCCTGCTTTGCTCGCCGTCGAGATGCCGCTGTCGCACGCGTGCGAGCCCGCCACTGCCACGCGCTCCGCCGGACCCCGTACACCGACGCGCCGCCCGTCGTCTAGTCGTTGCACCGCTCGCCGCTGTGTCGTCGTTGCCGCAATAACGCCGCATCACGACACACACTCCCCGACACAGCGCCGCGCTAGTACCGCCCCTGCCGCTCGCGCCTGAGTCATCTTGTCGCAACCGAGAATCCCGCCGGCGCCATTGCCCCCCCTCCACCGGCCTTCTATTGATGCCGAGCACCCTCTCTCTCTCTCTTCCCCCATCAAACCGACCTTCCCCTTCCCCTCCAGCCTATAAGTAGGCCTCCGTGGTGACCTCCCCGCCTCACCCAAGCTCCCCTGCACGACTTTCCCCAACTGCCACAGTGTCGTCGCCGCTCCATAGCCGCCGCCGCCTGCGCGCTCCCATGGGCAGCCTTGCTCACTCCACCTCCACCCGAGGTAAGCTTGGTGGAGTACTTGCCCCACCCTCCTCTCTCTTTTGCCCTGACCCCCGCCCTCGATTGCTTCCTGTAGAGCCGGCAATCACGCCGCCGCCGGCCGCCGGCCTCCCCTCCCCTCCCCTGTTTCACGAGGAATGAGAAAGGGGCAGTTTTTCCCGTGACCCACTGCCTTTCTTCCTTATTCAACCCGCCCGTCCCTCTATTCTCCCTTTCTCTCTGGTAGCTCTGCAAGAAACCCTTGACCTTGAGATAATTACAAATAAGACCTTATCCTTTCAAACAGCCCCTAATACCCTTTATTTCTTATCCTAAGACCCCACCAACTTGTGATATTTAAAAATGGACCCCTCTAGCACCCTGTAGCCATCCCAAATACACCCCTAAGCCTTTTCGAATAAACCCCGGGTCTTTCGGGAATTTTCTGAATAAGTCCTTCCTGCGGTAATCGTCCTAACGACGCGTCATTTTATGCGCCGTTTTAAACCGGAATGACCCCAAATTTCACCACCCACTTTTCCACTATATATTCCGCCAAACCATACGTCACATTCCTAAATGTGACCTTCTTTTCCTCGCTCTCCATTTAATCTTCGTACTTCCCTTCTGCGAGCTCGGCAAATAAAACTTTTATTGTTTTTGTCTTTTCTTTTATATATTGTGTGTGCTTGTTGTGCACCGTAGATCACGTTGAGGAAGAACCCGAAGGAGAGTAGTGCTACGAGCAGGAGCCCAAAGGCTAGTGCCCCGAGCAGGAGCTTCCGTAAGGCTTTGAGAACGGTAAGTTCAATCTTACCCTTTGATGCATGTTTATCTTGGTTTTATAAATGCAACCCACTGGCCTTTTTTATAAAACTTGCATGCTTGTTTGCTAAGACATGTTTGTGTGAGCCATTCCTTGATTTCTATAAATATTCCTTGATGACCTAGGTTAATTTCTGAAAATTCTAGCTTGGAAGTTAATCATTGCTAATGCCGCTTAGGATGTATTTACCTTTTATAAATAAATACTATCCACTGATTATTCGGTAAGGTATTAGGATATGTGCTTTAAAAATAAAATGGGGTTTAAATGATAAAATGATTATTATTAGGGGATAAGCCGGACGGTGTTTCCTGTGTGAAATACCAAGGTGAGCTCGTGCCTGTGTGGCTGAGCATGGTGCGAGAAGTCCGACTTGTCATTAGAAGGATGAGTTGATGTGTCATCTTGCCTAACCCAAATATCAGTACCTCCACTCGACCGTTGTATGTGGCAACGGCTTGGCATAAATCCCACTAGTTGGACTGGTAGTTATTGGGTGTGCTGGTGAGCAACAGAGGACCATGGAGACGAGTATAAGTTCTTGGTGAGTTATATCCTGGGTAGAACCTCGTAGGTAGGTTGCTGACCCCCTGGTTGCTTCTGTGGTGACTAGTCAGTTTAGCTAAGGTAGGTAATGGCCTCGATTGGATCTGCACTGGCACTAAGGTGTTCAAGTTGTGGTACCCTACTTGTGGTTGTGTACACCGCTGCAGAGTTGAAACCTATGCGGATAGCCGTGTCCACGGCATTGGACGAGTTACGACATGGTCACTTCACAAGTCCTTTAACATTGTTTTGGTATTGGTTAGGAGCAGTGTTCTGCTGTGTGAATTGCTTGGGAAGTATTGGTAGTGTCTACGACGGGCGGGGAGTCCGGTAGCACTGAGTTGTGTTTTGCAATTTACTCGATTTTTGATGCTTTTGCTTTATAGAACTTTTACAAAATGAACCCTTGCATGTGGCATTTTCACAAATAAACCAAGAGCCTGTCCTTGATAATTATCCTTGCATTCTTCTGTTGTAACCCCCCCGTGGGTATGGTTGGACTTGCTGAGTATGTATGTACTCACCCTTGCTTGTTTTACAGAAGAAGACCCGGACTTCGCTCCTGAAGACATCGAGTAGGAGTTACGTTCTGCACCCAACTTTGCCTGTGTGTTAGGGTCATCCGCTTGAAGAACCGCATGGCGCAACTCTCTGATGATGAAATGATTAGTTGTACCATTTGGTTTCTAGTTTTTATCCTCACGCTAGTGGCACGTCTGTGCCCGCTACCGTGTAGGCTTGTTCGGTAATGGACCATCTGTTGTAATAAATGTGAATCAACCTCCTAGGACTGATGTTTGTATCACATTTAAGTCTTCTCATTTGAGGGGACGCTTCAGGTGGTATCAGAGCCGATAGGTTGGCCGTAGGACGTGACCCCTAGGATCGAGACCTTTTTTTCTCAGCCTTTTTGTAGATAAGCCTTCCCTGGGTTAAGCCATTTTTCCCACACCAACACTCACTGATGGTTTTACCCTATCCAGATGGCTGACGATGGATGGAGTGAGGGGATCTGCCCCGCAGATCCTAGCCTCCCTAAGTTGTTGCTACTCAGCCTGGAACGCGTCGGAGTCACGAACCCACCAGAGTACTCCTACCGAGAATACAACTCTAGAGGTACCCGTCGGCGTGAGATGATGATCTTCATGGGAAAAAGCGCGCTTTACCCCGAGGTTGAGCCATTCGTCAGGACCACTGGCTTTGGCTTACCATACACCTACCATAAGGCCGCCAGAAAAGCCCTAATATGCCTGCGCGTGCTCTATAAGAAACACCTCCATGGAACGCCTATGAGATTCTTTCCGCCCACTAGAGGACGAGGACGCGCATGGATTGCCTGGATGAGGAGTCTTGGAAGGGATGAGGAACTGGAGGACACTGTTTCTCATCTGGCTATCTACCTCAACGGCTTGGACCGGTTGTACCGTGACCAGGCGGTCCAACTGAAGCACCTAATCCGCAGGGCAGAAAAGGCGGAACAAGTAATGGAGAAGCAACAGATAAAAGCCGGATGAGCCGAGAGCTCCCTAGCTGCCATCCAAGCCAAATGGCAAGACTATGCTGAGGAGATAGAGCGGATCGAAACCCACCAGAGAGAAATAGGGTTACTGGAAGGAGAACCCGAAGAGACCCACCGAGACATGGGTACCTAGAGTGAAGAAGGGCCTTGTCTCCCACCCAAGAAGCGCCTCAACTGGATCATTAAGAGGGCCCCCCAGGAGTGAGGAGTAGTATGCGTAGGCAGGAGTTGTTGTCTAAATAAAAATGTACCTATCCATGATGAAATAATAAAACCATCACCCACCGTTGTGCTTATTATCCTTGCAATTGGTCTGCCCTATCTTTGTTTTCAGATGGCTGTGGAAGGATGGACCTAGGGCACTTGCCTCGCCGCACCTGGTTTTCCCAGCCTTTTGATCGACTCCATGGAGCACCTTGGTGTGGCCAAGCGTCCAAGGTACTACAGCAGGGAGTACGAGCACCATGGCACCCTTCGCTGTAGGGTGGTCATCGCCGTCGCCATAAGCGACCGCCACCCCGCAATTGATCCTTGGCGAGTGACCGCCACAGGGTTCAGGCACCAAGACACCTATACCTTGGCCATTAGGAAGGCGCTGCGCTATCTGTGTCAGATTTATGAAGAGCGCCTCGTCCCCATGCCAATGAGATTCTTTCCCCCGATCGTCCGGACTCCGGTCTGGCGGACCCGGATGAGAAGCCTGGAAAGATGCCATCAAGAGGAAGGACCCTTGTACCAAGTGGCCACCTACCTCTCCACTTTGGATCAACTCCTTGACACGCAGGCTAGTTTCCTGAATGAAAAGATCAACCGAGCCGAGCAAGCCGAACTCGCGGTACAGATGCACCAAGTCCAGGTGGCCCAAGCAGAGGCCAGAGCCGCCGCAGCCATCAGCCGCGAAGCCCTTGCCCAGGAAAGTCTCAGGCAAGCCCAGGACCAACGTATGCAAGACTGGACCAGGAGTGGAACACCCGTCCCTGCCATAGGGGAAACCCATGTCCTGCTTGGAACACCCGTCATAGAGTGGGGAACACTTTTTGGGACCCCACAAGCCTCACCCGAAAGCCCCGCAAGATCGGAGGAAGCCGCAGAAGGAGAAGCGGCCGGGCAGCCCTAGGAAAATGAAAACGCCGAAGACGACAAACTGCTCAACCCACAAGGAGCACACCCCACCCCAGAAAAAGGCTCGCCCCGCGAGTAGAAGCCCCGAAGCCACCAAGCTGAAGCCCTAGGCCCTCGCTTAGAACTGTACCCCTCCATGTTGTACCCTTGTGATCAGTTGTGTAGCTGCGTTGTACCCCCGCGTGTTGTACCCCCTGGTTGTTTGAATAAAGCCACTAGTGTTTGTCTGCTTGCTTGTTTGTTGAGTGTTCTCTGGCAGGGTGAACCTTGCCTTTTAGAAAATGTGAAATAAACAACTTGAACATCACCTAAGACCCCATTTCCCACCTCAATCTGCAGATGGTTAACACGCATACCGAGGCCCTCCCAGAACCGCACCCCTTCCAGCGGTGCAGGACAGCAGGGAGGAGAAGGACACGACCCGGTGGTGGAGGAACAAGAAGTAAGCCAACCAAGAGTAGGGAACCAGGATGGAGAGCAGCAAGTACCACCCCACCCCCACCCGGCAGTTTGGTGCAAGCAATACATAACATGACTATTGCCATGCAAACCATGCATGAAGCCTTTCTTTACCGCGAGACACGTCAACAGAACCTTAATGACAAGCTGTCACACTTCTTAAGGACCAGACCACCCACCTTCAGAGGATCCAACAACCCACTGGAGGCAGATGATTGGCTGCGGGCTATTAAAAGAAAGCTCGAGCCGTTCGACTGTCAAGACCGCGACAAAGTTCTCCTGGCAACCCACCAACTCACTAGAACTGCACTAGCCTGGTGGGAAAATTACTGTGGGGCTGCCGATGATGATACCTCCATCACCTGGAATGAGTTTGTGAGAGAGTTCCGCCGTTACCATATCCCTGTATCCACCATGAAGCGAAAGGCGCACGAACTCCGGGCACTGTAGCAAGGAACCAAGTCGGTGGAGGAGTACACCCACCAGTTCATAGAGCTTGCTCGCTATGCACCAGAAGAAGTGGACATAGAGGAGAATAAGCAAGACATGTTTAAGAAAGGCTTGACCCCAGAACTCAGAACCTTGCTTACCCCTCAGATCTACCCGGATTTCAACACCCTGATGAACATGGCCATCCTTACGGAGAGAGCCAAGGCAGAAGAAAAGAGGGAGAATAAGCCCAAGTTTCTGGAAAACAAGAACCACCAACCGGACCGTTTCCAGAAACCAAAGAGCTCCAACTATACTGCACCAAGGACTCATGCCCCAATGCAGTACAGGACCCAGTCACAGAGAACGGGCTCCCAGACCCAAAGCACACAGTACAAGAGCTAGAACACCATGAAGCTTGCATAGAGCAATGCCAGCCAAGTCACCAACAACGACAATAATGGTAGAGCTTGTTTCAATTGCCGTGAGATAGGGCATCACATTGCCAACTGCCCCTATGCCAAGAACAAGCCTGCTGCATCAACCTGCTCCAACTCAGTGAATGGGCCCAAGCCACTAGTCACCGGAGCAAACCGAGTCCCAGTCCGAAGCAACAATACCAACAACAACAACAACAACAACAACAACAACAAGCAGTCCTATGTATGAGCCCACGTCAACCACATCGATGCGCAGGAGGCTCAAGGAGCACAAGGAATAGTACTCGGTGAGTTCCTAGTCAGCTTAGTCTTGGCAACAGTATTATTTGATTCTGGAGCATCACATTTTTTTATATCGTCAAGTTTTGTGGAAAAGAACAACGTACCAATAGTACTACTAAAAACACCCCTGGTAACCCGAACGCCTGGAGGTGACCTAAAGTGCCAACTAGGCTGTTTACGGGTAAGGATCATTTTAAGTGGGGTAGAGTTCTTAGCAGACTTAGTAGTACTTATGTCCAAGGGAATAGACGTGATCCTTGGAATGGACTGGTTAAGCCTACACAATGGACTCATAGGTTGTGCCGGAAAAATAGTACATCTAACCAACCCAGATAGAATACAAGTAACCTACCACACTCGTGGAAGTGGACCAGACCTGATGGTTTTCAGTATGGATGTAAGACCTGTAGAAGAAGTCCCAGTTGTCAACGAATACCCTAACGTATTCCCTGGGGGACTTCCTGGAATGCCACCAGATAGGGACATAGAGTTTTCCACCGACCTTGTCCTAGGAACCTCACCCATAGCCAAGAGACTCTATAGGATGGCAGCCCCTGAACTAGCATAACTTAAGAAACAACTGGAAGAGCTACAACAACTCGGTTTTATCAGACTCAGCTCATCCCCATGGGGAGCCCCAGTGCTCTTTGTTAAAAAGAAAGATGGAGATGAGAATGTGCGTGGATTACCGTGCATTGAATGAGGTCACCATTAAGAACAAGTACCCTCTCCCTAGAATAGATGACCTCTTTGACCAACTGAGAGGAGCCATGTATTTTTCAAAAATCGACCTGAGATCAGGATACCATGTCACACCCAGATTTTCACAAAAACCCGAATGCGGCCATATGTGTGCCCAGGAAGTCATAGTACACATATAGTGAACAAATATTATAAATAGAGAACATATGCTGGAATAAATTCTTCATTAAATAAAATGTTTACATTAGAGTGCTTCATAAATGATCTAAACAAATACAGCGGAAGACTAATAAAACTCTCAACTAATGGAGCCGTAATCCACAGGGACTCTGACTGGGAGATCACAACTCAGTAGTACGGTAAATCTTCTGGAAACTCAGCAGCAGACTCATGCCCAGCCCAATCTGTTTACCCATACGGGATTTTGTTGAATAAAATGACAAGTGTAAGTATACAATTACTTAGCAAGTATAGTACGGGTATGAAGGCTCAAAATAGGCTAGACACGACTTAACTGCTTTAGCATTTTTAGTTGGTTCATTTTATTATTAACCAAATTACTACAAGTGAATGATACCCGGTTGTAACCCAATTAATAAAGTATAAGTGACATTAAACATAAATAAACATCATCTTCTAATAAAAAAGGATCCAGGCCGCTTGTGACTCTAAGCAAGGCTATCATGATAGATTTACACTCTGCAATGGTTTCGCCCTTTACCCACCAGTCGCGTAAAAGTTCAAAAGAACTTTGCACCCAACCACACACATCAACACTTCCGAGGTGTGATTGCATAGGGACGCTATAAGGTTTTTCACAAGACACCCTAACAAGACAGTGGCCGCTAAGGTACAATAAGGTGGTGAGACTGTAGGCACCGAGATCGACGTACGCCTATGGAGTCACACCATAGGGGGGTTCGATGGCGTCCAGAGCGCGGGCATCGCACCTAACAATGCGCAACGTGCGAAGTTCCCCGTTGCAGGGACTCCCAACACGGGACTGGGTCTAACGAGACCTAGCTGACGGGGCTACCGTCCTTGGTGGAATCAAGAAACACCCCGTGCCTTACTTCTCATAACGCCGTCGGCCCCACCGGTAACCGCTGGCAAGCTAGAGACGTACAAGTTACTTGACCAAGACCAGAACCATAATAGTTCTAGTGGTGGCGACAGGCTCCTGGGTTGCTGCTTTAAGAACCGGACCTTGCAGAGAGACACTGGAGCAAAGCACACAACACATGCCCCAGCTCCCTAAACCATGTTGCTAAAAAGCAAGTTTTATCTTTAATGTTGAAGTGAACCATTAAGTCAAAATTATCAGTTAAATAAAAGTGACAGTAGCTGCGCATAGCAAAATCTACCCATATGCATAAACCCAAGGTAATCAAAGGATAGGAGTAAACAAACTAGGTACAACCTTAATAGGAAATCAAATTTAGACACATGCATATGAAAAGAAATGTATGTAAAAAGGGTGTGTTTAGGTAGCAAGGATTGTCCATGCTATAACTTGCCTTCCTCGAAGGGCGGCTGCTGCTGCTGCTGTGGGTCCTGCTCCGGAAAGTCCCCAACGTACTCGAACCCCAAAGCATACGGCTCACCGATTGGACACGAATCACCATACAAGTGAGCACGCAAACCAATTGGGTTGCCGCTTTATGAACCGGACCTTACGGAGAGACACTGGAGCAAAGCACACAGCACATGCCCCAGTTCCCTAAACCATGTTGCTTAAAAGCAAGTTTTATCATTAATGTTGAAGTGAACCATTAAGTCAAAATTTACAGTTGAGTAGTGGTGACAGTAGCTGTGCATAGCAAATATCTACCCATATGCATAAACCCAAGGTAATCAAAGGATAGGAGTAAACAAACTAGGTACAACCTTAATAGGACATCAGATTAGACACATGCATATGAAAGTAAATATATGTATAAAGTGTGTTTAGGTAGCAAGGATTGTCCGTGCTATAACTTTCCTTCCTCGAAGGGCGGCTGCTGCTTCTGTGGGTTCTGCTCCGGAAAGTCCTCCACGTACTCGAACTCCAAAGCGTACAGCTCACCGACTAGACACGAATCACCATACAAGCGAGCACACAAACCAATACATGCAAACAAATAATAATCTATTAGAACAGTACACCAAACAGTAGAAACAGTACAAGTAAAGCTTCTAGAAATAATTTACGCTTCACTACGAACACATGAGCGCGAAAATCACACTAATCGGAGCTAAAACGAAAAAGATATGGCTTTTCTAAGTTCTAGGGACCTGCTGACAATTTTTAAAAGTTTCCAGGGGCTTATTTGAAGAAAACCGAGGACCTATACGTAATTAAGCGTTAAAACTCGAGGGCTAACACGCAAAAGACGCAACTCAGGACCAGGGGTTCTATTTTTAAGAAGGGCAGGGGGTTATTCGTTAAAAATAGGACCTAAACATAAATACTTTGAACTGGGACTGGAGCGCGGGTTAATTTCTAATCTTGCAGGGGCTCTTTTGCAAAAGTGTAGGCACTGACCGGTACGCACCGGGTTTGACTCGGGACGACTCGGATCTGGGCCGTTGGATCAACATCTAGCGGCTTAGTTCGGCTTGGGTGATGGAGATCGTCGGCGGGGGAAGGAGACGGCGGCGCCGCCCGTTCCCGCGCGGATTCTCGCCAGAGTAAGCTCGATAGGGAGCTAGGGGGCTCGGTTAGGTAAGCGGGCTGGTGCTACGGGTGCGTGGCGACACGGTGACATGATGGTGGTGATCAAGTCGCGAGTTTGGCAGTGGTGGCGTCGGTCGACGGTGGCCGGCGGAGCGGGGCTCCGGTGAAGTCGGGCGGGGGTGCTAAGGTGTTCGGCTCGGGGCGGGGCTTGGTTCTGGAGCACCAGGGGACCATGGCGAGTCTAATTTGGGGGTTCAAGTCAAGGCTAGGGCGGCGGAGGGGGAAGAACGACAGTGAGTAGAGGCGGCGGAGCTCCGGCGAGGGTGCATTGGCGCGCGGGAAGAGCTAGGGGGAGCAGGGAGTAGCTCGGGGTGTTGCTCACCGCTTCGCAAAGCTTCCTGGGCCGTCGTGGTGGACCGAGCGAGGCCGAAGGTGGCGGTCGACAGCGGAGGGGTGAGCTCCAGGCGGCGGTGGCACTGTGAGTTCGTGGAGAGGGCGCTGCGGGGCTTAGGAGCTCAGGCTGGGAGTTGTGAGGGGTCTAGGGCGTCGAGAGATTGCTTAAATAGGGCTCGGGGGGG
>OAMR01000488.1:80164-105970 GCA_900205405.1 Echinochloa crus-galli | reverse complement strand
TTTCTTTCTTTTATTGCATCAACTTCACCGGAATGCTGCTCAGATTTGGAGAATTTTGAGGATTTCACTGCTGATTTTGAGGAGTTCTAGGCGAGTCTCCCCCAGTCAATGCCTGTGGAGTTGGAGTCACTTTTGCTTCGTTAGATGAACGTTTATTTAAGTCTTCCGCTATGACATTTGTGTCAACTCTGAGATTGTAATAAATGCACTTTAATACTCTTTCGTTATGCATGGTTATGGATATTCACTTGTGACGTCTACCATATGTGTGTAAACTTGATCCTGGCGCACATATGAGATGCATCTGGTTTTCTTTCTGAAACCGGGTGTGACAGAAGTGGTACCAGAGTTGTGTTGACTATAGGACAAAAACCTAGATAGCAATGGTAATTCTTTAAGGATTAAATTGCTTAATCAATTTTGCTTTAATTATTCTTGATCTCATTTTACTATATTCTTGCTCTTGATAATTTATCTCCTCCTTGCATTTATTTTATTTCTATTCCATTTTATTTGTTATCTTACCCTGTCTTGATATCTATAGACTTGTTCTAACCCCCTTTGTCTTTCTAACCCATAGATGGTTTTGACTAGACAAGGTGCTCGTAGAATGGTTAGAACTCTTTCCCCTCTTCCACCCCCATCAGTGCACGAAGAAGAAGATGCTGAAGACGTGGAGCCGGAAGTGAATTAGGAGGAGCACGCGTCAGTAGCATCAGCAGCGGGAAGGCTTCTCCTGGTTCCTCATCGGCGCCACGAGCACAGGTGCCTTCCGGCTTCCAGCGCCGCCCAGTGACCCGCGCCATGAGGGCGAGGTTAGCCAAGGCTTGGTACTCGACGCCGCAGGGGAAGGAGCCTGTCCATCAGCAAGAGAAGTCCAAGAAGAAGAAGGTCGTCATCATCAACACTGACTCAGAGCGCCACTCCGAGTCCCTCTCCGGCACCGACTTGGACGTCGATTCGGACTCCGACGACCACTCCAAGCCCATCTCCAACTTCGACACCGACTCCGGCGAGGACCTCTCGGATTCCGATGCGTACTACAACTCCGGCGATGAGTATGACAAGTACGGTGCCTGGCAGTCCATTGTAAGTATTTCTGAAAACTACCTGTACTTGTATGTCCATCACAATGTCATCTAGATCTGCGGTTATGAATATATGACATCAGTTTCAAATGGTAGCATATGATCTGCCAAGGTGATTGTCTCCACCAATTTATCAGAAGGGGTTGAGTATCATTTTGAGACACAATTAGAACATGTGATTCTTGACATGAACTATTTAGTCAACAGGTTAAACACTGCACTTAATATGACACGAATGGATTGCTTAATATTTAGTCACGATGATCAGATCGTAGCTCCAAAATCAATGCATGCTTAATGAATGCAAGGTTTATATTTCTCGGAATTTCATACAACAACACTCCACAACAATATATATTCCATACCATTTACAAGTTTCGGTTGCTGATGTATCATAATCTTTCTCTGCTACTGCCTTTTTCTATGTACTCCGTATAATGGTTATTACCCAATGGATAGACTGGTTCTCTGCGTATGCTAAATAAAAAATAGTTTGGCAGATAAGCTTTGATTGTCCAAATATATTGTGCCTGGATGAATGCAAGGTGCACAACCATCTCTTCAATATCTGAAAACCACAAGAAACCATCTCTGAAGCAGTATGTTAAAAAGTAAAATATTGTAGGCTGTTGTGAGCTAACAGTATAAGTTTTCAAATATTTGGCAAGACAAATTGTATGCTGTGCAATGTGTGTACATACTAGTTACCAAGACAGTATCTCCATTATATGTATTATGATGTTACATTACCTTTGTTTTTCCTAATGCAGAATGATATTGACTCTTTGAAGAAGGAATTCAGAAGGTACAAGAAAAAGACTACTGAAGCCATCGACAAAACAGTTGAGGAAAGGTACTATGCCCTTGGAGCATTCCATAAGGCTAACAAGGAAAATGCGTCTGTCTTCACAGCATATTAGGAAGAAAAGAAGGAAAAAGAAGCTTTGCTCAAGGAGCTTCAAAAAGAAAAAAAGAAGAACAAGGAATTGAAAAGCTCGACAAGCAGGACTATGTTCATGTAGGTATTGCTGCCTGCCGGTCAGCATTATGTAAATAAGCGTAGGCACGATGTGTGTTGGTAGTTTATGCACCATGTCTTTGTTGTCAGTTTGGGTAATGGTGCTTGTTTAATTATGTCTATGGTGTGTGATGGAATCTAGGTTTATGTGTGGACTATGTTGTGGTTTATGTCATGATGGATATTATGTCTCACAGGTTCACTTAGTGATGCTTGCCTGTTCTTGAGACATAATGCTAATGTGTACTGTTATATCATCCTATGCCACATTATCAAACCATGTTATTTGGTCATTTTGATTGCATTACCACAACTGTTTGCTCACACAAAGTAACTAAAAAGGACACCACAAATGTATTGTACCTACAGAACTACTTACTCTAACGACAGGAGTACAAAGTAAATAATAAGCTATGACTAATCTTCTTCTTGCACAGTAGACAGTTCATCACCCATGTCAAAAGTATCTCATGGGGTAAATCTCACTACAGTATGACATGCTTCAACTTTTGGGTCTTGGACATAAAACACTTGTTGCACTTGCGAAGCAAAGACAAAAGGCTCGTGCTCTATTTTCTCCCCTGTGTGTATTTTTCGACCAAAATTGACATGGGTGAATCCAAATTCATCTGTCCTCAACCCGGCTTGATGATGAACATCATACCATTCACATCTGAATAGCACTACCTTGTAGTCTGCATATGACAATTCAATTATATCTGATAATCTGCCATAATAATTAACCTCATCATATGCAATATTCACCACACCGCTGTTTTGTGTCAAGCATGTAGCCTCCCGACTCATAGTGTGGAACCTGAAACCATTAATTATGTACCCACTACATCTTATACCACATCTACTCGGTTTTGCAGCCAATGCTCGGACCTTTTCTGTGATGTCTGTTCCATTGCCAAGCACAACCTGTGCATAACGAAAATATTGTATAATTTCCTTCTATAGATGTCATGCCTGTCTACAAAGCAATTTGATATGTACAGACCTTTTGTTCCAACCAGTCTGCAAAGTGATTATCAATCATCTTCTGAATGGAATACGGTGATAATTTTATTGAGGGTCATAATTTACTTTTCTCCTCATCCAAGAATTCTCTGCAGCATAAAATCACTATCATGTAAAACCAAATTAATAAAATATTAAACTAATAGGAGGGAGCACTATACCATATACATACATGCGGAATTCTTCAAGTTCATCACAATGTCGCAGGACGTACCGATATGCTTGAACAAGAAGCTGCTTATCAATGTTGACACCGACACACTTTTCAATTGGTTCTCCAGTGCTATTGAACAAGTACATGTCCGTTTTGTCGTCTGAGGGATCAGGATTTCTAGATGGCCTTGAAAAACGTGTAGTTCCTTCTAAAAATTTGGAACAAAATGTTAGGCACTCCTCCATGCAATATCCTTCAGCTATCGATCCTTCTAGATGAGCTCTATTCTTCACAAGTCCCTTTAGATGAACAAAAAATTTAGACATAATCATACAAACGTGTTAGCTGAATGAATTTTTGAGAATAATAGTTCAAACTAAAATTTCTATTGCATACCTCTCCATGGGGTACATCCACCTGTACTGAAAGTGGCCACCCAGTTTAACTTCTTCAACTAAGTGCACCATCAAATGCACGCTGACAGTAAAGAATGATGTCAAGAAAATCTTCTCCATATCACAAAGTGTCATCACAATTATCTCTTGAAGCTTTGATAGCTCACCCACATCTATCACCTTGGAGCACAACATCGTGAAGACTTTTGCTAACTGAACAACAATTTTCATGACATTTTTGCTGGGGTAACAGGTCCGGAGCGCCACTGGAAGAATATCATGTAGTAACACATGATTGTCATGACTCTTTGGCCCACTCAATGTACAGTTGTTCATGTTCAGACACCTAGAAAGGTTTGATGCATACCCATTAGGGGTCCTAAGGTTCCGAATTAGTGAGCAAAACATCTCCTTTTTCTGTCTAGACATGGTAAAAGGTGCATCTGGAGCTAATTCCTTACCTTCAGCATCCACAACAGGATGAAGATCTCCTCTCGAATTCCAATTTCAACTAAATCTTGTCTTGCATTAATGCCATCCTTTGTTTAATGAATAATTTCCAATAAAGTTGAGATAAAGTTGTCACACACATTTTTCTCTAAGTGCATTACGTCTAGATTGTGTCTTAGTTTGTTATGTTCCCAGTATGGTCAGTCAAAAAAAATGACCTCTTTTTCAACCAATCTTCGGGCTTCTTCTCCTCCTTAACATACTTCCCATCTAATTTCTTCTTTTCTCCTCATCTTTTACGCTTGTGTTTCTGATCATTTTGATCCTCTCCTCTCTTATTCTTGCCTTTCTTGTTCTTGCCTTTACTGCCACCCTTCTTTGATGTGCGCCCCTTTTTACCTAACACAAACACTTTTCCTTCTAACATTTTCAGAACAGTTGTGCCACTCATTTTCTCAGGTGCTAGTTCAGTCTCTACTGACCTATCAAATTGCATTCTTTGTCTTCGGTACATGTGATCTTCTGGGACCCATCGACGATGACCCATATAGCACATCTTTTTTGTTTTCTTCAAGTGGAATGATCTTGTTGCTGGACCACAAGAAGGGTATGCATATCTACCACATGTGCTCCATCCATATAAGTAAGCTAATGCAGGAAAATCATTTATAGTCCACAATAGTGCAGCTTGGAGCTGAAATTCCTTTCTTGAGGATGCATCAACTGTTTCCACTCCCAACCGTAATTGAAGGAGGTCATCGATCAATGGCTGCAAGTATACATCAATATCATTTCCTGGAGAATCTGGACCAGGGATGATCATCGACAACATTAAAGAGGTTTGCTTCATGCAAATCCAAGGTGGTAGGTTGGAAGGAACAAGCATTACTGGCCATGTACTGTGCTTTAAATTCTTATTCCCAAAAGGGTTAAATCCATCACTTGCAAGAACAAGACGTACATTACGAGCATCTTCTGCAAATTTAGGATATCTAGCATCAAAGTCTTTCCAAGCTTCCCCGTCTGCTGGATGTCTTAGTTTTCCATCTTTTGTGCGGCCCTCTTGATGCCATCTCATGTCATCAGAAGTTTGGGTGGTACAAAATAACCTTTGCAGCCTAGGTATCAACGGGAAAATAGCGCAACACTTTTGCTGGTTTCCTTTTTCCCTTAGGTTTACCTGTCGAGGCCTTCTTATCAACTTTCCAATGTGAGCTCTCACACACATGACAACTATCTTGTTTGGCAAAATCACCTCTAAGAAGGATACAATCCTTGGGGCAATCATGGATTCTCACGTAATCAAGACCTAACTGATGGATGATTTTCTTCGCTTCATAATATGTCTTAGTAGATTTGCTTTAGGAGGTAGCGTACCAGATAGTAGACCCAGCAGTGCTGTAAATGATTGTTGTGACCAACCATGTAAACACTTTAAATGATATAAGTGGACCAAAAATGAGGGTCTGGAATATTTACATCCAGGAAATAACCTTGTGTACGTGTGCATCCTGGACGAAGCTTGCATATATATTCTGTTCCATGCCCAAACCATCACATTCTTCTGCATCCGCTGGATCCTGAATGAGAATCATCTACTTGGTTTTCAGGCATATTTGCAGCCCTTCCAAATGCAGCATCTATCAGTTCTTGCATGCCATCGGATTCAACATCTTGCTGATCTTGCACTGGACCCAATGTTTCCACAATTCTAGTAATATTTTCCACATCATCAAATGCAATTGATGGTGTCCCGTAATCCTCACCATGATGAATCTAGCTACTAGAATGAACAGTATTGTCGATATGGTATGGAGTCGTGAACCCTCCATCCAGGTGGCTAACTATAATGTGAATATTACCAAACTTATTCTATTCCACCCAGCAAAGTTAAAGTAATAAAAATATATTCCAGTACATATTTGGTGGCATATAGCTTCATGAATTAGATATTTTTCTCATTGTTGGCTGCATATCACAAGATAAACTGATGTTTTCTTTAAACCTCATAGGATAGTCCACATTATAGGCACCTGATTTCATTCATCATACTACAATTTATCCCGCCGCTGTTCTAATAAGTGTTCAATACAATATACTTTTGATTCAAACATTAAAGACAAAAAATTGATCCTTTCAAGAAAGAATTTAGGAGGTATTTGAGGGAGGGTTTACCTGCACATCAATTGGTCTAGTGCTCAGGCGCTGCAACTTGTCTGGCTCACGGGCACGGTGGGTCACCTCGCCCTGCTGCTCCGTCCAGGTTGCGTTGGTGAGTAGACCGGCGTACTTCACGGGCAGGGAGTGCACCTCGCCTGCTGCTCGATGGGAAAAAAGGATGCAGCGGCGTGTATGGCGGCGCCTAAAGGGCCAGGCTCGGATTGCATTAGGCCCCGGATGAATACCATTAGGGTACACTTTGTGGGTATTTATTCCATGTTTGTACAAAACAATTCTATTTTAATCTCTCTGATTACCACAAAAGCATGACTGTTCTATTGGTTTACTCCACGGTTCAAATCTGTGAGGAAGCATCAATTTTTTGGATATTTTTCCATCACCTCTATTTCATTTCCCCTTTAGCAAAGAAGATAAAATAACAATTTCCCCAATAAACACCATGCAAGTCTATGCGGCAGCACCACAATTTTATTTCTTTTGCACTTTGTTTTTTTATTTCGTTTTTTCAGCCTTCCAAATAAATTCTACATGATAGTTTGTTCAAAATCATCTTTGTATCATATACATTTGTTGGAAACACTTTACAATGTGTCTACAAGATACTAACGCTTTCAAGTGTCTAACTTTGTGTTATTTTGATACGTTTTTATAGTCGTGTTGCAAACCGTCTTTATACCACTACCTACAATTGTTTGAAACACTTTACAATGTGTCTACAAGATAAATGACACTTTAAATCACGTCTAATAGTGTGTCAATTTGATACATTCTTACAGTCGTGTCAAAACTCATCTTTACATCACTATATACAATTGATTGAAACACTTTACAATGTGTCTACAAGATACTAATGCTTTCAACCGTTTCTAAGTTTGTGTCATTTCGAAATGTTTTGATAATCGTGTCTGAAATCGTCTTTATATTACTATATACAATTGTTTGAAACACTTTATAATGTGTCTAAACGATAAATGATGCTTTAAACCGTGTCTAATATTGTCTCATTTCTAGACGATTTCAAGAGCATGTTAAAATAATGTCTTTATAACACTATTAACATTACAAACGTGTCTAATATTGTGACACATTGCCACGTTCCTAAAATCGTGTCAAATAGCGTCTTCACATCCCGAGATAGAGACGCTTTTAGCCTGCTGTTGACGACCAAAATTGGCACGGATGTGCAAACCGGTCTGACCGGTATGCACAAACTGGTCAGACCGGTTTAGAAAACTTCATCAAAATGCAAATTGGACTTCACCATTGCGTAGCTCTCGTCGAGACGATCAAGATGCATATGTGGAACGCCTATTTTGGACTCCGGATGAGAGAGTTATGACTTCGGGAAGAATCTTCACCTGGGAAAACCGGTCAGGCCGGTTTCCCAAACCGGTCTGACCGGTTTGGACCTGTAATTTGAGTAGGATTAGGACTCTATTTTGTCCCATATTGTAAACCGACTCAACGGGGTAAGACCATCCCACCCTATAAATATAAAGGGCCAAGGCTCAAGTGTTGCAAAGAGCTTTGGCTCAAGAAAGCCGAAGTAAGGATTCTAAACCTAAACCCGATCGTTTTGGTGTGCATACCATCAATTATGATTCTTCAGACGATGAGGGTAAAGAGGTTTATGCTGCTGAATTTGTATGGCCATCTAAAGATAATCCTAGCACTTGTGCTTCTCTCAAGCCGGTTCGTAAAAATCGGCACGAAGAAGTCAAATTTACCTTTGATGTATCTAAGTGTGATAGGATCTTTGATGAGCTTGCAAAGGCTGGGAAACTGAAATTTTCTCATACTATACCGCCGAATGATGAGTTGAAACGGCGAGCTTATTGCAAGTTTCATAATACTTATTCTCATGCTACCAATGATTGCAATGTTTTCCGTAGGCAAATACAATCGGCCATAAATCAAGGACGATTGTTGATTAACGTAATGCAGATTGATGAAACCCCTTTTCCTGTGCACACACTTGAATTGGTGAATCCGAAAGTATTGATTCGGCCGCATCAAGCCGAAAAAGCTAAAGGGAAAAATGTGATCATTGGTAAAGAAAGACCTACAAGTTCAAAGCGGCCATCAGAAAAGACCCCTCGGTTCAAGTTGAAGACTCAAACACTCGGGGGGCAAGACAGGAGCGAAGACACCGGTTCTGCACAAACCGGTCTAACCGGTTCTAGAACCGGTCTGACCGGTTGGTACGGGAAAATCAAAGACAAAGCAAGGCCGAGCTTTGAAGAGCTCTTGGCCAAATATAAAAAGAAAGGGGCTGCTCAGAAACAAAAGAAGTTTCAGAACAAAGTCAAAGGTGTGAAGCCATGTCAGAAGCAGTCAATGAACAAACAAGAATCAGTGGAGCAACTTGCAAAGGTGGTACCAGCAAGATCAGTAACAATCAAGCAGGTATGGAAGCCAAAACAAGTTGTTTCATCATCAACTTGAGTTAAAGCAAGGTATGGCCGATAATATGTTTATCGCCCGTAGAGCTTATATATGGCCGATGTATTGTTCATCATCGTCCTTAGATAATTTTGGTCCAGAAGCTTATTTTTTAGCACGCAAGCATTGCTAAAAAACAGGGGGGCATATGTTGACGACCAAAATTGGCAGTTGCCTATCAGGCCGAGGGCAACCGGTCAGACCGGTTCCAGGAAGCGGTCAGACCGGTTTTACTGTAGCCGATCTGGCAACTGCCGAAACCGGTCTGACCGGTTTCCCGAACCGGTCAGACCGGTTTTGTAAACATTGTCAAAATGCAAATTGGACTTCACCATTGCGTAGCTCTCGTCGAGACGATCAAGATGCATATGTGGAACGCCTATTTTGGACTCCGGATGAGAGAGTTATGACTTCGGGAAGAATCTTCACCTGGGTAAAACCGGTCAGGCCGGTTTCCCAAACCGGTCTGACCGGTTTGGACCTGTAATTTGAGTAGGATTAGGACTCTATTTTGTCCCATATTGTAAACCGACTCAACGGGGTAAGACCATCCCACCCTATAAATATAAAGGGCCAAGGCTCAAGTGTTGCAAAGAGCTTTGGCTCAAGAAAGCCGAAGTAAGGATTCTAAACCTAAACCCGATCGTTTTGGTGTGCATACCATCAATTATGATTCTTCAGACGATGAGGGTAAAGAGGTTTATGCTGCTGAATTTGTATGGCCATCTAAAGATAATCCTAGCACTTGTGCTTCTCTCAAGCCGGTTCGTAAAAATCGGCACGAAGAAGTCAAATTTACCTTTGATGTATCTAAGTGTGATAGGATCTTTGATGAGCTTGCAAAGGCTGGGAAACTGAAATTTTCTCATACTATACCGCCGAATGATGAGTTGAAACGGCGAGCTTATTGCAAGTTTCATAATACTTATTCTCATGCTACCAATGATTGCAATGTTTTCCGTAGGCAAATACAATCGGCCATAGATCAAGGACGATTGATGATTGGTATAATGCAGATTGATGAAAACCCTTTTCCTGTGCACACACTTGAATTGGTGAATCCGAAAGTATTGATTCGGCCGCATCAAGCCGAAAAAGCTAAAGGGAAAAATGTGATCATTGGTAAAGAAAGACCTACAAGTTCAAAGCGGCCATCAGAAAAGACCCCTCGGTTCAAGTTGAAGACTCAAACACTCGGGGGGCAAGACAGGAGCGAAGACACCGGTTCTGCACAAACCGGTCTAACCGGTTCTAGAACCGGTCTGACCGGTTGGTACGGGAAAATCAAAGACAAAGCAAGGCCGAGCTTTGAAGAGCTCTTGGCCAAATATAAAAAGAAAGGGGCTGCTCAGAAACAAAAGAAGTTTCAGAACAAAGTCAAAGGTGTGAAGCCATGTCAGAAGCAGTCAATGAACAAACAAGAATCAGTGGAGCAACTTGCAAAGGTGGTACCAGCAAGATCAGTAACAATCAAGCAGGTATGGAAGCCAAAACAAGTTGTTTCATCATCAACTTGAGTTAAAGCAAGGTATGGCCGATAATATGTTTATCGCCCGTAGAGCTTATATATGGCCGATGTATTGTTCATCATCGTCCTTAGATAATTTTGGTCCAGAAGCTTATTTTTTAGCACGCAAGCTTTGCTAAAAAACAGGGGGGCATATGTTGACGACCAAAATTGGTAGTTGCCTATCAGGCCGAGGGCAACCGGTCAGACCGGTTCCAGGAAGCGGTCAGACCGGTTTTACTGTAGCCGATCTGGCAACTGCCGAAACCGGTCTGACCGGTTTCCCGAACCGGTCAGACCGGTTTTGTAAACATTGTCAAAATGCAAATTGGACTTCACCATTGCGTAGCTCTCGTCGAGACGATCAAGATGCATATGTGGAACGCCTATTTTGGACTCCGGATGAGAGAGTTATGACTTCGGGAAGAATCTTCACCTGGGTAAAACCGGTCAGGCCGGTTTCCCAAACCGGTCTGACCGGTCACATCTCGGCTGATGGGCAGGAACGCGCCGTGCGCGACTCGCCACGCCGCACACGCGCACGCACGCGCATCCGCGTGCCCGAGCCTGCCGCTGCTGCCCTCCCGCTTTGCTCGCCGTAGAGACGCCGCTGTCGCACGCGTGCGAGCCCGCCACTGCCACGCGCTCCGCCGGACCCCGTACACCGACGCACCGCCCGCCGTCCTGTCGCTGCACCTCTCGCCGCTGTGTTGTCGCTGCCGCAAGCACGCCGCATCACGACATGCACTCCCCGACACAGCACCGCACTATTGACCCCCCTCCACCGGCCTTCTATTGATGCCGAGCGCCCTCTCTCTCTCTCTCTTCCCCCATCAAACCGACCTTCCCCTTCCCCTCCGGCCTATAAGTAGGCCTCTGTGGTGAGCTCCCCGTCTCACCCAAGCTCCCTTGCACGACTTTCCCCAACTGCCATAGCGTCGTCGCCGCTCCATAGCCGCCGCCGCCTGCGCGCTCCCGTGGGCAGCCTTGCTCACTCCACCTCCGCCCGAGGAAAGCATGTGGTGGAGTACTTGCCCCACCCTCCTCTCTGTTTTGCCCCGACCCACGCCCTCGATTGCAGCCTGTAGTGCCGGCAATCACGCCGCCGACGGCCGACGGCCTCCCCTCCCCTCCTTTGTTTCACGAGGAAGGAGAAAGGGGGCAGTTTTGCCCGTGACCCCTGCCTTTCTTCCTAATTCAACCCGCCCCGCCCCTCTATTCTCCCTCCCTCTCTCTGGTAGCTCTGCAAGAAACCCTTGACCTTGAGATAATTACAAATAAGTCCTTATCCTTTCAAAACAACCCCTAATACGCTTTATTTCTTATCCTAAGACCCCACCAACTTGTGATATTTAAAAATGGACCCCTCTAGCACCCTGTAGCCATCCCAAATATGCCCTTAACGAATAAACCCCGACGACTTTCAGAAATTTTCTGAATAAGTCCTTCCTGCGGTAATCGCCCTAACGACGCGTCATTTTATGCGTCGTTTTAAACCGGAATGACCCCAAATTTCACCACCCACTTTTCCACTATATCTTCCGCCAAACCATATGTTGCATTCCTAAATGTGACCTTCTTTTCCTCGCTCTCCATTTAATCTTCGTACTTCCATTTATATTGTGTGTGCTTGTTGTGCGCCGTAGATCACGTTGAGGAAGAACCCGAAGGAGAGTAGTGCTACGAGCAGGAGCCCGAAGGCCAGTGCCCCGAGCAGGAGCTTCCGGAAGGCTTTGAGAACCTCAAGTTCAATCTTACCCTTTGATGCATGTTTATCCTGGTTTTATAAATGCAACCCACTGGCCTGTTTTATAAAACTTGCATGCTTGTTTGCTTAGCCATGTTTGTGTGAGCCATTCCTTGATTTCTATAAATATTCCTTGATGACTTAGGTTAATTTCTGAAAATTCTAGCTTGGAAGTTAATCATTGCTAATGCCGCTTAGGATGTATTTACCTTTTATAAATAAATACTATCCACTAATTATTCGGTAAGGTATTAGGATATGTGCTTTAAAAAGAAAATGGGGTTTAATGATAAAAATGATTATTATTAGGGGATAAGCCGGACGATGTTTCCTGTGTGAAATACCAAGGTGAGCTCGTGCCTGTGTGGCTGAGCATGGTGGGAGAAGTCCGACTTGTCATTAGAAGGATGAGTTGATGTGTCATCTTGCCTAACCCAAATATCAGTACCTCCACTCGACCGTTGTATGTGGCAATGGCTTGGCATAAATCCCACTAGTTGGACTGGTAGTTATCGGGTGTGCTGGTGAGCAACAGAGGACCATGGAGACGGGTATAAGTTCTTGGTGAGTTATACGTTGGGTAGAACCTCGTAGGTAGGTTGCTGACCCCTAGTTGCTTCTGTGATGACTAGTCAGTTTAGCTAAGGTGGGTAATGGCCTCGATAGGATCTGCACTGGCACTAAGTGTTCAAGTTGTGGTACCCTACTTATGGTTGTGTACATCTCTGCAGAGTTGAAACCTATCCGGATAGCTGTGTCTACGGTATTGGACGAGTTACGGCATGATCACTTCACAATTCTTTTAACATTGTTTTGGTATTGGTTAGGAGCAGCGTTCTGCTGTGTGAATTGCTTGGGAAGTATTGGTAGTGTCTACGACGGACGGGGAGTCCGGTAGCACTGAGTTGTGTTTTGCAATTTACTCGATTTTTTATGCTTTTGCTTTACAGAACTTCAACAAAATGAACCCTTGCATGTGGCATTTTCGTAAATAAACCAAGAGCCTGTCCTTGATAAATAGCCTTGCATGCTTCTGCACCCAACCTTGCCTGTGTGTTAGGGTCATCCGCTTGAAGAACCGCATGGCGCAACTCTCTGATGATGCCATGATTAGTTCTACCGTTTGGTTTCTAGTTTATCCTCGCGCTAGTGGCGCGTCTGTGCCCGCTACCGCGTAGGCTTGTTCGGTAATGGACCATCTGTTGTAATAAATGTGAATCAACCTCCTGGGACCGATATTTGTATCGCATTTAAGTCTTCTCATTTGAGGGGATGCTTCAATGATACTTTAGTTTATGTATATGATGTGTAGTCAAGATAAAATAGTCCTTTAATTTCCTCAGTTAATAACTAAATAACTATGTGCGCAGCAGTCTATTCTTTCTATTGACAAAGACCATGCATTCTTGAAATTTGAAAGTACATCGATCTCATTTCCTTTCAAATCATTATACAGGAGTACCAGTAGAACCAAAGTCTGACCCAAGCAAGCTTCCAGACCGTTGGGGAAAAGAATACCATTTTCACATAATTAAGTACTTTCCATTGACCAATAACGTGGCAGTCAGTATATATAGCAGTAGATCCAAGAACCTAGATTATAAGAATTAATCGTGTCTAACCAGGAATAATACCTACCGGAAATACATAATAGTTATTTCTTATAATCCCGTTTATTATCAGATGAAAAACAAAGATAAAGATCTTAACTACGACTCGTATGTTTAATAATACTCCTCAAATATTAATGCAAACCTTTTACTAGCAACTCCAAACTCAAACAGTTGTCTTGAAAATTCCAAACTTCCAACTTGAATTTTGTGATTTGCACCTAAAGATCGATATTTTCGGATGGGTAATATATACTAGATATCTTCAACATTCAGTCGAACTACTGAAGTTTGCATTTTTTATACATTTCACAGAGAAAAATGCTTGATGATAGGGAGGATCCCTACAATGTAACACAAGCCCATGTTGGTGGCCTCTGTTGTCTGTTTTTAACTTTTAACCCATGATCCCACATATTGTAATCAACGCCATGTCTCCTATTATATCCTGTGCGCAGCATTTGCTTATCTGTAGCCTCAAGAATCAAGATCCATCACATGACCCTCACACTCTCCCTGATCGATCAATCAATTGCGTGGTTGAGAATCCAGTGGCGGTCAAAAGCTGCATCAGAGCTTAAATCGCGTTTGCATGCATGGACGAACCTTGGGTTGACCTGCAGGCTAGCCGGCCAGCTACCTCCTGCTCGTTGTCTGAGACGGTGGTGTGTGTGAGACCGTGTAAACAATGCAACTGTACCATGTGACAAGAAAATTCCAAATTAGTTTTAATTCCGGATGCAGTAGTACATATGTATGCGCCCCTGTCGGTGGCAAAAGTCTAACTTCGTCTGTAAGCCTCCTGTCAGCTGAAAGTTTAGAACGTGAAATCCCTCACTTCAGTTTTGTGCTGTTTGATCCACTTGTACCATAGCCAAAATTGCCTGATGATAATGTACTTCGGTTTGTAGGATGTTCTCTCTGTTAGCCGGCCTCAAATCAGAAGTTCCAGATAAAAACTCAAGGTGGACACTCCCGGCCTGTCTAGTATGAATTTTATGCAGACTTCTAATGATTTATGAGCTGTGAAATATGAACTGGGGTAGACAAGCTTACCGTACGATGTTGAACCTTGTGAGTGAAATGGCATGTTACCCTACTACTGTGGTTGATGGCCGTGTACATATATATGCTTGGAGGCAGCATTTGACCTTCATAGATTAACAAATGCGCTAGCTGTTACGCGGGCAGTGAGCTGGTGATCGACAGGTATGCGTGTAACACATAGCTGGGTAATCAATCAGGATCTAGGACATTACACCGACAGAATTTATTTGTGTTAGTGGCATATATTGGTTTGAGGAAGTGCTTGGAGTTGGTGTTGTGTGCCTTGATGAATGATTCTTGCTGTTCCTGTTTTGTTGCAGAGTAATTGGTTAATGCATAGTTGTGCGTGTGTTCAGGATGCACTGGGTTATTCCCCCAACAAGATTAAACAATTTACATGGATGTAGTTGGTGTCTCAGAACTGTCTATAAAAGCAGGAGCATATACAGTTGCACATTCTTCAGATGAATAAAACAGTAGTGAGTTCAGGCATGCATTGTACTCTGATCTGATAGTTAGAGCAAATTACTGATCAGTTCTACGAAAGTGTACATATTAGTCAGTTGATAAAAGTTCCCCAGTACACAGGCGAGAATCTGATGCATGCTCATCAGCTTTGCAAAGCAATATATATTGCTGATGGGTTCATTGTGTTTGAAAATTAGCCCTCGCAGCGACGAGGCGTCCGCTAATCTTTTCCAGCGGAAGCGCCGATTAGATCTACCGAGATTAACTTGCAAGATCACAGATGATACAAGAGACACGATATTTGTTAATGAGGTTCAGCGAAGCCTACATCCCCGGAGCATGACTATGGACGCTCATCCCCAAACCGCAACACCGGTTGCTCCGAGGTCCCCGCAACGTGCCGCCACCCCAGCGAGCCTGTCGCTATGTCGTTATGGTTACAACAACCCCCTCTCATATTTATAAGGAGACCCATGTTACAGAGTGACATGAACTCCACCCTATACTGCTAAATACAACTCTAAGTATTCGACACAATATCTAACGCATCGTAACCCAGTCGTTGCATAACCAGTCCCAATGCTAGATCCACGTACTGCATTGCACCACTGCTAGTAGGCTGAAGTCCCTCCATCCCACTTAGAATCCAAATCTGGGTATGTATCTAGACGAAAATTTACCGTACACCATGTATACAAATTTGTGACCCACTAGATCTCCTTTTTGTTTCATTGGGACATTGATTTTAACAGTAAAGGTTACAGCTTGATGAGTTAGCCAAAACCTCACTCTTAGAATTCTAAGGTCCTGGTACCACACTTCTAGTTATATGCACTAGCGCGATAGCGAGTTTATCCAAAAAGTTGATATCAAAGCAATAGAAGTATAGAACTCCAAACTCCAATACCAGCAGCTTGTCGAAATCAATATGACACTAGTGCGATAGCCAGTTTATCTAAAAAGTTAATATCCAATTAAGCAATAGGAGTATAGAACTCCAAACTCAAATACCAGCAGCTTCTCTAAAATCAATATGACAGAGCTACCATATGCGACGTCTACATGCCGGTATTTGTTAGAGTGCGCAACGGATTCCAGCCCGGCTCGGCCCGCTATACCCATGAGCCGGTGCCCCATCAAGCCCTGATCCACCGGAGACACAACCAACAAAGGTTCAGGCCTAACTCAACACAAAAGACCAGTCTCTCCGCCGTATATCATGGGATGTTCACCCTTCAAGTGAACTCTCCGTCAGTCATTCTGTCTTGTGCCCCAGGAACAGTACATGCGTCCCATCCTTTCTGCAGACTGTGAAACTTAGGCCTTGTTTAGATGCAAAATAGGGGGGTGCGGATTTAGGGGTTTGAGGTCACTTCGTAATCATTGCGTCACTGTAGCATTTCGTTTGTATGCGTGAAAAATTGTCCAAAAATTGATTAATTAGGCTCAAAATGTTCGTCTCGTAGAGTACAACAAAACTGTGCAATTAGTTTTGATTTCATCTACCATTTAGTACTCCATACATGCTATGCCATTTTGATGTGATAGAAATCTTCTTTTTGCATAGTGAACTTTGGGGGTAAAATTTAGGATCTAAACAAGGCCTAAGTTTGGGACTTTGGAAATGTGGTACCTCATGCTTCCATTTGTCTTCTTGAGTTCAGGGTTTGAGTACAATAAAACTGTGCAATTAGTTTTTTTTATTTCATCTGCATTTAGTATCCATGCATGTGTCGACATTTTAATGTGATGTGAATCTTTTTTAGTGAACTTTGGGGTTGGAATCTGTGATCTAAACAAGGCCCTAGCTGGAGATGCAGAGGGAATGCCAGATCCTGTTTGGTGGTCCTACGCGATTCTCCGGTCGCCTACTGCATCGCACGCCTAGCAGAGTACCATCTCTGTTTTCTGAAGGGGTGATCATGCAGTGACACCTCAAAAGCCTTTCCTTCATGTGAGCCAGCAGGCTAATCCTGTTTTTGCCTGTGGTTAGTTGGTGAATGAGATCTGCGCTGATCCCAAAAAATGTTCCAACTTTTCAGCAGTGTGCCTCTTTTAAAAATATCTGAATGTGCGAATGCGAGAGGGACACATTGTTGGCAAACTCAGATAAGTTATGCCGCTCAAAACCAATGCCTTGTTTAGTTCCCGAAATTGGGAGCCAAATTTTGGTCTTTTAGAGTACGTGCGCTACTGTAGTATTTCGTTTGTATGCGTGAAAAATTGTCCAAAAATTGATTAATTAGGCTCAAAATGTTCGTCTCGTAGAGTACAACAAAACGATACAGTTAGTTTTTGATTTCATCTACATTCAGTACTCTATGTATGGACTGACATTTTGATGTGATGGAAATCTTCTTTTTGCTTAGTGAACTTTGAGGTTGCTTTTTGGGAACTAAACAAGGGCTTACTGATGAGCAATGCAACTGTATAGTCTGATAAACAAGCGCCACATGGACGCCTGGGTGTTGTTTATCTAGCTACAAGTTACTAGCAATTTGCATTACCTAGCCCTATAGGTCTTAGCTCCGGTTTGTGGAAGAAAAGATGCCAACATACCCTGTGTGCAGTTAAGAAGTCCAATTTATTTGGTCTTCATGTGTGTATTAGTGTATACTCCCATTGCTTCTGACATATATGGTTCCACTGCTTGATTGATGATCATACTCTCATAATATAGGGTGGAGAGAATGCAACTCACGTGGTTCCCTGTTCTACGACTTCGTTAATATATGTAACTGGTTGGAATATGGAGGTCATATATATATCGAAGGCATGCGTTGTATTTTTGAGTCGTTACTTAAGTTTCGTTTGTCGTGCACCAACCGGCTCACATAAAACTTCAATGCTTACTTTTACACCAACTAACGGGATCTCTGCTCTTTTATCTAAAAAAAAACGGATCTCTGCTCTTTCTTGTGAACCATTGAGTTGTAGTATGATGGAAGAGGTCCACTTGCAAGATTAACTGTAGGTCAAGTGGGTCCTGATATATATATATACAGACACACACATACATGCGAGCAACGGACATTGTGTAGTGTACGTCATCAAAATTTTATCAATAGCTTAATCGTATCTTGTGGAAGGAGGCTGTAAGAGGTTATTAGTTTGATAAATGACTAACACATAATTCAAAGGAAAAAAAGGGGATAGTTGCGGGCATACCTCTTTTTTTTTGTGATGATTGTGAGATCATTGGGAGCTAACTAAAATTCACCATGGCGAATTGATCATAGATCTGCAGAACTTGCCCACCATTGTTGGAGTTCTCCACTCAACATTGGTGCCGCATTTTTCTAGATTTATTTCAGGATTTAACCGGTAATATTCTTTTTGTAGTAGGCGACGTTCCCATCGACAGCGAGGCGCCTGTGGTGACTTCGTCAATCTCGAGATCTGCTGGCTCAGTCTCTAGGAGGTGCTAATATGGGTAGAGTTACGTGTGTGTATTTATAGTAGTGAGTGTGCGTGCATTTTTATAAGCACATGTGTTTATAATGTGTTTCTCTAAAAAAACTCAAGTTCACCATGCAGCGCTATATTGGATATTTTGGGCAGGCGCAATTGTTCAAAGGGAAAATTCATTATTTGACATCAAAACAAATCCTAATTTCTTATTTAACACCAAAACAAATTCTGTTTGACACTAACTTCTAACTTTCATTTCTTATTTTACATTTCCTCATTTCCGTCACTTTTTATTCACGAAACTTTTTCTAATGATATAATAAATGGATATGAACAATTTTTATTTAAAAAGACACATGTATCTGTATCTTTATGGTTTTTAAACTAAAATTCACCAAATTAGACTATCTTTGAAACTAATATGAATTATATGGTACCAAAATACTATCAAAAAATTAGGAAAAATAGCTATTATTCGTCATATGAAATGTGGTACTTTATAAAATTGTTTTCTATTATAAGTTACATATAGAATTGGAAAGAATATGATATTTGATAAATTTTAGATGGAACTCATAACTCTCTATTTAACTTATGATACGAAGTAGTTTTATAAACTATTGTATCATAGGTGACGAACTAGTTATTTTTCCATATTTTTTTGAAAGTATTTTAGTGGCATAAAATTCAGATTAGTTTTAAAAATGACCTAATTTGGCATGTTTTATGCTTAAAACTATAAAGGTACATGTGTTGTTTTAAATAAACTATGTTCATGCTCATTTGTTATATTGCTAGAAAACGTTCTATGAATTTTGGAGGTGATTTGTAGGTCGTTTCATCTAACTTATGAAAATGACGAAAATATCAAATTAGGAACAAAGTTAAAAGTTAGTGTGAGGAATTTTTTTTCCAGGGCCAAGAAAGGAACTGAATTTTATATCAGTGTTAAATAAGGTATTTACTCTTTTTCAAGGCCCTCTTGAAGTATAAATTGCCAAACTTTCCTTTGCAATTTAATCACATTTTGAAACAATGCTTATTATGCAATCCTTTCCCTTTTTCTTCATGAGATGGCGACTGTGAGGAACCTGCTCAAATTACTTAATCGACTGGCCATCGTTTAGTAAACTTAATTAAAGAGGAGTAATCCCAATAGTTGTTGAATGTGTAGCGATGACCAGGATTTACATGAACCTCACAAGTAGCAATAATAACAACATCATCACAAAAACAACATATCCCATACATAGAAGTTGAAAATATATAAAGAGGTTCAATTCTATATAATTAAGTCATAGTTGGTGTTTTTGCAAAAAAAAAGTCTTAGATGGCCCTAAAGGGATGGAGGGTGGGAAAGGAAAATGCACCCAAAATTGGCAGTTGCCTATCAGGTCGAGGAAAACCGGTCAGACCGGTTCTAGAAAGCGGTCAGACCGGTTTCCCTGTAGTCGATTTGGCAACGGCCGAAACCGGTCTGACCGGTTTCCCTATCCGGTCTGACCGGTTTTACTCCGAGTTGGAGTAGAATTAGGAGTCCTAGTCGTTAAATCCGGTCTGACCGGATCTCCAAACCGGTCTGACCGGTTTGGCTGGGGCTGCGGCAAGTGCAAATTTCTGGTGTTGCGTGATTCAGCGCTCGTGTGTGTTGACAAGAAAAAGCGTCAACTTACTTTTGGCGACTCCGCTGGAGCAAACAACCTCTGCTGTTTTCCACTTACAAAGATATTATAGAAGATCTGGTTTTCAAAGACCGTTCAATCTAAACTCCAGGCAAGATGGGATCTCGATGTGAACTTGATATGGAAAACATCATCATGGCCACGCTGGAATATCACACTCAAGAGGAGCAGAAGAAATTTGAGGCGCTACAAGATTACATGAAGACACAATTTTTGGCTGGCGTCAAGAAAGATCATCATGGCAAGGTGGCAAGATTGAAAGAATTTGAGCTACCGACGATCAAGTTAAACGACAATAAAGTTGAGGTAATACCCACTGTAAGTAAATCACAAAAAACTCCTTCTACTACAGTTCCTAAAAATAGTGTAGAAAGTGATGAATTGCTTGCCTCATATATTGCTCGTTTAGAAAGTGATAGGACAGCTGCTTGCTTTAATAATAATGAAACTAATAGTAGCGCTCCTAAAATTAATGCTAGTGGGGTAGTTTTTCCTAGCTTGACACCTATACCTAATGCTAATAATGAAAAATATATGTATGGTATGCCACCTGAGTTTGCTGTTGGTCAGTCCCTGCCGTTCCAACCGACCGGGCCAAAAATGGCTAAACCGGTCAGACCGGATCAGGGAATCGGTCAGACCGGTTTGACCAGCGCGCTTGAATTAGTGCATGAGCAACCTTTTCTGCTTTCTGTTGTGCCTGATTCGATGATGTATGCTCATACTAATACCTTGGGTACTGCTAGGCCGCAATACAGTACGACAGTTAATACATCTGCTCAAAGAAATATTATACCTGATGATTTGTTTGAAAGTTATAGGCTAGCTCAAGCTAAGATTGCTCCCTACTTAAATAAGATGAATTTGGAGAATAATGTGCAATCACAACAGCCAAATAATCCTAACTGGGCTGAAAAACTGGGCTGAGTTTAACAAATTTAGAGAAGATTTGGCTAATGTGGTAAAAACTAAACTTGGTGTTGATATTGGTAACACAAATTTGTATCAAAAACCATATGATGCTGAGTTTGATAATTTTCCTCTTCCACGTGGTTGGCGTATGCCTGATCTGATTAAATTTAGTGGAGATGATGACCGAACCACGTGGGAACATATTAGTCAATATATAGCTCAACTAGGGGAAGCAGATTGTTTCAATTTGTCAATCACTGATATGGACCTTGCTGATATTTGCTTAAAGGGTTTAAGGTCGTCCATAAGAGATAGAATAGAGGGTTCTGATTTTCTTTCGGTTGCACAAGTTCAAATTAGAGCTTTAATTGTTGAAAACCGAATGAATAAAGAAAAAGAAAGAGATACTTCTAGATCACGTCGTTCCAATGTTCATATGATTGATTATGAGTCTGATGATTCAAGTGATAGTGATAAAGAAGTACTTGCTGCTGAATTTGTATGGCCCTCTAAAGAAAAAACTTATTCTTGTACATCACTTAAGCCGGCTAGCAAAGGTCGGCAAGAAGAAGTTAAATTTACATTTGATGTTTCCAAGTGTGATCGTATTTTTGATGAGTTGCTTAAGTCTGGAAATATTAAATTATCTCATAAATTGCCTCCACTTGACGAATTGAAAAGGCGTGCATATTGCAAGTTTCATAATACTTATTCTCATGCCACTAATGATTGCAATGTGTTTCGTCGACAGGTTCAATCGGCCATAAATGAAGGTCGTTTGACATTTCATGAGATGCAAGTGGACAAAACTCCTTTCCCTGTCAATACTATGGATTTACAGTAGCCTAAGGTCTTGGTTCGGCCGCATCAAGCTGAAGCAACCAAAGGGAAGAATGTTGTGATTGGTGAAGTAAAACCTGATTTGAGGGGAAAAGAGTTGACTCGAGAAGTTGCATGTGAGACAATTCCAGATGGCAGGGAGACATTCAAGGTTACTGTGAGAGCCTCTGGACATGGGGGGCAAGGGTCGTCCATTCCCGCCGAGCAGAGACCATTTGAGCCTGTGCAGGCCAAACCGGTCAGACCGGTTGGGGAAAGCGGTCAGACCGGTTTTCCCCAGGGCCGTCCAAAGATGATTAAACCAAGACGTCCGGAGATTGGAAACTGGAAGCTCAATATTGCAAAGAATCAGGGGAGTACTCTTAGGCCAAAGGTCTCCTTTGATATGCTATTTGACAAGTACTCCAAGCAAAAGGCCGTTACAAGCGATCGGCCAGTAAAAAAGAGAATGAGATTTCCTCCACGCCAAGAAGAATGTTCTCAGCCAAAGAGAAATTTTGCTCCGCGATGGGAGGCATCAAGTTCATATCCACCTCGTCCAATTTATGATAATAATGGAGTGATGTGGGTGCCGTATCAGCAGCCTTTCCAACATGGATGGGGAGGACCGCGAAGGCCAGTATTGGACATAATCTCAAGGCCTGGACAGGACCATTTGGCACTTCGCCAATTTGGTTAGGGTCACCAGACCCAACCGGTCAGACCGGTTTCACAAACCGGTTAGACCGGTTTCCTTGGGAAATTGGCAGCCGACAGCTAGCTGGGCCGCGGGGGAGGCAGGCTGGGCTGGAGCGGCTTGCGGAGGCGGGGAAGCGCGGGTTTTGGCTGGGCCGAGCGCTCGTGGGCCGGCGGAGGCGGGAGCTGGGTTGGGCCGCAAGGAAAAGAGCAGGCCTGCGCGGGGGAAAAGAGAGGAGGGAGCGAAAGTGAGCCAAGGGAAGAGTTGGAGGGGCGAAAACGAACTCATGCTGAAACAACTTTTCCAGAGTTCAAAACAACGCGATTCAAATTCGAATTTAAAATATATACTCAAAGGAGGAAGCTTCAGCGCTTGAGGTTTCGGGAGATGAAGGAGAAAGAGCTAGAGAAGCAGAGAGACGAGGCATTCAACAAGTACATGCCTCTGATTCCACAAGGGAAGACCGCTTTGCCCGACGCGCCACCCGGTTTTTCTTCTCCTTCTCCCATGATTTGTGATGACAAGCTATCATCGGTATTTACTTCAGAGGACGATGAAGAGCTTGTTGATTATGGTTTTTCTCCTGAACATACAAATCTTGAGCTTAATGTAATTCATATGTCTATGGATGGTTATGTGTTATCAGAGGAAGACATCGCTCATCTTGATTTTCGGCCAAAGGAAGCTATTTGCCAGAAGCCTAAAGCCTTTGGGCCAAAGGAGGCTATTTTCCAGAAGCCCAAGGCTGATGAGAGTCATCTGAAGGCTTTGTACATGAAGGGTCATATCAATGGAAAGCCTATCTCTCGCATGCTAGTGGATGGAGGGGCGATGGTTAATTTATGAAGAGTTGATCAAGACCAACATGACCATCAGCGGCGTTGGAGGAGGTGAACCTATGGGCGCCAAGGGAGTTGCTTCTATGGAGCTCACTGTTGGAAGCAAGACTTTGGCTACTGCGTTCTTCGTCGCTGAGACACAAGGTAACTATAGTTTAATCCTTGGTCGTGATTGGATTCATGCAAACCAGTGTGTGCCTTCTACTTTGCATCAATTTTTAATTCAATGGATAGATGATGAAGTAGAGGTCGTTCATGGAGATACGTCGGCTTCTGTTTCAGTGGCCGATAGTTATTCTTTAGATGATCATGAAAATCTTAAATGTTTATCTGGTTTAGATTTATCTGATTGTGAGATCATTGGTTGCACCAAGGATGGCTTTGCTACTGCTGTTATGAGGCCGATCGGAGATCTGGCTATACCATCTCTTATGATTTGATGGATCCAAATCTAGAGTGGTTACAGCAGAGGCGTGAGCACTATCGGGCGCATAAGAACGATATGTGTGAAGCCATTGAAGATTTTGATGATTTGAGCAAATTAGGACAAGGGTTTACGTCGGCTGATCCTCTAGAGGAGGTAGATATTGGTGATGGCACTATACTTAGGCCGACATTTGTAAACAAGAATCTTGACCCTTTGTTTAAATTTGAGTTGATAAAGCTATTAAAGGAGTATGTTGATTGTTTTACATGGAGTTACAATGAAATGACTGGTTTAAGTCGTGATTTAGTTGAACATCGTTACCTATTAAACCTGGTTTTAGGCCTTTTAAACAATCTCGCAGAAACTTTAATCCTGATATTTATGACCGAGTGAAAGAAGAAATCAATCGGTTGCTAAATGCTAAATTTATTAGGCCTTGTCGATATGCTAATTGGATCTCTAACATTGTGCCTGTTGAAAAGAAAGGAACAAAAAAGCTTCGTGTTTGCATTGATTTTAGAGATCTTAATAGAGCTACTCCTAAAGATGAATATCCTATGCCTATAGTCGATTTTCTTGTTAATGCTGCATCTGGACATAGAATTCTTAGCTTTCTTGATGGTAATGCTGGTTATAATCAAATATTTATGGCCGAAGAGGATATAGCCAAAACGGCCTTTCTATGTCCGGGTTTTGTTGGTCTATTTGAGTGGGTAGTGATGACTTTTGGTTTGAAGAATGCTGGTGCTACATATCAAAGGGCTATGAATTTGATTTTTCATGATTTGCTTGGCATTATAGTAGAGGTTTATATCGATGATATTGTTGTCAAATCGGCTGGAGTAGATTCTCATTTGGGTGATTTAAGGCTTGCATTTGAAAGAATGCGTTGGTATAAATTGAAGATGAATCCACTCAAATGTGTTTTTGGTGTATCGGCTGGAAAGTTCTTGGGATTTATTGTGCATGAAAAGGGCATAGAGATAGATCCTACAAAGATTGAAGCTATTAACAATGTGAAGGCTCCTACTTGCAAGAAAGATTTGCAAAAGTTTTTGGGCAAAGTAAATTACTTGAGGAGATTTATTTGTAATTTGTCCGGGAAGGTGAATGTCTTTACTCCTTTACTTCGGTTGAAGAATGACATTGATTTCACTTGGGGGGCAAAACAACAAGAGGCATTTGATGAGATCAAGCAATATTTATCTTCGCCACCTGTTCTTCAAGCGCCCAAGAGTGGGGTTCCATTCAAGTTGTATGTGGCGGCTGAGAAAGATGTCATTGGAGGTGTTTTGACTCAAGAAATCGAAGGAAAGGAACATGTGGTTGCATATGAGAGTAGAAGATTATTGGATGCCGAAACAAGGTACACCTTTATTGAAAAACTATGTTTATCTTTATATCATACTTGTACCAAGTTGAGGCATTATCTCTTGCCAAGTACTTGTGTAGTAGAATGTCAAACCGACATAATCAAATACATGTTGCACAAACCAATTTTTAGTGGTAGAGTCGGCAAATGGGCTTACGCTTTAGTTTCAAGAATCTAAGATGTTCAGATGATAACTTCAATGAAAGGTCAAATAGTAGCCGACTTTATTGTTGAACATAGAGTAGATAAGCAACTTGATTTAAATGTCGGTTATGTTACTTTTACTCCATGGAAATTGCATTTTGATGGATCGGTTTGCAAAAGTGGTTGTGGTATTGGAATTGTTATTACTTCTCCACATGGGGCTGTTTTTGAAGCACTTAACCGATTAGATCATAAATGTACTAATAACCAAGTCGAGTATGAAGCTCTTCTATTCGGATTGGAAATTTTGCATGACATGGGAGTAAAGCATGTAGAAGAAACCAGTTTCATTATTTTTCTAAAATCATGCTCT
>OAMR01000488.1:51703-79938 GCA_900205405.1 Echinochloa crus-galli | reverse complement strand
GCCACCAGCCACTAGCCCCTGTCTCTTATACACATCTTCGATATTATATCTTGCTTAAATGAGTTTGTAATTCGTCATGTACCACGAGAAAGAAATCCAAAGGCGAATGCTCTGGCTCAGCAAGCATCCGGTTATAATGTTCAGAAAAGAAATTTTCAAAAACGAAGACCGATGTTTTTAGAAGCTGAGTGTTCTGTTCTGGAGGAACCGGTCGCACCGCTTCCTCAGACCGGTCTGACCGGTTTTACCGGTCTGACTGCTTCAGAGAACCAGTCTGACCAGTGTCCCGAGACCGAGTCTACTTTGGCCGCTGTTTCTAATAGAGATGAAGTGGATGATTAGACGAAGCCTTTGGTGGATTATTTGCAAAATCCTAGCAATTCAGTTGACAGAAAAATCCGACGATGGACTCTTAAATTTACTCTAGATGCTGATGAATTATATCGTCGGACTATTGATGGTTTGCTTCTAAAATGGTTGGGTGCTGACCAAGCTAGGTTGGCTATGGCAGAGGTTCATGAAGGAATTTGTGGTACTCATCAATCGGCCCCCAAGATGAAGTGGCTCCTTAGGCGAGCTTGTTTCTATTGGCCCAATATGATAGCCGATTGTTTTAAATACTACAAAGGATGTGAGGAGTGTCAGAAACATGGGGATATTCAGTTGGTACCTGCGGCATTGATGCATCCAATTGTTAAGCCTTGGTCTTTTCGAGGATGGGGTTTAGATTTTGTTGGTAAAATTCATCCTCTTTGCAAAGCAAAATAATCTTGATGTTGATACATACTATGCTTTGATGATGGATAATATTGATGAAGTGACCGACAAGCGTTTGGAAGCTTTAGATGAGATTGAAAAAGATAAGAGGCGAGTGGCGAGATCATACAACAAGAAAGTGAAATTCAAATCTTTTCAGGTAGGTGATTTGGTTTGGAAAACGATTTTGCCTATTGGATTGAAAAGCAACAAGTTTGGCAAGTGGTCTCCAAGTTGGGAAGGTCCTTTCAAGATTGTGAAGGTTTGTTCAGGAAATTCTATATGGTAGAGACCTTGCAAGGACAGCAACTGCCTAGAGCTCTCAATGGGAGATACTTGAAGAAATTTTATCCAAGTGTTTGGCAAAGTGCTTGATAGGATATGGCCGATTTATGGTTGAAAATCGCCCTTAGGATAAAATGCCAGCGGATTCTGTAACATCGACCTTAGCATATTTTCTAGTGCATAAAATTTACTAGAAAACAGGGGGGCATATGTTCGCACCCAAAATTGGCAGTTGCCTATCAGGTCGAGGAAAACCGGTCAGACCGGTTCTAGAAAGCGGTCAGACCGGTTTCCCTGTAGTTGATTTGGCAACGGCCGAAACCGGTCTGACCGGTTTCCCTATCCGGTCTGACCGGTTTTACTACGAGTTGGAGTAGAATTAGGAGTCCTAGTCATTTCCAAATTGTAATGGAATTCCTTGCGGGGCAAGACCTCCCCACCCTATAAATATAAAGGGCCGTGGCCGATTGAGACCTATCATCCAATCGATCAAATACTATTTTCTACTTTTATCTTCAAACCCTAGCTTTCCAATCCCTTTGCTTTCCTTGTTTGTCTCGACGGCGTTCAAGGAGGTTCTGAGTGGCCGACCGATCTCAGAGCAACCCTAGACGTGCTATCTCCGACGGGGTCCCTCCCGAGGTGGTGATTCTAGGTTTTCACCGAAGCCCTAACAAATCCGGTCTGACCGGATCTCCAAACCGGTCTGACCGGTTTGGCTGGGGCTGCAGCAAGTGCAAATTTCTGGTGTTGCGCGATTCAGCGCTCGTGTGTGTTGACAAGAAAAAGCGTCAACAGAAATGATATCCCATATTTGCTTTATGGGATAGGGAAATCAAGAGGGATAAGGAATGGGATATGCTATCCTCTCCAAGGGGGTGGGTAACGATCGGGTTATGAAGTTGGTGATAGACATAGGGGGTGGAGGGAGCCGCTGTCACCCGTGTCAGTCGACGTACCGAACATCACCTCCCTCTTCTTTTGCACCACCAAATCGAAGACCGTCGACTTGTGGAGCTTCCCCAACATCATCGGGCATGCACAACGCTGTCGCACGCGTCATTGACCCACTGGACCTTCACCGCCGGCGGTCGACTCGCACATCTCAGCTGCGTGAGGGCCTGCGGTCACGGCGGAGAATGGATCCGTTGCTGGGCTCGCACACCACCACGCAACAAAGGGACCTGACTTTGAGGGGAGCCGAGCGGAGGTGATGTAGAGGAGACTGAGCTGCCACTAGATTCTAACACTGTCGGGGGAAGGATGAGGATGATTTGGATGAAGATGCTAGCGTCTATTCCTTAGATGAATATGACGAACAAACGGATGCCTTTGTTACGGTTTTCTCTATTTTCTGGAATTTTCTACTTTCACAGATCATATCCCAAACCAATCTAGAGCTTCAGAACAGAGGAATGAGTTATGGATCTCATAACCCAGATTATAGCATCATAGCCCATATATTTCCCTATTCCTTTCCTGGAGCATATCCAAACACCATTTTAGAGTTTTGCAGGTAGAAAGTTCACCTCCAGCTCATATGAATAGATAAACAAAATAAAAGTAGTAGCTATATTCCAATAATGTGGTTACTACAATTAGATCCAAAATTGCAATCTCAAGTTTGTGTGGGAATGAGTGCAATCTTTTGGTCTATATGGTTGAGTAGAAATAATGTGACCTTTGACAAAAAAGGTTAAATTCTTACTTGCAGGTTATTTTTCACGGCCACCTACCGGACGTGCTTCTGGTCCTTCCTTCAGAAGGAAAACGACAAACCACGAAGGAAACAAGTATGTCTTATGTTAGAGACGACGAAAATGGAGATTTTTACCAAGCATGGGTGGTTGTTTTCTAATAGGCTTAGGGCCTAGTTGGCTATTGAGGATGCACATGTATCCTTTTTCTTTCCTTTTGAGAGATTTTCTAAATCAGTAGGAAACTGATTTTGTAATAATTAGTGGTTGGGTGCAAAACTCTTGCAAAGGCCGGAATAAAATTTCCCCTTTTTAGAAAAAGCTATATCCAATAGCTTATCCTTGGATAACCACTGGCCATCTATTCCTCTCCTTCACCTCCTCTAGTGAGGTAAAGTTATCAAAGACAGCCTCTAGTTTTTCATTACCTACAGAGAACTTAATAGCAACACCATGAATATAGAAGTGATCCCATTGACTTATGCTACTTGGTTGTCTTACCATTATCATACTAAGCATGTGATTTATAAAAGGAAATGCTCAAACACCCAGAGACAATGAGACGGTCCTTAATCAACTTGAGCAAGACAAAACCATTTGGGTTCCACTCCTAACATGGTTCTACAACATTTGCCAAGTCTCGCTTTATGATTCTTAGTTGTTCAAATTTTAGTTCTACTCATCTACGTAACTAGCTATTAAGCAAACATCGTAAAGGTCGTTAGTGGTGGTGGGGTTAGCATCATCGTGACTAACCATAGCTAAGCATTTATCCGTGACACCTGTCAAGCATACTCAATTTTCTAGTTTCAAGGTTGATCATGTGACAAATGGTTCAAGCAAGCATAGACAAATAATATTAGCACATTCATAATCAAGACTCTTATACTCATTTGATCCAAAATAATTAAGAAGTAGGATGCAAAGGCTCATGCCTTCAAACTCATTTGGAGCATCGTTAGTGATGGGCTTAGGATCAAGATCAAACTCCACTTGCTCCATTGTCTTGGTCTCTATGTAAGTGCAATGATGCTTGTTAAACACATATGACATCAATGATTCATGACATGAGAATGCAAAGCATAGAAACGTTTTGATATGGTAAAACTATGATAGATGTTGAATATGTATTACATTTATATGTTACTTAAGTTTAAGTGTACACATGGTAGTCGAGAAGAGATGGACTGCCTGACCCAAGAGGGGGAACCTTTCTATAGGTTTCTAACAGGTTTGGTGTAGATTTTCTAAGTGAGTAGTGAACCATCTGTGAACCGGTTGTAGGTTAGTTGGTAAGATTCCTATGGTGGAACATGCCCCCGCCAGGATTCCAGTCGTTGATTCATCACTATTGTTGCATTTTCTTAGATTTATTCCAGGATTTAACCAATTACATTCTTTCAGTAATAGGCGACATGCCAGTCAACAATGAGGTGCCTGTAGCGACTTTGTCAATATCGACATCTTCCGGTCCAGTCTCTCGGAGGTCCTCAAAGTGGTAGGATTTGCATGGGTATATTCATAGGGGTTATTGTGTGTGCGCTGTGAGTGTATGCGTCTATACTTTCTTTTATAGAAAAAATAGCGAACCATCCAAATTACAAAAGTACATGCAGTTTGTATTTTAATGAGGATCTGTGTTTGAACTGTGTACCACGGACTTTCTTCCCAGGTCGTGTGGAGCGTCCGCTCCACAGCTGAGATGTGTTAGCGAGCTTGCCGGCGGCAGGTTTCAGCAATGATTTGGGGTAGGTTCCTTAGAGTGTGGGAGCTTGTTCTTGTAGTTAGATTTGACATGCATTGAGGTCTAATTAAAGTTTTATGTAATCAGATGATTGGGCTCTTAGATGCTAGCCCTAGGCTTATTGGGGCATGGATCAAGGATGGTGATAGCTCATCAACATCGAGCACTACAACATCAAGGGGCCACGACTTGGTGTAGCACGATGTCAGTGAACCTTGATCTCATTCTTTCTTGAGGGCTTGAGGAAGAAAATAAAACCTGGCAAAGAGTCTTGGGGAAACTCCTGCTCCAATATTTCAAGGGAATTTAATAAACTGGCAAAGAATTTTGGGGAAACTCCAGCTCCAATATTTCAAGGAAAGAAGATATGGCTTCTGCAGCATGAGGATGGCGAACCCCAGCGAAGCTCTAGCGAGGTGGAAGAGATTCAAAGGTCAGAGAGGTGGCCGGAGAAGCTCTTCTGTGGTTTGAGTATATAGCGAGAGAGTGAGTTTGAGTGAATGAGTATATGATCGACTTTGGTGGAGGTGGAGGGCGTGCCACCGAATCGGTCTTGCAAGGTGTTCGCACCCAAAATTGGCAATTGGAGTAGGTTTAGGACTCTAGAGTTTTATCCCGTATTGTAAACCAACCTAAAGGGGTACGACTTCCCCACCCTATAAATATAAAGGGTCATGGCCGATTGAGAATCATCCTTTTATCGTTTTGTGTTTACTTTTATCTTTCTATGTTTCGCATTACTTTTATCTCCAAATCCTAGCTCTTCCAAGTCTACCATGCTGTTCTTCCTTCGTCTCTATGTCGATTGAAGGCGTTCTAGGTGGCCTGCCAATCCTAGAACAACCCAAGGCGCGCCTATCCTGACGGGGTCCCTCCCGGACGGGCGTTCGTTGGTCTCTCGCCGGGCACCGCCGGCGAAACCGGTCTGACCGGTTATCAAAACCGGTCTGACCGCTTTGCGCGGAAGGGCAGCAAGGAGCTACTCCGCGTGCTTGTTGTTGGCGCGATTTCGTGCCAACAAATTGGCGACTCCGCTGGGGAAGAAATCTCTGGTTATCATGGCTGATTTATCAAGTGATACGACATCGTTTGAAGAACTACTTGCCGGTAATATATCTACCCGTTTATCTGCTCATGTTAAATTTTTGATTTCTAAAGAGGATAAGGTAGATTCAATTCTTGTTGTTCAAAAGTCGGTTGTTGAAAAGCCGACTAATGCTATTAGTAATCCTTGCAATTCGCCAAATTGTGATGTTGTTGGTCAGGAAACAAATCGGCCGTCTCTAGCCGAAATTGTTGATCCAAAATCCCCTAGCATGAGCATAAAAAGTGTATCTAGTACTTCAACGCTCGGGGGGGCAATAGAACAAAGGCAAAGGTGATGGTTGCAACACAACCAGTCTGGCCGGTGCCCAGACCGGTCTGACCGGTTCTCAAACCGGTCTAACCGCTTCACCTAGGGCTTCAAAAAATAAATCAAAACCAAAGATGGTTAAGCCAAAGAAGCCCGAGATTGGTGTTTGGAAAACCATTGAATCCAAAGGCCGTCATAAGCATCAAAGAGAAAAGCCGAAGTGTAACAAGAAACTTCCGGCTAAGTCTCAAAGACAAAATAATGTCAATGATGCTAGTCGGTTTAAAAATTCCAAACAGTCAAAATCTTCTCCTAGAGAGAAGTTCCATAATCGAAATCGGCAACGGAATAATTCTCACAAATCAATGCCGTTTTCATCATATGGATCACCTACACCGATGCCATGGGAGTTTTGTTTTAATGTGCCTTATTTTTATTCTCCTTGGTTTTATAATTCATATATGCCGTCTCCTCCTAGATATTTGTGTTCAGATTATATTACCTATAGGGAGCCGGTAGTTAATAAGCCATTACCTATGCATAATGACCGTTTTGATCAAAAGAATCGGTCCACACAGAAAAATAAGCATAAGGTGATTAAACAAGTCTATCGTGTCAAAAAAAGATGGAAGATTAAATAAAAATCCAGATTTGACACTAGACGTAGAAAAGCCGTGTATTGAAAAATCATCGGCTAGTTATGTTGATCAAATTGTCCCCAATAATAAGCATATCACAAATATTATAGCTGAGCAACAATCATGTTCCCTTCCCACCGGGGCCAGTAGGGGGCCGTGGTAAATCAGGGAGATTACGCCGCAACGAATCCCCCCTCTACATGTGTATTAGTCTTTCAAAACAAATATTCACCGAGGTCACGCATTGGTCAAGATTTCCCTACAAAAACTATGGACGTTCTACCTACAATAGGCAAGGAAAGTACCCTGTTAGCCTATGCGGGGCTTAGGACAGTCCGGAATTTTTCATCACCAAAAGCAAAGAAGCATCGACGGTCATCACTTTGGTCTTCATCGTTTTTTCCATCGATGCATGTGCCATGGAATACATATTCAGGTATAAACAATTATGATTCATGGTTTTGGTACGATCCTTGGTTTTCTTTTTACAACTATCAATATTATTCTTATGATACACCAAGGAGTTACAATTGGATGCCATGGCCAAATCAAAGCTTCAGTTGTTAGATATGACGTACACAAGCCAAAATAGAATCATGCATAAATTTGATATTTCGGCTTCAATAGCGTCCATAAAGATTTAGAGACCATTATATGGATGATGTACTGTTAATCATCGTCTTTAGTCAATTTTGATCATTGTAGATGTTTTCTGACACGCAAGCTTTGCCAGAAAACAGGGGGGCATATGTTACACCCCCTTTAGCACCGGGTCGTAACACGACCCGGTGCTAAAGGGTACTTTAGCACCGGGTCGTGTTACGACCCGGTGCTAAAGGGGGTGTCATATGCTACTACAAAAGGAAAGCATCTTTTATCTCATCACATGTGTAGCGTAGGTGAGATGGTTAGGTGGGTGTACGTGTGCGAGCCAAGAGGTCTTGAGTTTGAATCTCGCAACACGCAAATATGCAAATATTTTTTGCTAGTGCCCCCACCTTTAGCACCGGTTATTTTACCCGGTTTTTTGCTAAAGGTGGCACCCTTTAGCACCGGAAGATTGGCACCGGGTGGGAAACCCGGTGCTAAAGGGGGTTTCCCACCCGGTGCCAATGCGCATGATTCTGGTAGTGAAAATGGCATCACTGATCTTTTATTGTTATTTTACATACGCATTAAGATTCACATTATTGTAATATGTTATTGAATTACTCCCACAAATCAAACACTAATATTGTTGGTAGTCTGCTGTATATATGTTGAGTTGCATACATCGACCAACATACCAAAAATCTCTAAGCTAATTAAGAAAATACATCTAAATTTACTTATGATTCAATAATATCATCAAATTAAATTAAACGATGAAAGCATTATTATGTTGAACACCAATAGAGTCAAAAGTATTAGTTACCCCCTTCTTCCACCGACACTACGTACGTATAGATCTCATGCATAATGCAGAAATTAGTTAGGCTCTTGTTTACCGTCACATAAATTATTTTTTGTGGACGCATATGTTCACATGATGCATAGGGATACTCTAGGCTTGTTTGGTAGAGTTTCTTCTATTTTAGATTTTACATGAGACGTGATTTTTTTGGAAGAATTGATCCTCTAGTTTAAATTTGGAGGACAATGTGACCGATGCGGGAAGTGAATCATGATAAGCAATTTTCTTCATCTTTCAGCCCCTTAGTCTATTTTAGGATCACTTCAGAGAATCAATTTCTCTGTGAAATATCATTTGGCAGACCTGATCCTGAAATCTGCCTAGTAGCTGCTCTTAGAGCTTGGCCCAATAATAAACAGTATATATGCACATGTACACTGCTTCGTTTGGGCTACGGTGTCTGTAGATGTACACTGGTATAAGGCATGGCAGTCGGTAGATTTACACCAAAGCATATACTTCAACAGGCATGCGCGTGAGAATTAACCGTTGAACGTACACACAGCAACTTTCAAAAAAGAAAAAAAAACGTACACACAGCTAAATCAGCATATGATGCCCCTCGATATATACGTAAAATAGCAACACGTACTGCCACGAGATCTGCGCCGGTTAAGGCTCTCCGTCCTGCAGCTGAATTAGACCTTGATCTATCAATAATTAATTAACTGATTAGCCATAAAGTACTAGAGCTGAGATTCACTGGCCAGGAACCTTCTCAAACGGTCTGCGACCTGCTGGCAGGTCAGTGGCAGTGACGGTGGCGGTGCTGCGCTGTGCTGAAGCAGCGCCAAAGAATCTGGACCCGCCATTGCCGGAGTAGGTACACACGCACACAGGTGGCTCGATCCGTGCACAACCGCGTCTGCAGACTGCAGAGATGGCAGTCGTCGTCGCTACTGACGCATGGATCTCATGAAGAGGGTTCCAACTTGTGAGTGTGTAAAGTTGCGCCCGAGTCGTCGCCGATGGTACGGTCAAGCAAGCACCCAGTCTTACAAAAACTAGTATTCATTTGAACAAAGAAGAGAAGTGATTCCAAATTGAGGTTTGCCCGGCCGGCGTTAGCAATGTATTGCTGTATTTGCATTGCAAAATAATGGGTTCAATTCATCCAGTCATCATCGTATAAAGAGAGGTGGTTACTGAACGGTTGGTAACACCATCTAGTATTACGTCACTTTTAATATCCGGTATTAATAGCGTCTCTACATGTTAATTTGAATTAAAATTATCTTATATCTAGTTAGAAGTGATGTGTAGGATAGATGGTGGAAAACTACACACTAGATGAAGGGTCATGGGTTCAAATCCTTACATGCGTAGGTCTCCATCACCAGGATTTAAAGTTTTTTGGACAGACGAAGTGAAGATGGTGGGTTCCGGTAGCGACTGAAGTCATACGGACCGAGGTTGGCAGCTTCTGCTTTTCCTAGAGGGAGGAGAGTTTCATCTAGGTTTAGGATCTTATAGAGATATGCTTGTGTAGGTATTTTTGAACACATCTATATTATGCAATAAAGATCAACATTTCGTAAGTGATGTGTTGGTAATCTCATCTCCATCTCTGCTTATTGCTTTGCATAGACGTCCTTGGTTTATTGTTTTGATTTTAGATTGATTTGTTGATCAATATGATTATAATTATTTTAGTGGTCTCCCCAGAATTTAAAGTTTTTTGGACAAATGAACTGAAGATGGTGGGTTTCAGTAGCAACGTTAAGACACAGAGATGGAGGCGGCGGCAGCTTCTGTTTTTTCTAGAGGGAGGAGAGACTCATCTAGGGTTTAGGATCTCATAGAGATCTTTGTATGGATGATTGTGCAGGCATTTTTTGAACACATCTATAGATGCAATAAAGATCAACATTTCGTTGCATAACCATCCTTGGTTTATGGTTTTGATTTCATATTGATTTGTTGATCCACATGATCATAATTATTTTGATCCATTGAAAACTGTGCTAGAGCATCAAGTTTATGGTTAATTGTTCCTTTATATATTTTGCTTGATCACAAAATTAGGATTTAATCGATTCTCGTCAACATCTGACAGGGTGTTCTTGTTTTGTCAATATCTATGGTTCTAGAAATCTGATGGACAAGATTCTAGTTGGTTTATCTTCATAAAATATTCTTTTGACAAAGTTTGACAATTTTAGGATCTGCTGTCTAGAAATGACACATGTTTTAGTGGACCATCCATATTATATTTTTGAGGGTGAAAATTTCTAGTGCGATTTATTGCTATCTTTCACCCCTCTGATAACTTATATAGAGTCGATCTAAAAAAGTAAATTATGTCGATGTGGATAGTTAACACAACAGTAACGAGTGTTACTCAATAAGGGGCATGTTTAGAACCAAGTAACGTAACGACCCGATACAAACACCTGTAGAAATAGTAATCCCATAAGTACCGGGACTTAAATGGACCTATAGGAAAAGTAAACTCAAATGTATCAGCACTTAACAAACTAATTAGAACAGTGAAGTTATTTGTATCGGCTTTGACACCAGCACGAATAACTCACTCTCATTCTTATCTGCTCTATGGTACCAATCCCATCCCACCATGAATGAGGTTTTCATGTCGACACGTATAAGAATCCTTATAGTAATGTTGCGCCGCCAGTACTTAAGCAGTCCACGATACCCCTTGCCTCTATCCGTGCTCTATTGTGCATTGTTCATGGCTGTCGCTGAGGTAGCCATGCCGCGCGTGTCCCCTGCCGTTCCGCGCCATGCCCGCCTTTGGTTCCAGCAGCAGTCCTCGGTGAACCACACTTGAGCCGCACCAGAAGCAAACGATGGCCATGCAAAGAAGACCCACGTACGGAACAACATACATGGTCTTGGCTATTATATGCACTAAGGTCTAATGATCATCACTTTTCCCATCACGTGGGAGCAAACAACACTATGCTTCCTTTTGATCACTAGGATCACTTCATGGTAGTGTGCTTCTAGATAATTCATGTAGCATTTCCTTTGGTTTGTTGAACTATAGGTTTGAGGAACACTAGCTTAGGCTAAGGTTTTCATAATTGCAATTGGTTTTTGAGTTTTAGAGAAAAGTTCTAAATCCACTGGCCCCACCTGCTTTGGGCCATGGATCCTTACAATGGGTATAGGAGTGACTAGTCTAAATGGAGCAAAATAAGGGCTACCCACCGAAGAAAAGCATATAGGTGATCTCATGAAGGGAATCCACTGTGGTGCTTCTCCCCAACAACAATATCAAGGATAGGGAGCTGGAAAATAAGTTGATGGGCAATCGGCTCCACCATGTTAATTCTAGAGCTCTAAATTCCAGAATTCTATAAGCTTTGAACAGCCACTTCCGAATTCCTTACACAGAGTAGGATGACCTGCATCAAGCATGAGGGATGCCTACATATGTGCTACTCAGCCCAAGCCACAAGAACATTATTAGTATATGCCTTTTCTCCTCCTAATTTGTATATGCCTACCAGTTAGTGTTTTAGCACCGGGTACCTGCCTATGGCTACCTCACGACAGAGAGTAGTTGGGGCTTGTCGAGTTCTTGGGAACGGTGGTGATACATGGGACAACAATTTAGATAGGTTTGAGTCGCTATGTGCCTAATACCCTACTCCATGTGTGTGATGTATTGCCTTGCATAGAGTTGAGTTGTTTGGGTCCCTGCTCCACCTTATATGTATGCGGAGCAGAGTTATAAGTCGATTACATGATCCTAGTCGGCTGCAACAGAGAGAAGCACAATATGGTAATTGGGAAGTCTCCTATTAGTATTTTGACTAGTTATCCTAGGCTACTACACCATCTTGCACCATAGCCACCTTCTTTGGAGTACTCGGGCTAGGCCCACACTTAACAGGTAATTAGACCCGTTAGTGAGCAGTCCTTAGGATCCCAGTTCCACACTACACATGATTGCATTAGGATAAGAATTTTTTGGGGTGCAAATTTTGTAACCTCCCACAACCTGAGACGCATGCGCACCACATCAACTAGTATATGGATAATAACATTATTAGAAGGTTGGACTCAAGAGGGACTGGTTGCCTTCCTCTTAACTAGGCTTTAGAGTGGACCACCTTACTGCCATAGAATTGAACTCCGTCAAACTTAGGAACAAAAACCTCAATGGGAATGAGTATCGGGCCGCGGCTTGTTTTTCCCCTGCCTGGTAACTGGGGCAGAGCCCAACATAGTAGCGAGGTGGGAAATAGGAGTTTCAACCCCATAGAGACCCGAACTAGCCATATACAAGGTTGAGTGGGCCTACAAATCTCAAAGATCTTGCGTCCACTTCATTCGTACTGCCTTCTATTGTATCACCACTACCACCATCTACACATCCACCTCAACCCTCCCTGCTCTAGTTCTCTTCACTCCATCGGATGTTGTGCTTTAGGTGAGAAGTAGCTCAAGATGCTGTTAGTGGCCATGCTACTCATGGGAAGGTGCCATCACAATAGGAGGGCAGGACTACATGAGTACCACGCAAGCCACAAAACCAGGAGGGCGTGAGGCTAAGCCACGATGGTGTGAGGAAGGCATGCAGCTGGTTGCTGCTCTATCACTGAGTCCTTAGCTCTCATGATCGATTCCTCACTAGCGCCATCATCCTTGACACCTCACCGTTCATCATCGATTCCTTGATGTCACCACTCATCCTTATCGATTGACACTACCTCACCATCGCTTTCGATTTTGGCATTTGAGGAGGGGACGGGATCATCACCGCCCTTGCCCCCAACCTGTTACCACCCTAAGCCATGGAACCTTAAATTGCAAACTTCCGGAGGCTCAAATTAAAAGACACTAAATAAAGGAAGACAACTCTCCAACCTCAATGGAACATGATAAATTCACAGGCAAGGAAGAAGATGTTATAAGTGAACCAAACTCATGAGCATGGCATGAGGCTACAAGCGACGGCCACCACAACATCCCACCACATGCATGCTGAAGTACCATATGTGTAGTAGTGTTTTATGCAATGCAAAATCAGTGTGACCTAAAAACTCTTTTCTCTAATCTTTTTTTCTACTGTATTTTTAATAGAATTTTTCATGATGTTTACATGCATTGTGGTATAACTTTAGATTCCCTGGTATAGATTGGTGGCTCTCCACCTACCCTAATTAATAATGAAACCATATAGAGAAGGTAATATGACATAGTCCTTATAGGCTATTTATCTTATTATCGTCTTTTAATTGGATACCATTAGTCCTAGGGGACCGGTATTATATATCATATAAACATAATACTAAAGCGTGAGGACTGTTTCCATGGTAGTTTGACTTTTGATCCGTCATTAGACACCGATGGGTGGACCCTTGTATCCAAATAAATAAAAAAAAGAAACCAAATAAGATCAGGATTCGTGTCCGCTTCCAACGTGACCCTTGACATGCGAGCAATAGGTGCTCAATCAGATAAGATTTGATCCTAAGTGATTTTGTCTCGCATTCATGCTCATCTTGTAGCATCCCATGGGCATATTTGTTATCAGATAAACATGAGATTAAGGTTCAAATATTAGATCGATCATTTGATCTTGACTTTGCAGGTAGAGACTGTCATGAAAAATCTCAAACTGCAAGTGGCACAATTCACGGAGTCAAATAGTACAACATTGGCCACAAGGAGACAAAACAGGAAGAAATTATTTAAATCAGGTCAACAAAGATGAATGCTTTGCCGGGGGGCTTTGCCCCATGGTTGCTGCTCAAAAAAAAAAACAACAAACAAAGACGAATGCTGCGACATACAAGGTCCATTTAAGCAAAAGGTCTGCTTCTCGAAATTCATAATTTCGAACTATATTACCATATTGTAAACTCGTTTATAACCATGCAAAATATGGTTTGATTTTCCGAAATTCTCAGTATAGGGCTAAAATCAGAAGCAAATACTCCTAATTCATAATCTTTATTTGTAACATATATAATTCAAATATGGCAAAGGATTTGCAGGAGTTCTGTGTGGTCTTCTGATGTTATCTGCCCCAAATGAGAATAGGCTGGAATCCAGTTATTTCCTTTATGTAAAAACCATAGCTAAGTTCCACTAGTTTTCATATTTATGATAGATATTTTTGGTCATATTTGGAGTGAGGCTGTCAAAGAAGCTCCTTCTGAAGAAACTACCTGCTTACCCATACTTGTGGTTTGGCCTCGTTTGGAGCTTTGCTTGATTAGAACTGCAAACAGTAGTTGAGGCTGAGTATGAACTTGCACTGGAGTTTTCCAAGCGTAACCAGAAGCCGAGCTCGAGCTTACTCAACTCGAACTTACCAAATCTTTTATGCCGTTAAATGTGATGTATAACAATTTGTAAAAACATGATATAAGAATAACAAACTTGAGCTTTGGTTGAGCAAGCTCGAGCTCAATTCATGTCTGGAGACAACCCTTATGCAGTTTGTATTAAACATTTATTCTTTTTATTTTAAATTATCTTTGTCGACTGCTCTCTCATCTGACACTTGACAAAGTTTGATATATTTTTTAAATTATCAGTAAAGTTTGCTATTTTTTAAAATTATATTTGCTGAGTTCCCTTTGATCTAGCACTCTGCAAAGTTTATTCTTTTTTTTTTAAATTATCTTTGCCAAGTGCCCTTTGATCCGACACTCGGGAAAGTTTTGTTAATTTTTTTCCAAAACATTATTGACAAAAGTTGACGGCGCGAACAGGCGTTGGGCTTTGCCGTGTGCCAGCGGTTAGACACTCGACAAAAGGCCAATAACACTCGGCAAAGATGGGCTTTGCCGAGTGCCCAAGATAATGCACTCGGCAAAGCCCTGGACACTTGGCATTCCGGATCCCAAGGTTTCCTGTAGCGGTACATGCATAAAAGTAGAAAAAGAAAAGGGAGATGAAAGTCGACACGGAAACAGGTCCACCACGAAGTCAAGCCAAACACAAGCTTATGATACCAATGTGATGTCCAACAACAGGGATTACAACGTGCCAGCGTATACAGAGCTTTACTTTACTCAAGCTTTATTTGGTTCGACCATGTTTAAGACCTATTCACAGCTTGGCAGCCAATCAAGGCTCCCTGTCATTGCCTCATTGACAACCCTAGCTTTAATCAAATTAATGGTGGAGTTCGCTGTCTGGATCAAGGTTTTCTAGGAGAATATTATTCAAAATGTTATTCCAGCTTGTACGTAACAGAGATCATTTACGGGGAAAAAGACGTACCTGATTCTCATTATGCGGCTTGGAGCAGCGCATTAGTTTTCTGTATGCATGATGGTGCGCGTCCAATTTGTCTGTGCTTCCAATTTTTATTTTCTTTCATATTGGACTCATTACGTGTTGCATTCGATCCCTGCAAGATTCATGTGCATACTTTCATCACGAACACATACATGGCATGGTAGGCTTCTACATGCTACCACAAATATTTTGTTGCAGAAAAGGTCTGAAGCTACGCAGATTCTATCAAAGTACTCTTGCTAGATATGTTGGAACATTGAAATGAAAATATGTTGTGCCCATCTTTCCTTGTATGGTTCTCTTTACTGATTCGTTTTACATTTCCAAGGTTGTTAAATCTATTACAATCTAGACTATAGATTAAATGCAGCAGACTAGTCAGTCTTGCATACGTACTAAATCTTGGTTAATGGGTAAAATCCTAAAATAATAGTGTATATATATATATATATATCTACTGACTAACATAGTACACATTAAATCAATTACAGGTCTCTCAGGTCCACAATTAGTGTTAAAGATGAGTCTGGTTCATGACTAATCCTTTTATAAGGGGAACTCAAACTCTGCGCCATCTTCGTTTTGATACCATATCATCATCTCTCCTCGATGCAAATTAATCTGTGTTGTCACTACATGGGCGCTCATTCACATGGTATGCATCAAGGATACTTGAAGAAATGCACGAATGCACAGTAATTAATGCCGAAACCTTTGATGATGTCCTCAATCTTTCCTTAACTTTGCAGAAAGGAAAAATAAATCTCATTGAGATTGTAAACGGGGACTAAAAGAATAACAGAACCACGGATGAATAGTACACCACCTCACGATGGTTTCGGTTTCCATTCTTGGAATTGGTGAATTTTGATACCGCGTCGATATCATCATTTGACTATAAGATCTGATCAGGCTTACTCTAAAGTATTGCAAGAGGCATTGACCTCCTATAATTAAGGCCAGTGTGTAGTACACAATGATATAGACTTTTTTTTAATGATAGCTGGAATGAGCATTTCGAGGGAAACTGATCTTGCCGCGTACATCTGAATTGAAGTGTGAGTGGTAAGGGCAGTTCCAACCCTCCAACAAGGATGATTTTTATAGCATTAAATAAGTTGTCATATATGACTATTTAGTTACGTGGCACTATATTAAATATGAGAGAGAAGGAAAAAATAAGAAATTGGGTCTTGCATGAGACCCAGTTTCAACACAAGAATCTATGCATAAGATACTATCAAATTTGGGTTGGGAGATGATGGTGTCTTCATGATGGATAAAAAGCAAACATGATTGGTGGAGAGGAGAGATGATGAATTTATTAATGACCTACACTAAGAAATCATGGGTTGGAGAATATAATTTCTAAAGTAACGTGGCACTATAGACACTACCCATAGACATTGTGGGTTGTGACTGCCCTAAGTTGTATAGAGGTTCCACTTCACACTTTGATTTGGACCTCATGGTTATGCGAGCTGTAGTAACCCTATGCATGATTCTTTTCAGATTGTAGTACATACTGATTTAATTCAACTAGTTCGTTATGCATAGATTGTTCTAATTAATTTTCTACAAATTATATGATCGATATGCCAAAAAAGGTACTCATATATGCCAAAAATTTGATGCCAAAATTATATGATGTGCCAAAAAAGGTACTCTCAATATACTGACTTAATTTTCTACAAATTTATATGAGTATTACTCCGTAATTTTCTACAAGGTGTACTAATCGATATCTGGATTTTCGTTAATGTATTGGGAATGGGATGTAAAATGAGACACAGATGTAGAAATCAAATATTCAAATGCCTATATTGATCTATGGATACTTCGTGTATATATACAGGTTGGATAAGTGTATGTTAAGAACGGGTGTTTTCATTAGTGGACACGTCCGCGCGCCTGATGATGCTGTTGGTGTTAACGGGCATGTTCATTGGCACCCTGTCCTAGCTACCCATTGGATGAGACCATTAGTGGAGAAAATATTATCAACAGGAGTTGTATAGGTTCTTCAATTCAAATAGATTGTTAATAAATACCCGATAAATTATACTGATAAGGTTATATGAAGTTTTGGAGAACATAAAATATATATAGTTATCTAATGTGGAATTTTGCTTGGCTTTTTATGAAATCCTTAGTTAAACAAGCTTTAAGCATACACAGAGGTATAATAATGCAAACCATTGGCTTCAATCTGTTTGATAGTTAAACAAGCTTTAAGCATACACAGAGGTGAATCTCAAAGAAAACATTTTTTTTAAAGTGATCCTAAAAAGTTGATTTAGTGGCGTGAGGTTATGATTGATACGGCTTCGTTACATCAATAGCATTTTGTTCATTAATTAAGTTCTTGGTTGACATGTTTTTCCATGAGTTTCCAATTGGCACTGAACAATGTGGAAAACCTCTTGTTGACTGATGACTTCAGCTGTCCTAAAAATTTTACACCATGCATGTCACACGTCCGGCTCATGCCAAGAAGAAATATATATAAGGTGAGAGCATCTGTTGATAAGTGCACTGATCTTCACTTGAAAGCTCAAGTTAATCTATATGGTTCAGCACCGTAACATGTGATACATGTTTTCCCAACGTTACATTCTTGACTTGTTTGAGATGTGTGACCAGTCAATATTCGAAGTATGCAGATGACCAGGAGATCAAAGTAAATTTGCTATATAGTTAATTCCTGTGGAAGAGCACATCAGAAAGTAAACTAGGTAAACTAATACATGGGATTTCAAGCTATAACAACCAAAATTGAATCATCCAATTCCTACAACTCAGATTTGACGATCTCATATGATACATACATTACAACCATACAAAATAATAAGCGCAATTCATTATGTTTATTTAGTTATATATTACTGCAACGTGAATAATGTTTAGAAACACCATCGCAAATGCCCATCTTATTCGAGAAATATCAAAGTTGGGATGAATCTAATGTTCATGTTTTGTTCTTCATCTTTCCACAACTAGTTAGATCATGGGCTTCCCCCAACTAGAGTGGGGAGCTCTGTTGCAGACCCTCTTCACTTTTTCATGTTACATCTAGCCTCTTCTCTCTCAGTGTCATTCTTCGTCTTTCTTACACTCACGTTAACATTTAACCTCTTCTCCTTACACTCGGTGGCATTCTTTCCTCTTTCTTACCCAAGGTCTTCAGCACCCCTGAGGGATGTCGGTAATTTCTCTAGTGACAAGGAAGGTCAATGTGGTTTCTATAAGCGCGCTTTTTTGAGGTGCTGATGAGCCTGGGCTCACATTGGAGCTATCACATATTATAGCAACCTTACTAGATATCGATCAATCACGGGTTGAATCAAGGTTTGCAGTTGAACTGCTACCAGGTGGACTCGATCAGGGTTGTGCAGACCATTCATTGGATTTTTGGATATGACAAGAAAATTACAGGCTCCACGAAGTTTATATGCATACTAACACTCACTCACTCCTTCACTATCAAATGGAACTCTAGTTGAGCTCATTGCTGCCACTATGAACTCATTTGGAAATTCGAAGCACATTGGGAGGAAGAAAGGAGCCAGCATATATATTACGAGAAGAGCGAGGGGATGGGAAAAAAGAACATATATAAAACCATGAAAGTGCCGTGTTCCTAGTTACCACAAGTTCGAAGTGGTATTTGTCAAGTAGTACTCAAAACTAACCTCTTTACTGTGTAAGAATTACATATATCTAAATCTCTTTGTACAAAATTGTTGCATTTAGTTTCTCTGTGCTGGGATTAACAAATAGAAATGGATGGTGAGGCAAACCAAAATTAACAATGGCAAAGTGTCTCCGAAGAACCTTGATATACAAATTTAAATAATGGCCGCGTTGTTACAATATTCACCCAATTTTTTTGTCCAGTATCCAGTTCAGTCCGAGCCCAACAAATATAGCTAGGTCCAACTTGCAGGAACAGCCCATAGCATAGGACAGAAAGCAGGGCACTGTGCCAATCAGGAGAAATTCCGCGGTGAAAGAAAATGCCGACCAGGAAAAAAACCCCGCAATCCCAAGATATTCCCAAGGAAGCTTCTTAATCGCTATGTTATGCCGCAACTAGCTGTGAGCCTAACGGTTAATTCACACTTAGCGTGACGCATTTTGTAGTCCATGAGTGTAGTAGATAAATTAGTGATAATAATAGTATACTTAGCTGATGAGGTCTAACCAAGAGAGACTCCATCCCTCTGGCAAACGCAACGGGCTTGTGCTTCATTTAAAGACCCCACATGGCATGGGCTCGATCGACGCCCAAGTCAAGATCGCATATGCCACCACTAACATGAATTTAATGCACAAATCAGGTCAAAACTTGCAGCCTCTACTATGCTCCTGCACCCCCAAAAAAAGTAAAAGAGTGTGAATACTTTTCATATTATTTATTTATTTTAAAAATGGGGGATTCTTTTTTTTTCTAAATAAAAGATAGCTTGACAGTCTATGCAGAGGCCACTGGTACTAGTGTTCTACTACTAGCTGTTGCACTTGATTTGCAGATCTCTCAGCTGCTTGCAGTTTCAGTGCACCATCCATCTCTCTATAAAACCCTCCTAGTGGGCTACCTGACGCTTTACTCTGGAGTCTAGAGTCTGGAGCCTGTAGTACAGCGGTAGCACTGTTTGGTGGTCGCACTCGAGCTCAGCTACTCAATACTACTCTCCACTGTATCTCTACTATCCTCAAGCTCAACCAGCTAGCCACTGTGTGAGCTCATCTCTAGACACCAGAGTGTGTGCTCTTGTGAGAGTGTGCGTGTGGAAGTCTGTACGTGTGTGACTCTGTGTGCATTGTTGCCTCATCCGAGGCAGTAACCGCATCCTGGTCACACCTTTCTTGGATCTGAAGCTCAGAACGAAGAAGGCTTCTCGATCTCATCAGGTTACAAGGTCAGTAGCAATCCTTTTCTCTTATTAACTTACTTGCTTGCTCTCAATGTTTTTTTTTCTTTTGCATCGTGTTGAGAGTTCATTTCTTGCAATATGTTTGTATAGGTGATTTAGTTCACCAGAGGTAAGAACTGAAGATCTATACAGCAGAAGAAGAAGCTGCTAGCACCATCACTTCACTAGCACAAACCCAAGGCCTTTGAAGGCCAAGCGGAAGAGGTGGGAAGCAACCTCACATGCTGTGGTGCCCTCGCGAGCAACAACCTTGACGGCTACGCTTCCGAGACACCGGCCACTCTCTCACCGATCGAGCGACGATCTCGCTCCGATCCGACACGAGTGAGTGAGTGAACGAGCACGAGCAGCAGCAAACCAAGCCATGGCGCCGCCGAGCTCGTGGTGGGGTGGCGACGAGCAGCGCGGCACGCCGGTGGTGGTGAAGATGGACAACCCCTACTCCCTGGTGGAGATCGACGGGCCCGGCATGGCGGCGGCCTCCGACAACAAGGCCCGCCGCGGCAAGAACGCCAAGCAGCTGACGTGGGTGCTTCTCCTCCGCGCGCACCGCGCCGTGGGCTGCGTCGCCTGGCTCGCCGGGGGGTTCTGGGGCGTCCTGGGCGCCGTCAACCGCCGCGTCCGCCGCAGCCGCGACGCCGACGCCGAGGCCACCGGCCGCGGCCGCGCCATGCTCGGGTTCCTCCGCGCGTTCCTCCTGCTCTCCCTCGCCATGCTGGCCCTCGAGACCGTGGCGCACCTCAAGGGGTGGCGCTACCTCCCGGAGCACCTGCCGGGGAACCTGCAGGAGCTGGAGGAGCAGCTGCAGCACCTGCCGGAGCACCTCCGCCACCTCCCCGACAACCTCCGCCACCTGCCGGAGAACCTCCGGCAGCTGCCGGAGCACCTCCGCGTGCCGGAGCGCCGGGAGATCCAGGGGTGGCTGCACGGCGCCTACGTGGCGTGGCTCGAGTTCCGCGTCGACTACATCGCGTGGGCGATCCAGAAGCTCTCCACCTTCTGCATCCTGCTCTTCATGGTGCAGTCCGTCGACCGCATCGTCCAGTGCCTCGCCTGCTTCTGGATCAAGCTCCGCGGCATCAAGCCCCGGATCCCTACCGCCGCCGCCAAGCCCCGTGGGAAGAAGAAGAACGCCGCCGCCGGCGATGTCGAGAACGCCGATACCGACGCCGACGGCTACTTCCCCATGGTGCTCGTCCAGATGCCCATGTGCAACGAGAAAGAGGTCAGCTTCTTCTTCTTCCTCTCCTCCTTCGCACGTGCCAAGGATGCATATATATGCTTCCATGGAGTGATCGACTGGTTACTGATGCATGGTTGATTCTGCAACTGCGACACCGATGCGCATGCAGGTGTACGAGACGTCGATCTCGCACGTGTGCCAGATGGATTGGCCACGGGAGAGGCTGCTGATCCAGGTGCTGGACGACTCGGACGACGAGGTGTGCCAGATGCTGATCAAAGCGGAGGTGACAAAGTGGAGCCAGAGGGGCGTCAACATCATCTACCGCCACCGGCTGTCGCGAACCGGGTACAAGGCCGGCAACCTCAAGTCCGCCATGAGCTGCGACTACGTCAAGGACTACGAGTTCGTCGCCATCTTCGACGCCGACTTCCAGCCCAACCCGGACTTCCTCAAGCTCACAGTGCCACACTTCGAGGTACCTACATCCATCGTTTAGCATCCTAATAGTCGTCTCGATCGGATCTTCTTTTAACATATATTGATGCAAGTATTATATGGTGCCTAGCTACTATTGATTCTAGAAGATTGATTGAGATTGATGTAAAGTATTCCATAAACATGTGATCTACATCTTGGTCCATGAACCGAATTAAAGCCATGGACTTGAAGATCTGCAACTAGCTAATTGTAGTCTGTTTAGTACATCTCTCAAGACATAAACAAGTACGTGGCGTGTTGAAACAACGGTTTAGCAATGGGACAGGAAAGCTAGTGCTATGCATGGTAGTCAGTCCAAATCTGAGATTTAGTGAGCATGCATGGCCCATGTCAATATGTGTCCAAATCCCAGATTCGGTTGACTTACTAAGCTATTGACTTGTTGGCTGGTGCAGTATAGGTTTCCGTGACAAAAAAACGAACACCTTAATGACCTCGATGGACGGATTATATATATTAATCTGGATCCATACATACGTATACGTTAGTCAAAACAACGTTATCGTTGACAAATAAATCTCAGCCGTCGGTGGACTGACCTGAGAATGATACGACGGTGCAGGGGAACCCGGAGCTGGGCCTGGTCCAGGCGCGCTGGAGCTTCGTGAACAAGGACGAGAACCTGCTGACCCGGCTGCAGAACATCAACCTGTGCTTCCACTTCGAGGTCGAGCAGCAGGTTAATGGCGTCTACCTCAACTTCTTTGGCTTCAACGGCACCGCCGGCGTGTGGCGCGTCAAGGCCCTCGAGGACTCTGGCGGCTGGATGGAGCGCACCACCGTCGAGGACATGGACATCGCCGTCCGGGCACATCTCGCCGGCTGGAAGTTCATCTTCCTCAACGATGTCAAGGTACCGTATATAGCTATCAGTCATATATGAACGGTGTACTAAATCTTGTAAAAAATGGTCAGCTTGGTTATTAGACATTGACGTTGTGACAAATGTGCAGGTCCTCTGCGAGCTGCCGGAGTCTTACGAGGCTTACCGGAAGCAGCAGCACCGGTGGCACTCCGGCCCCATGCAGCTCTTCCGCCTCTGCCTCCCGGCCGTCTTCAGGTCCAAGGTAACTTATAGGCTTTCAGCAGGCACACTCATTGATCTCCTCCATTGATGCTTTCAGAGCTCGGCCATTGATGTGGTTGCATCTGTGATCGATGATGTGCAGATCCCGTTCTGGAAGAAGGCGAAGCCGAGTGGGCGAACAAGGAGGACGCCGCGGCGGCGCTGGCCGGCGCGCCGGCGACGCCCAAGAAGAGCAGCAAGGCCAAGAAGCCCAACAGGATCTTCAAGAAGGAGCTGGCGCTGGCGTTCCTGCTGCTCACCGCCGCCACGAGGAGCCTGCTGTCGGCACAGGGCCTGCACTTCTACTTCCTGCTCTTCCAGGGCGTCACCTTCCTCGCCGTCGGCCTCGACCTCATCGGCGAACAGGTCAGCTAGCCGCCGCCGCCAGAATAAAACCTAGTGGCCGGCTCGCCATTGCACGGGGTCGTCGTCGGTCGATCCAGGCCACATGCACAGTCAGCCTCGCATGCAACCGTGCAGGTGCAGCAACTCCGATGGATGGATCGACAGGAATTATTTTTTTAGACTTTTCTTCTCTTATTAATTTTTACCCTTTCGATATTTTTTGTTCAGAGATCAAAGAGTCCGTTGTTACTGCCTGATGAACTGTTCTTATGTGCTCTAGCTAGTGCGTTGTTGCTAGACAGGGTAGGCAAACCAAGCAAGCGGGTTGTTCAATATTACTATATTCAGAGGATGAGTACTCTATATATTCAGTAGCCTTCTTGTTTTCTTTCCACATTACATTATGATGATGGATACAGTGTAACTGATACGACATGTCAATGGATAAATCAAATCTTGTATGCTTCAAATGTTCATGAATCGGGTTCGATGGTTTACTTGACGTTATGAATTGCTGTACTCAGGGGATAGACATAATTCTTTTAAAAAATTTTCAAGCAAGCTAAAGCACTTATAACAGATATATATGCAAGGAAAATCTATAGAAATAAATAAATATAAATAATACAAGTTTTATAGTGTCGTGGAAAATATGGACCATCCATCGAGAATCGAGTAGCAGAAAGATAGGAGGTATCAGGACAAAACTACCAATGTGGGATCATCAGTATTAATTTTAATTCCATCATGTTTTGCATCCACCAAAGAGTAAATTGGTAATTTTCACTTTATACATTTGTCTATTATCCCCAGTGGCCGAGCAGGGTATCTGGCGAGGTTTGGCTGGCGCCATACCTAGAAAAATAAAAAAACTAAATATATGTATATAAGTGCATGATATACGTCTACTTAGGCGATAACCAATGAGTCAATACGTAAGTATACTTAACTGATTTGACAGTTTGGTGTTATCTGTCTTGCATAGTTGATAGTTGTATTACACATATTTGATATTTACAAATCCGTCGTACCTAGAAAATATTCCTGCCTCCGCCACTAATTATCCCCCTGGGACGCATGCCCAGCTTTGCTGTCCCCTTTGCCCAACAATCTTGACCCTCCACCACTGCCACAAATAGTCACCGGATTGAGATACCCCGTTGCTGAATCAAGATCTGCGGGTGCCAGTTCAGGTTCTGTTGCCTCTGAAACAAGGTCCACCACTGCAGGATTGAGCTATTGTGTGCACCAACGTGACAGGCTGCAGGGGAAGCCCAGCGCCTTTGAGCTATGCCACCACCGTGCTCGACGCCTCGACCCCGATGACGGCCACCAGAATGCAACTTCTCATGGTCCACGTACAGTCACCTTTTCCCGATTCATGAACTGACCATGAAGCGCCCATGCTCCATCATATCCTACTCACACTCATTGCGATCACTACGGGAACCCGTATATCCCGAGTGCTTGCCCCTTTGCCGAGTGCATTCTGTCGGGCACTCGACAAAGACAGGCTTTGTCGAGTGTCCACGAGAAAGCTCTCGGCAAAGAGCCAACACTCGGCAAACACACGCTTTGCCGAGTGTCAGGTAAGAGACACTCGGTAAAAGGGAGCTTTGCCGAGTGTCAGACATGTGACCCTCGGCAAAGCTGTCGCACGTGCCCAGCGCGTGCCACGCCCGCCAACATCCGTTGGCGGCCATTTGGGCTTTCGTTACTTTAATTACCTAGTGTCTAAAGTCAGACACTCGGCAAAAAGGTGCTTTGTCGAGTGTCATGCTACCGACACTCGGCAAAACTGTGGCACGTGTCTAGCACGTGCCACGCGCGCCAACGGCTGTTGGCAGCCGTTTGGACTGTCAGTTCTTTGCCGAGTGTCAGACCTGTGACACTCGGCAAAGGTGTGGCACGTGCCTAACACGTGCCATGGCCGTTGACGTGTTGGCCCTTTGCCGAGTGTATAGGTCAGATACTCGGCAAAGAGTGTGAAAATTTGAAAAATATTCTTAAAAAACTTGAAACTCAAACTCAAAAAAATTGAAAATTTTCAATATAAGAGTTTTTGGCCGTGACTTTGCCGAGTGTTTCGCAGAGGCACTCGGCAAACCTCCTCTTTGCCGAGTGTTTCGGCAAAGTTTGGCCCTTTCCAATCAAACTTTTTTACTTTGCACTCCAAACTTTATCATTTCCCCGTGATATCTGTCAAAGGCTCTTTATATCTTATGTAGAGCCCTTGGGGAAAAATTAAGACGATTTTAAAAAGTTTTTATATATGGCCCTTACCAATCGGAGCATCTCCACATAGAAGTTTCGGAGAGTTGAGAAGAAGACGGCTGGATTTCGAAACTAAGTGAAGTTGAATTGGAGTTTTAGTTTATAATTTTTTTTCAAAGGCAGTAGACAACATAGATTGTTTCGTTCGAAGTTATCATAATTTTTTGGACTCATTTGATAATTTTTAAATTTTTTTGCGACTATCTCTGTATGAAGTAGTGAAATATCTGAAGGAATAATGAGCTATATATGCATTAAAAGTTGAAAATGCGCATTGCTGAATAATTTTGACAAGATATTTTGATGTGTATTTGAACAAATTTGAAAATCTTTACATGACATCATGGGTCTGGAAATTAGTTGCCGAGTGCTACACTCAGCAAACAAGCGATTTACCGAGTGCCTAAAGGCAGGCACTCGACAAAGGGCCACCTGGCTGGCCGGCCAGGCCACCTCATTGACCACGTGTCCTGTTTGCTGAATGCCAAAGGTTGGTGTTGCCGAGTGTCATGGCCCATGCACTCGGCAAACAGCCACATGGCCAGCCGGGTATGGGCCGCGCGCTGCCACATCATTGCCATCGTGGCAGATCTATTTGCCGAGTGCTAGATCCACGGCACTCGGCAAACAGGGGGTTAGGCGGGGGGACTTAACTGCGCCCGCCTCCCACCATACACACGCCGCCGCCACACACACGCACACACGCCTTGCCGCGCCGCCGCCACTGTCGCCCCGCCCGCCGCCGTTGCCCGCGCCCCGAGTCCGGCCGCCGCGTCCGCCCCAGCCCGCCCCGCCCGCTGCTCCGGCGGCCTCGGTGGGCTTCTCCTTCCCCACGCCGGTCCTGCCCCTCCCCACGCCGCCGACAAGCCTCCGACGCCTCTCTGGCCCCGACGAGCGACGCCGACGCCGCCCCGTTCATCTTCTATTGGTGAGTGCGCTGCTCCTCTTCCTTGATCTGTCTCCAATGCAAATCGATGATTGTTTCCATATAGACCTTTTCAATTTCTTGAATCCAACATAAACAAATGGAAATTGTTATAGGAATGGATGAGTTATAGTTGTGAATGTGTATGTGGTATGTGATTGTGAATGCGGATTGTGAACAAGGGACCAACAATATTTAATGTTTGAATTATTCCAAATATTGAATAATGTGGATGTGGATGTCGGCCTTCGTGCCGTGGTTATCCTTGTATATGTCGTTGCCGGCCTTCGTGTCGTGTTTTTTGAAGGATGGGGTTTCTGAAACCTTCCTGTGCAGGGGAGGTGCTGCCGAAATTGTCATTTGACAACATTTCATTTTTTTCAGGGAGAGGCCCTTTGCACCATCCTCGGCTTGTAGCTCCACCGTATGTCGTTCCTCGCCGTCTGCACCGATACGAGCGTCACCGACTCGCCCGCCGTCGAGCCCGTAGGTGAGCACATGCAAAACCACACGCCCTCCGTATTTAATTCATAGATCTATATTTAAGTTGTGTCACATTACCTAGTTAGGCGTCTCCCGTTTGAAAGAGATACGATTGTGAATATCCAAATCTTTGCATATGTCTAACTGTATCTGTTTCGAATTGTCCACGTTTTTTGGACAGCTCGAGGATGTCTAGATGGGTTAGTTTCCACGCTCTACCCGTATCCGAGACAGAATTTCGGCATCACCTCCCTATTGTTCTCCGAATACACAATCTCCGTAATTGGACGTGTATTTGGAGAACAACGGGGAGGTGCTGCTGAAATTATGTCTCGGATACGAGTAGAGCGTGGAAACTAACCCGTCTACACATTCTCGGGTCGGATTAGGACCTATCTTTACCTATTAGACATATAAGCTACCATCCGGTAGATGCATTTCATTATTATAAATTATTACCCGTGATATGTAAAGGGATGGATGACCGTGAGTGGATGTACACTGGCCGCTCAAGTAAAGGTGAGTGTATAGATGAATGGATTGTCAAGACTGATGCGTTCTTGAAGCAAGCTTTTGCCAATGCGAAAGGGGCGTCTTCCACTTTCTGTCCATGTGCGGTTTGTGAGAACCGTAAGCGCCAAACACAAGAGGTCATGGGTAAACATCTCGTCAGGAATGGATTTACGGAGAACTATACCCGATGGACGCGTCATGGTGAGGCCATGGATCGTGTGAGAGACGAGGTCGCTATCTGATGGACGCATCATGGTCAGGTCGTGGATCGTGTGAGAGACGAGGTCGTGAGGCAGCGCATCCAGGCTTTTGATGATGATGCCGGGGTAGGGGACATGTTAGATGACTATGGCGAAGCACACTTCAAAGATGGACCTAGGGAGGAGGAGCCGGAGGCCACTGCAAAGGCTTACTATGACATGTTGTCAGCGGCACAACAACCCCTTCACTCGCATACTAAGGTTTCTCAATTGGATGCCGTTGCACGTCTGTTGGCCGTCAAGTCACAGTTTAGCTTGGGTCAAGACGCCTTTGATGTCATCCTGACAGTTTTTGGTGGCCTGCTTTCGAAAGGTCACATTCTGCCCAAGAACATGTACGCAGCACAAAAACTTATTAATGCACTTTAGATGCCATATCAGTAGATATATGCCTGTCCGAATGGCTGCATCTTATTTAGGAAAGAATATGCGGAAGCAAAGCACTGTCCAAAGTGCGAGGCGTCTAGATTCGTGGAGGTAGTCGGTGGTGATGGGAAAAAGAACCAAAGTACAATCCCTGTGAATATCCTACAGTACCTTCCACCTATACCGAGGATCCAATGGCTTTACATGACCGAGGACTCCGCGAAAAAT
>OAMR01000488.1:39265-51460 GCA_900205405.1 Echinochloa crus-galli | reverse complement strand
CTTTCGTCTCAGCTCACGACCAGCCCTACCTGATGATGGGAAAAAGATGAGTGTGTATATGGAGCCTCTCATTGATGATTTGGACCGTGCTTGGAAGGAAGGTGTATGGACTTACGACCGAGCTCAAAAACAAACTTCAAAATGCATGTCTTTTACCAGTATTCCCTGCACGACATGCCGGCGTATGAGATATTCTGCGGCTGGTGTGTTCACGGGAAGTTTCCATGTCCAATATGTAAGGCATCTCTGAAGTTTATCTGGTTGACGAAGGGTGGCAAATATTCATGCTTCGACAAACATCGTCAATTTCTCCCTCTTGACCACTCATTCAGACGAGATATCAAGAACTTCACGAAAGGTGTCAGGGTTGAAGACCCTGCACCAGAGCTGATGACAGGTGCGGAGGTTCGTGCACAGTTAGACGCTCTCGAGGTCGGGGTGGATGGTTCTTTTGTGGGATATGGTGAGCAACATGCTTGGACTCGTAAGTTGGGCTTGTGGAAGCTCCCGTACATGCAAGATCTCTTGTTTCCACACAACATTAATGTAATGCACACCGAAAAAAATCTTGCCGAGGCACTTTGGGGTACAATCTTGGAAATTCTTGATAAAACCAAAGAAAATGTCAAGGCTAGAGTGGATTAGAAGTGGATATGCAATCGACCGAAGCTAGATATACCGCCTCCCAGGGACGGCAAAACATGGAAAAAACCTAAGGCTGATTTCGTCCTCACGAGGGACCAAAGGAAGGAAGTGCTATGTTGGTTCGAAAAGTTAAAGTTCCCTGATGGGTACACAGCGAATTTGAAGAGGGGGGTGAACTTATCTACTCTGCGAATCAACAGGCTCAAGAGTCATGACTACCACATATGACTTGAGCGGCTTCTTCCGGTCATGGTTCGAGGCTATGTCCCCGAGCATATCTGGCTAGTGCTAGCAGAGTTGAGCAATTTCTTCCGCCAGCTTTGTGCTAAGGAGGTATCCAAGACTGTGATTGCAGAAATGGAAAAGCTTGCACCCGTGTTGCTATGCAAGTTGGAGAAGATATTTCCACCGGATTTTTTCAACCCGATGCAGCATATGATTTTGCACCTTCCGTACGAGGCACGAATGGGGGGGCTGTGCAGAACCGTTGGTGCTATCCAATTGAGAGATGTCAAAAGGTTCTTCGAACTAAATGCAAAAATAAATGCAAAATTGAAGCTTCTATTGCAGAGACACACATTCTAGAGGAGGTGTCAAACTTCACAACAAAATACTATGCTGACAACATTCCTAGCGTGCACAATCCACCGCCTCGTTACAATGTTGGTGAAGTTGAATCGAACATCAGCCTTTTCCGAGGGCAACTAGGAAGTGCAAGTGAAGGCACCAACAAAAACTTGACAAATGCAGAGTGGCGGGCTGTCATGCTGTATGTGCTCACCAACCTATCCGAAGTTGAGCCGTACATGCGGTAAGTTCACAACAAACTTGTTCTCGAGTACCTAGTCACTATTCTGCATCCAACACTCTTGTTTCTCATTCATACAGGGAATTTCTTAAGCAATTCTGGCGTAATAGGAGGGATCCTATCCCGCATGAAGTTGATAACCTTCTTTGACGGGGCACGGGAAATTCCAACCCTGATTTCATTTCTTGGTTCAAACGGAAGGGTCAATCCTATGGTTCTATGAGTGCTGAGTTGAGATAGGTTGCCGATGGTTGTGCGTACAAAGTCAGCTCTTTTACCACATATGACGTGAATGGTTATCGTTTTCGCACAACAAGTCATGAGTAGAGGATACCTAATCGAAGGACCACAAATACTGGAGTCTATACTCCAGGCCTTGATGGGGTCGATCACTATGGGAGACTTGAAGAAATATACGAGCTTAATTTCGATGGAATCAAACCTCTTAATCCTGTTATCTTCAAATGTCATTGGTTTGATCCCTCCATGGTGAGACGGACCCCTAATCTGGGGCTAGTCGAAATTAGACAGTCATCTGTCTTACTAGGAGACGATGTCTATATTGTGGCTCAACAGGCCACCCAAGTTTATTATTTGTCATACCTGTGCAAAAAGGACAAAAGTCTTGAGGGTTGGGATGTTGTATACAAAGTGTTGCTCTACCAGTCCCAAACAATGAAGATTATAACATAGATCCAAACACCTATGATGGAGAGTTGTTCCAAGAAAATGGGCTAGAAGGGTCTTTTGAGATAGACTTAACCCAAGCGGTCGGAATGGATTTAGACTCAGAAATGTTTGTTGACGAGGACACTGGAGATGTGGTTCAGAATGCCAAGGACTTGGAGTTACTAGAGCGATTACAATTAGACAATGACAGTGACGACGACATTCCTCCTCCTTTGGAGGACAAGCATGAACATCTCGAAATGTACGATAGTGATGATGCAGCCATTGATCTAGATAATCCTGATCCAGATGATTATTTCTAATAAATGTACGAGCTTTTGTATATATTGTCTCTCTTTCTAATAATTTATGTTGGTTCATATTTTTTATATATTACATCTCTTTCTAATAAATGTATGTTTTTGTTGATTGCAGGTGATTTAACAAAGATGGTGGGTGGGGGCGGTGCAATGATGAACGTCATGTCGCTCTACCGTAGGCTTAAAGATGGAGGGTCCGATGCAGCTGAGTCGTCTGGTGGCAAGGGCAGAGGGCGAAAGAAGGGCCGAGGCAGGGGGCGAGGCAACAGGTGACAACGGACCCTGTACCTTCGTCGTCTTCGTCCAAGGAGGAGTTTGTTCCTTCGGCGGAGGACCGACGGGCCGCGGAGGAAGCGGAGCGCGAGGACGAGCAGCACGGGGTCGAGGAGCACGGGGCCGAGCAGCACGGGCTGAGGAGCACGGGGCCGAGGAGCACAGGGCCAAGGACGGGGAGGCAGTAGAGGGGTCCACCTCCTCTGAGGAGTCGGCCCTTTGGTAGCGAGGTCCCTCACAACTCCCGAAGCGACCGATACCCGTGGAACATCGCCCTGTAGTTGCACCCATTGGCAAAAGGTAAGTAATTTTAGATGTTATAAGTACCTTATCCATTTCATATGTTGGCAATCACAATATGAACTAACAATTTATCTTAATCACTTGGCTAGGAGTTGGGTGGTTGTCACCCCGGGTGCTGCACACGACCACAAAGTCAACGACATCCTGGGTCTTCTATGCATGGAGTTGTTTCCAGGTCTGGTTCAGATTGGCGGCAGGGAGGAGCCAGCCTACACCTTTGACCACTACGTTGCCGCTTCCGATGCGGAGGATCGGGAAGGTAGGAGGTTCGCCAATAAGGCTGAGCGGGTAAAGGCCGAGCTGTGGGTAAGTATTCGTTGCACTACATTGCTCAACACATCACATTGATTGAACAATCTACGAATAATCACTGAATACATCGCGTATATATGCAAGACTTTTACACATGCGCCCCGGGAGAGGAGGCGAGGGCGGCTGTTGTGGCACATACAAGGAAAGCTAAGAGCTGTTGAGTCACGTCGCAGTCGTCAGCCTACTTTCCTCACCGCAGCAGTGAGGGCCGTCGGAGGAGACGTAAATACAACCGAAGAAACAAACAATCCTGATTAGAGGAAATACCCAACCTATAACTTCACCTATTATTGATGAATGTTGTACTGCAAATAAAATGACAATGATATATCTTAAAGTAATACTCGTTAAAGCTACCAAGCAAGCAAATTTAGCAAAGAATAAGGATGGCTATTTGGCACTGTATGAGGACCACTCAACAATTTGGCATTCAGATTTGATTCTGACAATAAGTACTGACAAGGAAAAGAACTTGTGCTTGGGAGGCCATTAGGAGGGACCGATGCCTGCGAGGCTTGCTCAGGTTGGGAACTTCTAGAAGGGGTTTCCATCACCACAGTAGTCTGCAGCTTAAAAAATGGAGAAAATTAACTAAATATCACAACTACTAATTATCAATGACAAAACACATACTGACCATAAAAAATATCTAAAGAGCTATCTTTTATATCAAGAGAGCACAATGTAACTACAAATTAAATATAGCTGCTTCAGTGCATAAAAAACTAGATTAAATAACCTAAACTACCAGATCTCAGCAATTTTCTTGTCTACTACCACGTGCATCTTGCAAAACCAAGCATTTTGGATCTAGCATCGACATCAGTAGCAATGGGAAAAGAAAGAAAAAGATTGGAACCAGAACCTTCCGGGATTGAGGGCTACGGAGGCTTGGGGCAGCTGCGGATTGGAGCTGGCTTGGAGCTCCGGCGGCCGGCGAAGTGGATGACCACGATGGATTGAAGTGGACTTCCTCGAGGGGCTGCTGCAGCTTGGAGATCGAGGAAGGCTGGGACGTGCTGCGCGCGTGCTACTCCGGCTGGCCGGCGCAGAGCTCCGGCGGCCGGCGAATTGGGGGCCCGCGATGGATTGAAGTTCCCACGACCTCCACGATGGGCTGCTGTGACTCCGACAATGAAACTTGACGTGGGGAGTAGATCTGGCGAGGTAGGGGCCTCCGGCCACCGCCACTTGCGTCACGCCGCGACGCCTTGGGGCAACAGCGCAGGGGCCTAGGGAGCAGCCGTGCGGGTGGCTGGTGCTGGTCACTGGTGGCGGCGGCCTGTGCTGTGCGGCTGGGGGTGGGAGCAAATGAGTTGAAAACCCTAGTCGTCGTCCGTTTTATACGTCCGGGGATCCATTCAAGTCATTGGATCACAGATCAACGGTGAGGTGTAATCGGGCCATAGTAGAAAACAGCCCACCACAAGTTTCTAAGCCCATTTAACCAAATCATTATCTATTTTAATTGCTTAAATATGAATACATTTAAACTATAAAATAGTAAATCAGTTCCAAATTATAAGAAACTTGTGGTGTCTATGTGTTTGAAGGAAATGGTTTTCTATTTTTTTCGAGTAGATAGAGAATGGACTCTTGTGATGTAACCTATAAAATAATTATCTTATATATACTAACTCATTTTTATATGTAATAGAGTACATATGAGTTGTCCTCTAGAAATTTAGAGAATTTTAGAACTGATATACTATTTTCTATATATTAAATGAATTTCTACATGGTTATCAGAATTAATTTCAAATTGAACTACATGTGCACCTAGTAAGACACCAAAAACTGCATAAAAATTAAAATTAGGCTCATATGTTCCATTCTATTCCATGTCATAGACATACATGAACAATTTAACTATCTTCTAGGGACAATTCAAACTTATTTCTCTAAATTACCATGTAACAATTACAATAATATCTAAATTTACTCAAAAAATTCAATAAATTGATATGACAACATACTTTTGGTCCATAAGCTTGTCATAAAAAATTTAGATAGTTTTAGTGAAGTAAGACCATACATTATTCATAATTGGATACATCTCTCACATAGTTTCTTATAACTCTAGTCCAACTTTGAGATTTAAATAGCGCATTACATTTTTGAACTCATATTGAACTCCAATTTGAATAGAACCTTATGTTCACCATACCATTACAAAATATGAAGTTAGATGACCAATTTTTATAGAAAATATATGGTTTATCAATTCTCTTTCTGTGCAAGAAAAAAGTTACATAAAAACGAGATGAAAATAAAAAACAAGTATGCAAAAAAAGCGATATGATATCAAAGCTCGTGATTTTAGAAAAATTCAGAATAAAAAATCACCAAATTTGGAGTTCGTATGATGAAGAAATACTAATTACAAATTCTAATTATAGATTAAAAAGAAAAAAAATGGTGCAGGGAGCAAACTAGGCGCGCCACGTGGCCCAACACCCCGCACGGCCCGGGCGTGCTCCCGTGGAGGAGGAAGAAGGAGGTTAAGTGGCCACGGAAAAAGTTTGAGGCGGTAAGACGAACTCTGGAAATGTTGGGGGAGGTATCCTGGGCTGGGCTTAGTGGAAGAAAAGGGGGAGATGATGTTTTACTGGGCTGAGGGAGCCAAGGAGGCGAGTTGGGCTGAGACTTGTGGTTTGAGTTGAACCTGGCCCAAGTCAAGTCTTCGGTTTCAGCTGTTTTCAAAGTTTTGAGTTTGAGATCAATTTTGCAAAATTTATTAGAAATTGCAGAAAAATGATAAAAATGCAAAATAAATTTTGTTGGACGCCTGGTAGTCAGATCTATATCACCACATTGTTGGTTCGTATGGTTTTTCTCTTTTATATCTCGAAATAAATTATTCCATGAAATGTTACTAGAATATTGTTTAATGTATAATAAATGTTCTACCTGTGATAAAAATGTGAAACCAAGTTTTTTAGTTTCCTTATGATCAGATCTGTTAAGTAAAAATATGATGTGGTTTTCCACACTCCCATACGAAATATGATGTTTTTAATTTGTTGTTTGTGACGAATTTACTAAAACGTCACAGTATTTTGGGCCGGATTGTGATGAAATTGATAAAACGTCACAGATTTTTTGTGACGTTCTCTGAAAACGTCATAAAAAATCCGTCATAGATTAAATAGTTTCTTGTAGTGAACAGCCTTTGCCGAGTGTGGACTGTTTGCCGAGTGTTTTTGCCTTAACACTCGGCAAACATTGAGACTTTGCCGAGTGTTAAAGCCAAAGCACTCGGCAAACAAGTGGGCAGCCCGTAGCAAACCCACTTGTTTGCCGAGTGTGGGCCTCTGACACTCGACAAAGCCGATAGTCTTTGCCGAGTGCAACACTCGGCAAAGCCACTCCTTTGCCGAGTGTGGGACCCTGACAATCGGCAAAGACACCGTTGAAACCTAGCAGACGGCCACGGACGCCGTCGTGCCGTCCGCGGCCGTTTGTTAGTGCTTTATTTTTCCGAGTGTCTGATCTGGCACTCGGCAAAGACTATAAAAAATACTCGGCAAAGGCCGCCTTTGCCGTCACCCAATTTACCGTGAGACCTTTGCCCAGTGTTACACTCGGCAAACTCTTTGCCAAGTGTTTTTGTGTCTTTGCCGAGTGCCCCAGGCACTTGGCAAACGTCCGGTTTCCTGTAGTGGATCCCCGCCACCACACCAAGGGCATCGTGACAGATCCTGATGGTGAGGTAAGTTTGTTTGTTTGGAAGATCTTACAATTAGAATTCCTTAACAATGGTAAAAAGTGGACACTTCATAGTTTCTCACGAAGGGGTCAACCGATGTGGTCATAGATTGCAGACACTACAATTTGTGCTATGCATGTGAATTGTCTTGATGCTTATTGTTTAGAGTTATTAGTTTTATATATAAATTTTCCTTGGGTGTCCACGTTTCCTATTTGTGCTGCTTGAGTTCTTGGATTTTTTTTGGCACTACATGGATTGTTGATTTCTTTAATGTCATCATCATTCACAGTATTACATTTGTCTGATCGGTTATCCTATGGATTATTGTTATCTAATTATTCTTCCTTCGATCTTCTGAACAGAATCCAATGTATTAGTTATATTTAGCATGCCTAAAATCTAGAAAAATAATTAAATGGGTGTCTATTAGGTAGGACAAACTATTGGAGGATGCTTGCATGATTTTATTCGATGGCAGCGGTTGCATTTGGAGCACAGTAGCCTAAACATATTTAGAGCTAAAATACTAATTTATGCATAAAGTAGATAGCAATACATATATTAGTATATCTTTAAATGAAAAATAGAAGAACGGAAATGAAATTTAGTCTTTCATTGACACGTGTGGAATGCTCAATCATTTTTTCCTGTGCCATGGCTACATGAACTTTAGTTTATATGCCCCCACAAGTATTTATGCAACGTATAGTTGATGTATCACTAATCATGTGAGCAATAATTTACAATGCAATATTTACATGTCCAATTGTTGTGTATTGTTAGTATAGCAGCGTGTTTCTCACCGAGTAATGTTGATCAGCTCACTTATATTGATACTAAGGCACCCTCAATTGAAATTAAACCTCGATACATACTCAGCATACTTAAATAGACTCACGTGTATCATACATTAGGTAATATAGTGTATCATAAATTAGGTAATATAAAAGGTTGGTTTAGTACTCTGAAAGCTCATGTGATGCTACGAGACATGAATAGCACACATACCACTACCAGAATCGTTGATATCTGCACCGGGCGGTGCTAAAGGTGTGTCTATTTGTCAAAAAATATGTGCGTTGCTGCGGGGATTCGAACTCATGACCTCTTGGCTTGCGCGTACCCACTAACCATCTCACCTACAAAGCACGTGTGATGAGATAGAAGATTCTTTTATTTTGTAGTAGCATGTGACACCTCCTTTAGCACCGGGTTGGTGTTACGACCCAGTGCTAAAAGACCCGGTTTTGCCCTTGTCGTGAAATATGGAATTGTAGGCTAATAGTTGAGGACAATATCTCTTTATGAAATTCATCACTAATAGAAGCAAGCAGATATGGCATACATTTGGAATAAGTTTGTGGTCGTGAAAAAATTAAAGGTGTTTTTGCATTGTAATATGATTTGGTGTCCAACATTTCGAGTAGGATCACAAACTCAATCCAATAAATGCATTATTTTTATGACAATTAGTTTATGTAATGAATGTGTGATATATCAATTAGCTCTGTTAGTGTTAAATTTCAAAAGGAAAGTGGTTCTAGTCCTCAACTCTTTAGCCTCCAATCCTTGATTTCGTGGGAAACTATGATAGTAAGTGTGTTATTTCTGTCTCAATTGTATCATATTACACATAAACTTTCAAAGTACTAATACAACATTTTATATTTCTCACTATGCAATAGATGTGGAGTCTATTCAACCATGCATCAAGGATTCAAGTGAGGGTGGCTTTAGGTATCAATAATTATTCCCATGCACATTACTAGGTGGGAAACACGCTGCTATACTAACATACCAATTGGACATGTACATATTGCAATATAAATTATTCCTCTCCCACACATTATTAGTACATCAAATGTACATTGCAACAGTTCTTGTGGGAACGGGAAAGAATGACCAAGAATTTCACATAGATAAATAAAAGACTAAATTCCATTCCCATTCTTCTACTTTTTTATGCATTCAATACTATAGTAACATATGGATTGATATATACTTTAGGCACAAATTAATAATTTCAGCTGAAAAATATGTAGTAGGTTAATTCGAATGCAACCATCGTTGAGTATAATCATACCAGCAATATCTAATAGTTGTGCCACAAATGGACATTCTTTTAATTATTTACCTAGCTTAACACATGCTAAATGTAAAACATTGCATTCCATTTTTGAGAAGGAAGGATACATGGCTAACAAAATAGAGGATAACAGACGATACCAATGTAATACCATGAGCCAATATGACATCCAAGAAATGACGCCAACATGTCCAAGACTTCAAGTAGCATAGAGTTGCAAATTGTTGGTACAAGATTATTAAGGAACTCACATGCTTACAAAGAAATGTGAAAAATACGTATCCTAATCAGAACTGTCATCAACTAATAGGCTACCATTTTAACCTAAATCCTAGTTTCATGTGAGCATAAGAAACATATATGCTGCGGAAGCAACTTGGTGGACAATGCAAATAGTTCCATGTTATGAAGGATTGAGACTTTTAACTATATAGCAAAGATGTACGTGCGTGCCGCACATGCCAGCTATATATGAGTACGGCGGGGCCAGAATTGTAATGGTCATATGGGACGTGGAGTTCTAAACCTGGAGAAAATACGGACCCATATTTCTGGATGTGCACATGAAGGCCCACAGAATTTTGTTTTATGGTCTTACCAAATCTTATGTTGTGGTCGTACAGAATCTTACGTTACATAAAAACCAACTAGTACTTTATATATGGTATAAAAATACCTTGCGTTGCTTGCTCTTACTTAGGTTGTGTTGCCGGTGTTTGTTGCCCCTTAGTGGAGTTGCCGGGCACCGTTGCTAGTGCAAGCCGGCTGTGCCCACACCTTAAAGATCATGAGGTGTCTCGCTATCTAAAACTGCTCTTATGCCAACCTGTTCGGTTGGCTTTTCAGCAGCCAGCCAGCAGTATTTTTCTCTCCACACAGACCATCACTAGCCACCAACCAGCGGTATTTTTTTTCAGCACAAACCAGCACCAGCCACCAGCCAGCCGAACAGGTTGTGTCGAATTATACAAATTAAGGATTACACATCATACCTACAAAGATACAAGAATCATATGAATGGGCTGGCATGTGGAGGATTACAACCACACATGCTATTGGTGACGATATCCATCTAGTACGGTTTGTGGTCGATGCCCTCAGCGGAGGGCTTCATCATCAAGACATATACACTATCGGCATGCATGCTGCTTCTTCGTGCATGGTATGTGTATGGATTGGGTGCTGGTGATGAATTGGAACTGATAGAGGAGAGGGCATGGGATGGTGGCTGTGTTGAGGTGGAGCACGAGGGTGCTCGGCAGTTACCGACATCATGGCCAAGCCTGGAAGTGCTCGGCGCTACGTGCAAGCACATGGAGGCACTTGGTTTCCCTTGTCGCTGCTCACTTCGTTGGCATTTGGATCTGACACCATCAGACTACAAATCGTTAGGATTTATGATCCGATGGCGAAAACTAAGCTCGGTCTGCACTACCAGAATGATCGACATCTGCACCGGGTGGGAAATGCCTTTAGCACCGGGTTTTCCACCCGGTGCAACTAATCCGAGGCTAAAGGGGTACCCCTTTAGCACCGGGTTGAATAACCGGTGCTAAAGGGTAATAGATTTTTTTTATTTTGGTTCCACGGGAGAATATTAATCCGGTGTACTTTTGGTAGATTTGTAGTGGTGTATATCCAATATTTTTGAATCGTGTTTAGAGAAATGTAGGCTTTCTCCATAGATGTAATTGGAATTCAAAAGTTGAAATGTTTAGGTTGATGGGGATATTAAATTTGTAAATTTTGGTTATCTGAGATGCAGCCATGGATGCGCTTTGGCATGAGAAGAAGTGGAAGCACCTTCCAAAAAAGTTGTATCCTGACGTCTCTTGCAAGGATGCCCCTGTTCCTGCAGCACTCCCAGTACCAAATTGTGATTGTGGGAAGTCAGCAGAGGTCACACAATCAAGGCATCCAAACATGCTGCTCGTGCGCACTACATGTGTGGTGATTACCGTGTAAGTATACATGTAATTTGTTTAGTAGTAACTATGTGTGGTGGCATAGGAGCAATGTGGCCGAATTTGATTTTATTGTTCGTTGTAGGCATCAGAGATGTGCAACTTTTTCCAATGATTTGATGGTCCTAAAATGGTTGATACGAGGATATTTCATTTCAAGCGATGGGGTACTACTCCGTACGAGAAGTTCAAGCGTTGGGTGCTTCCTCCGCCAAACCCACCACCTATGACGGCCAAAGAGAAGAAAGAAGCAAGTGCTAGGCGTAGGGCAAACCCACCTCTATGTAAGTGTGGTGTTGCAGCTGAGATTCATCGCGCGATTGAAGGGTCACCGTACACACCCACATTTGAGTGTCGCAATCGTACCAAAGTAAATAATCAAAAAATTCCTGTATGCTGCGAGTATGATTATGGCCCCAAAATAATTAGCTTTCTGTATGTTGCGAGTATGATTATGGCCTCAAAATAATTAGCTTTGTTTACTACAGAATGGTTACCCACTATGTGATTTCTCTGAGTATGATTATGGCCTAAAATCCTACCGCCAGATGATTTAACAAAGAAGGAAAAGGAGAAGGTGAGGTATATTGCTCCTGATACAATTTGTCATTGCAGTGTGAAAGCCAACTATGGGCTAGTTCCATCAGAGCTGGGTGTTGGTTATTACTGTGGCCACATGGTTGGTGATGAATTGGTGAGTTATTTAGCAAATTTGGGAAGATTTTCCATATTTCGTAGCTGTTTATTTTCCAAAATATGAAAATATGGTAATAAGTAATACATTTGTTTCAACAGAACACACGGAAGTGTGACTTTGAATTTTATCTGGAAAAGAAAGAGGTCGACTGTGAGATAGAGAAGAGAAGAAGATTTGGAATCCACCCAGAGGTGTTGAATAGTTATGTGAAGTTTCGTAAGGAGGCGCAACGGAAATTAGCCTGCGAAATGGGCAAGTGGCCTCGATCCGTGGTTGACCCAAACAAAAACTCGGTGAGCACATTATTTCAGAGGTGGCAGAAGAACAAGAAGAGGAGAGCAGACAATGGGTATGGTGAAGGTTTAGATGAAGCTGCCAAAAAGGTCCAAGAGGAAACCATGAAGGC
>OAMR01000488.1:20487-33745 GCA_900205405.1 Echinochloa crus-galli | reverse complement strand
CTCTTTGAAACCCTTGTAAGAATCCTGCCTTCAAAATTTGTACTTTGTCTAAAGAAGATTCTTACTCTAAAGGGTGAATCCTTCAAAATTTGTAGTGCTTTTGGTAATAAGCTCACATAAAGTTGGTACCTTTTTCCCCCCGATTGTACTAAATTATATGTATTGGGCTAAGGAACCCGGGGCCCCTTGTGTTTTGTAACAAAGGTTTTGTTTGTTTTCTTACGTATCCAAAGTTCTGGGCAATTCCTTTGAGGGGCGTTATTATAATCTGATTTTTTATTGGATGCTGAGCACAGCTAGTGCTAGTTTCGGACTGACAGAATAATTAAATGTAGTGATGCATTGCTGTCCATTAGCATAGCGTTTACTGTGTTTTTGAAACATCTAACTGATTTCAAGAGAATTATGATGCTGTGGTATGAATATACAATTTACTTTCATGAATTTGATGAAGTCATATGGTGGTTTTATGGTTATTTTCTCCCTGCCGAAGCATCACAGCATTTTACATGAAATCCAAGCATAACCATTGTTATATTTTCCCTTTCAGGCTACTAGGACTAGGCCTCTTCATATTGTAAGCTGCAATGAAGGAATCTCAGGTGAGTTTGCTCGCTATTGCCTTCAATCCTTCATTCTTTAGAATAAGCATGATTGCTGGTCGATTTTATACAGCGTAAGTGCGTGTTTTTCCCCTTTAGCTATATGGAATTTATATTGCATGCTAAACAGTTAATATTCTTTAAGTTTTTTTGTTAATAGGATATTTCTGTGGCTAGCTAGACCTAAACAGGGGCAAGCACACGAAATTTGCGCTTAAATCTAAAGAAAATAGTATTGCACCGATGCTAATTGTGCTACCAAGCATGAGATTGTTGTCATTTCGTTTGAATGATTCATTCTTTCAGGCAATAAGTTCTGTTTTCCCCTTCCTGAACAATTTATTCTTAAATGCTGAGGCTTGCTGATATACTCATAATGGACTGGTGTTGCTTTCAAGATTGCCATTTACCCACTATTTTTTTTTGTCTTCATTAGGCAGTTGAATTATGTTGCTTAAGGAATTTTTCTCTACAGGATATTCAGAGTACGACAGAGTTGCAGTCATCAGCACAAGGTACTAATGAAGTGCAGAGTCAACAACCAAATCCCATGGCCACGGATGCTCCTGCAGGAGATTCTGGTTCCTTGTCAGTAGCTAGTAATGACAATAAGAAGGTCTCTCGTGAGGACATTGAACTTGTAAGCTTTCTACCCACTGAATGCCATCCCTCTACAATGACAGTTTCACGCTTTGGCCAACTAACTGAACTTAACATCCTGCTGTAGGTACAGAATTTGATAGAGCGCTGTCTACAGCTATACATGAACAAAGGAGAAGTTGTTAGGACTCTTTCTACTCGTGCAAGAATAGAACCTGGCTTCACTACCTTAGGTGGTGATCTCACATTGTATTAGTGATGATATTCATGTGTATTTATCTTTTATATTTCCTAGTTTTGTCCCCACAATGGGCTTCTGGTGGGACATTTACATTGATCTTATTTTGTTGTCACATGATTAAGCATAGGATAGGGAGAATAATGTACCATTGCTTGTAGTATCAACCTATCATCTTACATAAACAACCATGCTCTTTCATGTTAATGGACAAAATTTTCTTACATGGTTTGCCCTATTGAACGATGATGATTGATATTTACTGGAAATGCGTAGTACAAATGAAAAATTTTGTATGCTTTCTGAGCTCAACTGTTATTGGTGTATTATTGTTATTATTAAGCATCTAGTTGTGCCCATTTGAGTTCTCATGTTCTAGTGCTCATTTTGTTTAATGTTTTCTTTGTGTTCAGTATGGCAGAAACTCGAAGAAGAGAACTCTGAGTTCTTTAGGGCTTACTATATACGGTTGAAATTGAAAAGGCAGATCATCTTGTTCAATCATTTATTGCAACACCAGTACAATTTAATGAAATTTCCAGCACCTCCAAGTGTTCCATTGGCTCCAATGCAAAATGGGATTCATCATATGCCAGGTAGTGTCCCTGTTTCTAAGTCTATCCCAGAAAAGTGGTTAAATTGTTAGGCTTTAGTTTAAGATTTACATTATTCTCGTGCTGCTTAGCTTTAATATCCTGCCTTTGACTTGAAGGGTGCACATTTTCTGTTAGATGATTTCCTTCTCTTTCTTGGTCTCGCCAATCCCTCCCACGGCCGAGCAGCATGAACACAGCGCCTAAGTGTTCAGCTGGCTCGGGCGGGGGAGGGGAAGCCCCTATATTCAAACACATTAGCACCGGGTCGTGGCAAGACCACCTTCATTCTTCCACAGCTGCAAAAGTTCGTCAACCAATGGTCTCAGGTACACATCAATGTCGTTGATAGGTTGCTTTGGGCCTTCGATGAGCACTGGCATCATAATGAACTTCCGCTTCATGCAGAGCCAGGGGGGTAGGTTGTAGATACAAACAGTTACGGGCCAAGTGCTATGACTACTGCTCATTTCACCAAAAGGGTTCATGCCATCGGTACTTAAACCAAGCCTAACATTCCTCGCTTCAGCATCAAACTCTAGGAATGCTCTGTCGATGTTCCTCCACTGGGATCCATCGGCGGGGTGTCTCAACATGCCATCCTGCTTACGTTCTTCTTTGTGCCAGCACATCAGTTTGGCATGGTCTTTGTTCCTGAACAAACGCTTCAGACGGGGTATCAGAGGGAAATACCACATCACCTTCGCAGGGATTTTTTTCTTAGAACGCTCTCCCCCAACATCACCAGGGTCGATAGTCCGCTTCAACTTTAACACCTCCTCCAGTCAGCTTCACCCATTGGCACTTGAACAGTGGGATCTTCAAAGGTCCGTACTCTAGTTCCCATATCTCCTCTATGATTCCATAGTATGAGTTTGTATTGCCATTGGTGTCTGTCGCGTCGATCCGGACACCACTGTTTTGGTTGGTGCTTTTCTTGTCCTGGGCTCTTGTGTAAAATGTATACCCATTGATGTCGTATCCTTGGAATGTCAAGATCGTGCTCGATGGACCTCTAGCTACAAAAGCTAGCTGCGCATCAATGCCCTCGACACCCATAAGACGTCTTCGCAACCAATCGGCGAAAGTACTATTGTGCAGACGCTGAATGAAGGCCGCAGACTTTGTTGAGTTTTCGTCCCTGAGAATCTGCATGTGCTCCTCGATGTACGGAGCAACTAAGGTTGATTGTTGCAAAACTGTGAGGTGCGCTTTACGAAATGTCTCAACGTCCTTGATCACCATCGATCTTCTCCCTAGTGTGCCCTTTCCACCAAGTCTCCCCTCGTGATGGGATTCGGGCACACCAATCGGCATAAGATCGTCGACAAAGTCAACACAGAATTCAATGACCTCCTCCGTTTCGTATCCCTTAGCAATGCATCCTTCTGGACGAGAACGATTACGGACATACTTCTTTAGGACAACGAAGAACCTCTCAAATGGGAACATGTTGTGTAGAAATACTGGGCCCAATATACGAATCTCTTTTCCCCCTTTAGCACCGGGTCTTGCCACGACCCGGTGCTAATGTCTTCGCCCTGACATGCCGCAGCGCCGCCCCCGCTCCTAGCCGTTGGACCCGGTGCTGAAGCCCCATCAGCACCGGGTCCAAAAACGGCCGAGGCGGAGGAGGCGGGCGGATGTGAAGCATTCTGGTAGTGCTGGTGACACAATGGAGGTATATGCAGCGGTGGTGGTGGTCGAGCCTACAACGGCTTGCGTACTGGGCAAGGGGGCAACAAAGTCCATTATGCGCTCCAGGTGGATAAACAAATGAATAAACTGGAAGTATAGTTTACCCTTATATTGAATGCAAAAAATAAAATTAAGGTGTTGTCCTACTCACCTAGGTACTTTTCCAGTACTCAGATTTCTCTCGATGACGTTAATATGTTCCCCAGCCATTATAAAACTTGCAATTAACATGATTCCGCTGAAAGGAAACATACATTCGAAGTCATAATGAGTTATATATGTTCCTAGAGAGTATAATTATATAATAATGTTCACTTATATGTTGTGGTTTATATATATACAAGGCCGATTCCATGAGTGGTACTTGGAAGAATCAAGAAGGAATAAACGGCGCATGATCAAAGTAGGCGTGAAGGACCAGGATTTCTACAATGGCGACGTGGATTCGGTCTGGCTGAGGTTTAAGGATATATATGAGCTATACCACCGCGACGCCATGGACGTGGATTTGATCACCTATTGGACACTGTAAGTACTTTGTTGTTGCTTATAATTCACAGTTTGAAAACAATAATTCCAATCTATGCTGACGCGGGCTTTATTTATTGCTTAACATATGCAGAATGGAGATTCAAAAATGTCGGAGATCCTCAATATATGACGTTGGTTTCGTGGATCCTCGAAGGATAAGTGAAGAAATGATATTGATGAATCCTGAGGAAACATATGGAAACCTATACAAATATATTAAGAAACAAAATTACTGCGACTCCATACTAATCCCGTACAACATCGAGTGAGTACATACACAGGCTTCTTCTTCTTATACTGTCTGTGTACTAATTCATTTCTGATTATAATGTATACATGTATACAGATTCCACTGGTTCCTAATAATATTGTGTCCTGACCGGGGTGTCATCAACGTCTTTGATTCGTTGCACACTCCAAAAGAAAAACTACAGAACATCATGGACATGATGACAAGGTGATGTATATTTTCCCCTACTTAATTCACCCCTTACACTCGCAATGACTTAACTCAATTTTTTTGTTCGCAGGGCCTGGAATCAATTTCGTCAAGAACACCCGGGTATTCAACATGAAACACTAAAATGGAACATTGGCTTTCCGGTAAGCAAGTAATTTGTACATGTAGGCCTCGGCTAATATATTATATGAATTTTACTTAATTTCTTTTGGTCGACAATGTGCAAAGAGGTCTCCGTCTCCTCCGCCGAAGAGGGGACGCCGCACTAAAGCCTCTGCCCCCACTCCACCAGCGAAGAAGGCGCGAAAAACTAGAGAGAAGCCCGCACCAGAGAAAAGAGCGGGCGAGAAGACTCTAGAGGAGCTCGAAGCCTCGGTAAAAGCAGACACAAAGAGGCAAATGGCCGAGTGGAGGAGAAAACCTGAGCCGGAGCCGAAGCTTGATCCCACCATCGTGAAGTCATTCCTCGGTAATTTGAGCAAGGGTCAACAGAAGGAAGTAATAGTAACAGACTATGACCGCTCATTACTGAAATCTCGCCGGAAACGGAAGGCTGCGGATAAGGAGGCGGGCCCATCCAAAAAGGTTCCTCAGCTCGGCCAGCAACCTCAGCGTCCCTTGGGTCCATTGCCATCTCTGGACGAGCTTAACATTCAACGAGTAATGGCCGAGACTGGACTAACCAGAGCGCAAGTCCTGGGGGAAGAAGAGGTGCCTGTAAACACAACGCTGAAGTGGCCGTTTAAGCTTGGCGAGCCTATGGTCCCTCCTGAAATGGAGAGCAACCTACAGACGAAGATGCGCCGATTCCATGACTGGTATTTGGAAGAATCAAGAAGGAATAAACGGCGCATGATAAAAGTAGGCGTGAAGGACCAAGACTTCTACAATGGTGACGCGGATTTTGTCTGGCTCAGGTTTAATGATATATATGAGCTGTACCACCGCGACGCCATGGACGTGGATTTGATCACATGTTGGACACTGTAAGTACTTTGTTGTTGCTTATAATTCACAGTTTGAAAACATTAATTCCAATCTATGCTGACGCGGGCTTTATTTATTGCTTAACATATGCAGAATGGAGATTCAAAAATGTCGCAGATCCGGGATATATGACGTTGGTTTCGTGGATCCTCGAAGGATAAGTGAAGAAATGATATTGATGAATCCTGAGGAAACATATGGAAACCTATACAAATATATTAAGAAACAAAATTACTGCGACTCCATACTAATCCCGTACAACATCGAGTGAGTACATACACAGGCTTCTTCTTCTTATACTGTCTGTGTACTATTTCATTTCTGATTATAATGTATACATGTGCACAGATTCCACTGGTTCTTAATAATATTGTGTCCTGACCGGGGTGTCGTGAACGTCTTTGATTCGTTGCACACTCCAAAAGAAAAACTACAGAACATCATGGACATGATGACAAGGTGATGTATATTTTCCCCTACTTAATTCACCCCTTACACTCGCAATGACTTAACTCAATTTTTTTGTTCGCAGGGCCTGGATTCAATTCCGTCAAGAACACCCGGGAATTCAACATGAAACACTAAAATGGAACATTGGCTTTCCGGTAAGCAAGTAATTTGTACATGTAGGCCTCGGCTAATATATTATATGAATTTTACTTAATTTCTTTTGGTCGACAGTGTGCCAAACAGGGGCCGGGAAATAATTTATGTGCATACTATGTTTGCGATTTCATGTGGAATTGGGGACATAAAAAGCTTACACAACACGATATTATGGTACGTAATAATAAACAACATTTCCATTATTATTAAGTGCACAATTATTGTCTCCAACTCGGCGGATTAAATATCTTTCAATTATTTGTAAATTATAGATGTTCAGGCTGAAGGAAGAGTCCCTGGAGCTAGAAAGAATTGACGCAATTGCAGAACAGCTCGTCGGATGGATCTGGGACGAGGTCGTCAATCCCCGAGGAGAATTCTACTCGCCAGTACTGGAGGACGTGCCGGACAGTGCAACAAGATAGTCGTCAATCTTAATTAAGTAGAAAATACAGTTTAAATATATATAACTCGAGTTGACATGCATGAATATCTACTTTTGTAATATATATGTCTTCTATTTTGATGAAATGTCAGCTAGTATGAATATAGAGTCGGCCGAATACGCATTAGAATACATGTATTAGAATATATACGTATATAGACGTGCACGCATGGCTACTGAAAAAAGCAAAAAAAAAAGAAATCCGGGGTCTTTAGCACCGGTTTCAGGCAGCAACCGGTGCTAAAGGCAGGCCCTTTAGCACCGGTTATTCGACCCGGTGCTAAAGGGGTACCCCTTTAGCCTCGGATTAGTTGCACCGGGTGGGAAACCCGGTGCTAAAGGGCTTTCCCACCCGGTGCAGATGTCGATCATTCTAGTAGTGAGGCCCCGTATTATTATTTCTCGGCAGGCAAGAATTAGCTAGGATAGAAACACAACCCAGTGCCACATAATACGTCATCAAATATGTCTGTCCTTTAAACCAATCATTACGTGTGGATTTTGTGGCATTTATAGATCAACACTAATGCAAATTGCTGATGTGCTTGCGCACAAAGTTTTTACCAAAATGTACGGGTGAATATGGGGCAAATTGAAAGACGGTTGACATATAGACAACGTATCCTATATAAACAAGGCCAGCGTTCATGTGATGATGAGTGAGGAAAAATAGCAAGACGATTAGAAATCTTGCAGTTTTCAGCGTTAGAACAAAAAATGAATTCACGTACCCATCTAGTCGTGTACTCGTCGAGGGTAAGGTTCCTTGATGGTGTGCTGCATCTGGCATCATCAAACATCGCTCCTGGCAAGCGTTGTGCATCTTGTCCCACGAGGGGTCGCAACACTTGTCCACCAAAACTGCCCAACACCGGACATTATGGACACACCACCACAGAGGCACATACACGTCATCAAATATATGACATACTAGGTGGTACCCCGCTTGTTGCTGCGGGAATTTATACAAAATTTGAAGATGCAATTTGAAAGTAGAAACACTAAAATGATTGCATTGTAATTTTTTTTAAACAACAATGTAGAGGAAAACACATTCATTTTATTGAGAGAGAACTACTTAGAAATTTGTAGCGTGGTTCTCGCAAAGACTAACACAATGCATAGCCGTAGAAAATCAGTAGAAAATATAAATTCATAATTCTAGTGGATGGTGATGTGGACAGCTTACATGTTGAGAGAAGATCTAGTGGATGGTGACGTGGACATCTTGCATGTGGAGAGAAATAGGGGTAAGATTTCTAGTGGGTACCAAATATATATAGTTGTTATGGATCAGCTTGGTGTGCATTACCTACCTATAATCATTGCGTTTCTTTGATTGGGAGCTACTACTCCTACAATATTAGTAATTAATGATGATGGGACGACGATCCGTCCATGCTGCCATGCTCGTAAAAAGCAGAAGCCTGAGTTGTTATCCTGAGTTCTTATTGCTGCTCATGATTTTGCGGCTGCTTTGATCTTGGCCTGCTGCGGTCAGCGATGGCTCCAGGCGTTGGGGCTGGGAAGGACCGCAGCCCGGCGAGGCGGCTTTTAGACAAATTATAGAAATGCTAACGATGGAAGGGTGTAAGTGCTAAAATTTTTCGCCTCTTTATGTGGTCATCGGATGGAGATCCGGTGGTTGTGACGAAAGTTGACGTAGTTTACGTACGAATCTGATTTACCTACGATTACGTTGCCTAACATATATCAATAAAATCGCTCGATAGTCAACTGTACTCGAACAAATAAAACTGCAGAGCAGGGGAAAAACAGACCCAGAAACCAAACATTGGAAGGCACGAAGCTTGTGTTGATGCTTTTTCTGGCCTTCAGAAGGCCGGTCAGATCGTCATCGACGGGCACATGGTCAGCCTCGATCACCGGGAATTTCTTTTATCTGATTCGCCATCAGACCGGTGTATCCAGTGTGGAAAAAAACAAAATATCAAGTGAAACACTAACCCTTCGAATCATCGAAGCGGCAATGAAATCGAATCCCCTAAATCTATAGAACTAGGACAGATTGGGAGAAATTTTGAAGGTGTTCGCACCCAAAATTGGCAGTTGCCTACCAGGCCGAGGGCAACCGGTCAGACCGGTTCTAGGAAGCGGTCAGACCGGTTTTACTGTAGCCGATCTGGCAACGGCCAAACCGGTCTGACCGGTTTCCCTATCCGGTCTGACCGGTTCCTCCCGTGTTGGAGTAGGTTTAGGACTTTAGAGTTTTATCCCATATTATAAACCGACCTAAAGGGGTACGACTTCCCCACCCTATAAATATAAAGGGTCATAGCCGATTGATAATAATATCTAATCGAATCTATCAAATCTACCTTTTATCGTTTTGTCTTTACTTTTATCTCTTTACCCAACTTTTCCAATCTATTATCATGCTGTTCTTCCTTCGTCTCTATGTCGATTGAAGGCGTTCTAGGTGGCCTGCCGATCCTAGAACAACCCAAGGTACGCCTGTCCTGACGGGGTCCCTCCCGGACGGGCGTTCGTTGGTCCCTCGCCGGGCACCGCCGGCGAAACCGGTCTGACCGGTTATCAAAACCGGTCTGACCGCTTTGCGCGGAAGGGCAGCAAGGAGCTACTCCGCGTGCTTGTTGTTGGCGCGATTTCGTGCCAACAATACCCATCATTCTTCTTTCAATTTTGTTCAGCAAAGGCATATATTCATTAAAGGAAGGTCGTGTTGTACCAAGAGGGAGACCAAGGTAAGTGAATGGCATGGTACCCACTTTGCAGCCAATGGTTTCAGCCAAGTGTTGGGTCTTATCCTCTGAAACATTGATGGGTACTAAAAAGAGTTTGCAAAGTTTACTTTAAGACCAGTAAGTGGAGTCAGCAAAACTTCTGAGGAAGCCTTTGAGACAGAATAGTTGCCAGGCATCGGGTTGCATCACCATAAGTGTATCCTCTGCATACTGAATTAGTGGGAAGTCACTACCAAAATTTTCTCCCAACAGATGCTAAAGAAGGTAAAATTCAAGCATGACTAAGCAATTAACAAGTTATGCAAATGAAAATGCTTATGAAATGCGTCAAGTAAAGAATCACAACCATGACAAGAAAAAGAAATACATTTAATAAGTAAGAACTAGGGAAAACAATTACTTAGGCCTACATGACTAGCTATCATGATATAGCTCCAATAAAAATTAAACCTAGCAGAAATATACCAAGGAAACTTTATTCCAACATAAAGGTAAAAGATAATGCCTCAATTTGGTACAAGTATGATATAATGATAAACATAGTTTTTCAATAAAGGTGTACCTTGTTTCGGCATCCAATAATCTTCTACTCTCATATGCAACCACATGTTCCTTTCCTTCGGTTTCTTGAGTCAAAACACCTCCAATGACATCTTTCTCAGCCGCCACATACAACTTGAATGGAACCCCACTCTTGGGCGCTTGAAGAACGGGCGGCGAGGATAAGTATTGCTTGATCTCATCAAATGCCTCTTGTTGTTTTGCCCCCCAAGTGAAATCAATGTCATTCTTCAACCGAAGTAAAGGAGTAAAGGCATTCACCTTCCCGGACAAATTACAAATGAATCTTCTCAAGTAATTTACTTTGCCCAAAAACTTTTGCAAATCTTTCTTGCAAGTAGGAGCCTTTACATTGTTAATAGCTTCAATCTTTTTAGGATCTATCTCTATGCCCTTTTCATGCACAATAAATCCTAAGAACTTTCCAGCCGATACACCAAAAGCACATTTGAGTGGATTCATCTTCAATTTATATCGACGCATTCTTTCAAATGCAAGCCTTAAATCAGCCAAATGAGAATCTACTCCAGCCGATTTGACAACAATATCATCGATATAAACCTCTACTATAATGCCAAGCAAGTCATGAAAAATCAAATTCATAGCCCTTTGATATGTGGCGCCAGCATTCTTTAAACCAAAAGTCATCACTACCCACTCAAATAGACCAACAAAACCCGGACATAGAAAGGCCGTTTTGGCTATATCCTCTTCGGCCATAAATATTTGATTATAACCAGCATTACCATCAAGAAAGCTAAGAATTCTATGTCCAGATGCAGCATTAACAAGAAAATCGGCTATAGGCATAGGATATTCATCTTTAGGAGTAGCTCTATTAAGATCTCTAAAATCAATGCAAACACGAAGCTTTTTTGTTCCTTTCTTTTCAACAGGCACAATATTAGAGATCCAATTAGCATATCGACAAGGCCTAATAAATTTAGCATTTAGCAACCGATTGATTTCTTCTTTCACTCGGTCATAAATATCAGGATTAAAGTTTCTGCGAGATTGTTTAAAAGGCCTAAAACCAGGTTTAATAGGTAACGATGTTCAACTAAATCACGACTTAAACCAGGCATTTCATTGTAGCTCCATGCAAAACAATCAACATACTCCTTTAATAACTTTATTAACTCGGATTTAAACAAAGGATCAAGATTCTTGTTTACAAATGTCGGCCTAGGTATAGTACCATCACCAATATCTACCTCCTCTAGAGGATCAGCCGACGTAAACCCTTGTCCCAATTTGCTTAAATCATCAAAATCTTCAATGGCCTCACACATATCGTTCTTATGCGCCCGATAGTGCTCACGCCTTTGCTGTAACCACTCTAGATTCGGATCCATCAAATCATAAGAGATGGTATAGCCAGATCTCCGATCGGCCTCATAACAGCAGTAGCAAAGCCATCCTTGGTGCAACCAATGATCTCACAATCAGATAAATCTAAACCGGATAAACATTTAAGATTCTCATGATCATTTATAGTAGAACTATCGGCCACTGCAACACAAGCCGACGTATCTCCATGAACGACCTCTACTTCATCATCTATCCATTGAATTAAAAATTGATGCAAAGTAGAAGGCACACATTGGTTTGCATGAATCCAATCACGACCAAGGATTAAACTGTAGTTACCTTGTGTCTCAGCGACGAAGAACGCAGTGGCCAAAGTCTTGCTCCCAATAGTAAGCTCCATAGAAGCAACTCCTTTGGCGCCCATAGGTTCACCTCCTCCAACGCCGCTGATGGTCATATTGGTCTTGATCAACTCCTCATCTGAACCTCCCAGCTTCTTGAACAGAGAATATGGCATCAAGTTAACTATCGCCCCTCCATCCACTAGCATGCGAGAGATAGGCTTCCCATTGATATGACCCTTCATGTATAAAGCCTTCAGATGACTCTCATCAGCTTTGGGCTTCTGGAAAATAGCCTCCTTTGGACCAAAATCAAGTTGAGCAACGCTTTCTTCTGACAATACATAACCATCCATAGACATATGAATTACGTTAAGCTCAAAATTTGTATGTTCAGGAGAAAAACCATAATCAACAAGCTCTTCATCGTCCTCTGAAGTAGATACCGATGATAGCTTTCCATCACAAATCATAGGAGAAGGAGAAGAAAAACCGGGTGGCGCGTCGGGCAAAGCGGTCTGACCGCTTTCATCAACCGGTCTGACCGGTTCAACCGGTCTGACCGACTCCTGAACCGGTCTGACCGGTTCTGTCTGAGAGCTGGTCTTAGCTTTCCATTCTTTTCCTTGTGGAATCATGGGCCTGTACTTGTTGAAAGCTTCGTCCCTCTGCTTCTCTAGCTCTTTCTCCTTCATCTCCTGAAACCTTAATCGCTGAAGCTTCCTCCTTTGAGTACGAGATAAACCAGGAGGACACCATCTTGACAAAAAGTATTTGGAGTTGGAACCACTCCCACTGGCTTCACCATCAGCAACAGAATCCTTCTGAATAGGTGTCTTAACCTGATTGTCTGTGACAATCGGTCCTTTGCCACCGTTTCCAAGGGGAACATTTATCAACCCAATCTGAATAACATCTTGATTTGTAGTCCTCTCTGGGTCAATATCCATCTTATGCACCTCCTCACGCTGTTTTGGCTTGTAAACTTGCTTCATAGGAGGTTTTGCCGATTTCCCAGGGAAACCGGTCTGACCAGTTTGTAGAACCGGTCTGACTGGTTGGGTCTGGTGACCCTGACCAGATTGGCAAGGCACCAAACGGTCCTGTCTAGGTCTTGAGATCCTGTCTAATGCTGGCCTTCGCGGTCCTCCCCATCCATGTTGAAAAGATTGTTGATATGGTACCCACATCACTCCATTATCATCATAAACTGGACGGGGTGGACATGGACTCGGTGCCTCCCATTGTTGAACAAAATTCCTCTTTGTTTGAGGATATTCTTCTTGATATGAAGGCACTCTCAATCTCTTTTTTACCGGCCGATCACTTGTAACGGCCTTTTGATTGGAGTACTTGTCAAATAACATATCAAAGGTGACCTTTGGCCTAATTGTACTCCCCTGATTCTTTGCAATATTGATTTTCCAATTTCCAATCTCCGGACGGCTCGGTTTAATCATCTTTGGACGACCTGGGGGAAAACCGGTCTGACCGCTTTCCCCAACCGGTCTGACCGGTTTGGCCTGTACAGGCTCAAACGGTCTCACCTCGGTGGGAAC
>OAMR01002034.1:0-20054 GCA_900205405.1 Echinochloa crus-galli | reverse complement strand
CTAAAGGACCTTTAGCACCGGGTCTTCTACACCCGGTGCTAAAGGCCGTAACTGGCGCCAAACGAAAATTGGGGGTCTTTAGTACCGGATTTTAGATCAACCCGGTGCTAAAGGCCCCAAATTTTCGTTTGGCGCCCAGTTTCCAAAATCAATATAAACTAGTTCTCGCAAGTCCTCGGTAATAGAAAATCTTATAAATTAATAGAAAATCAATATAAAATGCTAGAAAATCTTATAAATTAATAGAAAATCAATATAAAATGCTAGAAAATCTTATAAATTAATAGAAAATCAATATAAAATGCTAGAAAATCTTATAAATTAATAGAAAATCAATATAAAATGCTAGAAAATCTTATAAATTAATAGAAAATCAATATAAAATGCTAGAAAATCTTATAAATTAATAGAAAATCAATATAAAATGCTAGAAAATCTTATAAATTAATAGAAAATCAATATAAAATGCTAGAAAATCTTATAAATTAATAGAAAATCAATATAAAATGCTAGAAAATCTTATAAATTAATAGAAAATCAATATAAAATGCTAGAAAATCTTATAAATTAATAGAAAATCAATATAAAATGCTAGAAAATCTTATAAATTAATAGAAAATCAATATAAAATGCTAGAAAATCTTATAAATTAATAGAAAATCAATATAAAATGCTAGAAAATCTTATAAATTAATAGAAAATCAATATAAAATGCTAGAAAATCTTATAAATTAATAGAAAATCAATATAAAATGCTAGAAAATCTTATAAATTAATAGAAAATCAATATAAAATGCTAGAAAATCTTATAAATTAATAGAAAATCAATATAAAATGCTAGAAAATCTTATAAATTAATAGAAAATCAATATAAAATGCTAGAAAATCTTATAAATTAATAGAAAATCAATATAAAATGCTAGAAAATCTTATAAATTAATAGAAAATCAATATAAAATGCTAGAAAATCTTATAAATTAATAGAAAATCAATATAAAATGCTAGAAAATCTTATAAATTAATAGAAAATCAATATAAAATGCTAGAAAATCTTATAAATTAATAGAAAATCAATATAAAATGCTAGAAAATCTTATAAATTAATAGAAAATCAATATAAAATGCTAGAAAATCTTATAAATTAATAGAAAATCAATATAAAATGCTAGAAAATCTTATAAATTAATAGAAAATCAATATAAAATGCTAGAAAATCTTATAAATTAATAGAAAATCAATATAAAATGCTAGAAAATCTTATAAATTAATAGAAAATCAATATAAAATGCTAGAAAATCTTATAAATTAATAGAAAATCAATATAAAATGCTAGAAAATCTTATAAATTAATAGAAAATCAATATAAAATGCTAGAAAATCTTATAAATTAATAGAAAATCAATATAAAATGCTAGAAAATCTTATAAATTAATAGAAAATCAATATAAAATGCTAGAAAATCTTATAAATTAATAGAAAATCAATATAAAATGCTAGAAAATCTTATAAATTAATAGAAAATCAATATAAAATGCTAGAAAATCTTATAAATTAATAGAAAATCAATATAAAATGCTAGAAAATCTTATAAATTAATAGAAAATCAATATAAAATGCTAGAAAATCTTATAAATTAATAGAAAATCAATATAAAATGCTAGAAAATCTTATAAATTAATAGAAAATCAATATAAAATGCTAGAAAATCTTATAAATTAATAGAAAATCAATATAAAATGCTAGAAAATCTTATAAATTAATAGAAAATCAATATAAAATGCTAGAAAATCTTATAAATTAATAGAAAATCAATATAAAATGCTAGAAAATCTTATAAATTAATAGAAAATCAATATAAAATGCTAGAAAATCTTATAAATTAATAGAAAATCAATATAAAATGCTAGAAAATCTTATAAATTAATAGAAAATCAATATAAAATGCTAGAAAATCTTATAAATTAATAGAAAATCAATATAAAATGCTAGAAAATCTTATAAATTAATAGAAAATCAATATAAAATGCTAGAAAATCTTATAAATTAATAGAAAATCAATATAAAATGCTAGAAAATCTTATAAATTAATAGAAAATCAATATAAAATGCTAGAAAATCTTATAAATTAATAGAAAATCAATATAAAATGCTAGAAAATCTTATAAATTAATAGAAAATCAATATAAAATGCTAGAAAATCTTATAAATTAATAGAAAATCAATATAAAATGCTAGAAAATCTTATAAATTAATAGAAAATCAATATAAAATGCTAGAAAATCTTATAAATTAATAGAAAATCAATATAAAATGCTAGAAAATCTTATAAATTAATAGAAAATCAATATAAAATGCTAGAAAATCTTATAAATTAATAGAAAATCAATATAAAATGCTAGAAAATCTTATAAATTAATAGAAAATCAATATAAAATGCTAGAAAATCTTATAAATTAATAGAAAATCAATATAAAATGCTAGAAAATCTTATAAATTAATAGAAAATCAATATAAAATGCTAGAAAATCTTATAAATTAATAGAAAATCAATATAAAATGCTAGAAAATCTTATAAATTAATAGAAAATCAATATAAAATGCTAGAAAATCTTATAAATTAATAGAAAATCAATATAAAATGCTAGAAAATCTTATAAATTAATAGAAAATCAATATAAAATGCTAGAAAATCTTATAAATTAATAGAAAATCAATATAAAATGCTAGAAAATCTTATAAATTAATAGAAAATCAATATAAAATGCTAGAAAATCTTATAAATTAATAGAAAATCAATATAAAATGCTAGAAAATCTTATAAATTAATAGAAAATCAATATAAAATGCTAGAAAATCTTATAAATTAATAGAAAATCAATATAAAATGCTAGAAAATCTTATAAATTAATAGAAAATCAATATAAAATGCTAGAAAATCTTATAAATTAATAGAAAATCAATATAAAATGCTAGAAAATCTTATAAATTAATAGAAAATCAATATAAAATGCTAGAAAATCTTATAAATTAATAGAAAATCAATATAAAATGCTAGAAAATCTTATAAATTAATAGAAAATCAATATAAAATGCTAGAAAATCTTATAAATTAATAGAAAATCAATATAAAATGCTAGAAAATCTTATAAATTAATAGAAAATCAATATAAAATGCTAGAAAATCTTATAAATTAATAGAAAATCAATATAAAATGCTAGAAAATCTTATAAATTAATAGAAAATCAATATAAAATGCTAGAAAATCTTATAAATTAATAGAAAATCAATATAAAATGCTAGAAAATCTTATAAATTAATAGAAAATCAATATAAAATGCTAGAAAATCTTATAAATTAATAGAAAATCAATATAAAATGCTAGAAAATCTTATAAATTAATAGAAAATCAATATAAAATGCTAGAAAATCTTATAAATTAATAGAAAATCAATATAAAATGCTAGAAAATCTTATAAATTAATAGAAAATCAATATAAAATGCTAGAAAATCTTATAAATTAATAGAAAATCAATATAAAATGCTAGAAAATCTTATAAATTAATAGAAAATCAATATAAAATGCTAGAAAATCTTATAAATTAATAGAAAATCAATATAAAATGCTAGAAAATCTTATAAATTAATAGAAAATCAATATAAAATGCTAGAAAATCTTATAAATTAATAGAAAATCAATATAAAATGCTAGAAAATCTTATAAATTAATAGAAAATCAATATAAAATGCTAGAAAATCTTATAAATTAATAGAAAATCAATATAAAATGCTAGAAAATCTTATAAATTAATAGAAAATCAATATAAAATGCTAGAAAATCTTATAAATTAATAGAAAATCAATATAAAATGCTAGAAAATCTTATAAATTAATAGAAAATCAATATAAAATGCTAGAAAATCTTATAAATTAATAGAAAATCAATATAAAATGCTAGAAAATCTTATAAATTAATAGAAAATCAATATAAAATGCTAGAAAATCTTATAAATTAATAGAAAATCAATATAAAATGCTAGAAAATCTTATAAATTAATAGAAAATCAATATAAAATGCTAGAAAATCTTATAAATTAATAGAAAATCAATATAAAATGCTAGAAAATCTTATAAATTAATAGAAAATCAATATAAAATGCTAGAAAATCTTATAAATTAATAGAAAATCAATATAAAATGCTAGAAAATCTTATAAATTAATAGAAAATCAATATAAAATGCTAGAAAATCTTATAAATTAATAGAAAATCAATATAAAATGCTAGAAAATCTTATAAATTAATAGAAAATCAATATAAAATGCTAGAAAATCTTATAAATTAATAGAAAATCAATATAAAATGCTAGAAAATCTTATAAATTAATAGAAAATCAATATAAAATGCTAGAAAATCTTATAAATTAATAGAAAATCAATATAAAATGCTAGAAAATCTTATAAATTAATAGAAAATCAATATAAAATGCTAGAAAATCTTATAAATTAATAGAAAATCAATATAAAATGCTAGAAAATCTTATAAATTAATAGAAAATCAATATAAAATGCTAGAAAATCTTATAAATTAATAGAAAATCAATATAAAATGCTAGAAAATCTTATAAATTAATAGAAAATCAATATAAAATGCTAGAAAATCTTATAAATTAATAGAAAATCAATATAAAATGCTAGAAAATCTTATAAATTAATAGAAAATCAATATAAAATGCTAGAAAATCTTATAAATTAATAGAAAATCAATATAAAATGCTAGAAAATCTTATAAATTAATAGAAAATCAATATAAAATGCTAGAAAATCTTATAAATTAATAGAAAATCAATATAAAATGCTAGAAAATCTTATAAATTAATAGAAAATCAATATAAAATGCTAGAAAATCTTATAAATTAATAGAAAATCAATATAAAATGCTAGAAAATCTTATAAATTAATAGAAAATCAATATAAAATGCTAGAAAATCTTATAAATTAATAGAAAATCAATATAAAATGCTAGAAAATCTTATAAATTAATAGAAAATCAATATAAAATGCTAGAAAATCTTATAAATTAATAGAAAATCAATATAAAATGCTAGAAAATCTTATAAATTAATAGAAAATCAATATAAAATGCTAGAAAATCTTATAAATTAATAGAAAATCAATATAAAATGCTAGAAAATCTTATAAATTAATAGAAAATCAATATAAAATGCTAGAAAATCTTATAAATTAATAGAAAATCAATATAAAATGCTAGAAAATCTTATAAATTAATAGAAAATCAATATAAAATGCTAGAAAATCTTATAAATTAATAGAAAATCAATATAAAATGCTAGAAAATCTTATAAATTAATAGAAAATCAATATAAAATGCTAGAAAATCTTATAAATTAATAGAAAATCAATATAAAATGCTAGAAAATCTTATAAATTAATAGAAAATCAATATAAAATGCTAGAAAATCTTATAAATTAATAGAAAATCAATATAAAATGCTAGAAAATCTTATAAATTAATAGAAAATCAATATAAAATGCTAGAAAATCTTATAAATTAATAGAAAATCAATATAAAATGCTAGAAAATCTTATAAATTAATAGAAAATCAATATAAAATGCTAGAAAATCTTATAAATTAATAGAAAATCAATATAAAATGCTAGAAAATCTTATAAATTAATAGAAAATCAATATAAAATGCTAGAAAATCTTATAAATTAATAGAAAATCAATATAAAATGCTAGAAAATCTTATAAATTAATAGAAAATCAATATAAAATGCTAGAAAATCTTATAAATTAATAGAAAATCAATATAAAATGCTAGAAAATCTTATAAATTAATAGAAAATCAATATAAAATGCTAGAAAATCTTATAAATTAATAGAAAATCAATATAAAATGCTAGAAAATCTTATAAATTAATAGAAAATCAATATAAAATGCTAGAAAATCTTATAAATTAATAGAAAATCAATATAAAATGCTAGAAAATCTTATAAATTAATAGAAAATCAATATAAAATGCTAGAAAATCTTATAAATTAATAGAAAATCAATATAAAATGCTAGAAAATCTTATAAATTAATAGAAAATCAATATAAAATGCTAGAAAATCTTATAAATTAATAGAAAATCAATATAAAATGCTAGAAAATCTTATAAATTAATAGAAAATCAATATAAAATGCTAGAAAATCTTATAAATTAATAGAAAATCAATATAAAATGCTAGAAAATCTTATAAATTAATAGAAAATCAATATAAAATGCTAGAAAATCTTATAAATTAATAGAAAATCAATATAAAATGCTAGAAAATCTTATAAATTAATAGAAAATCAATATAAAATGCTAGAAAATCTTATAAATTAATAGAAAATCAATATAAAATGCTAGAAAATCTTATAAATTAATAGAAAATCAATATAAAATGCTAGAAAATCTTATAAATTAATAGAAAATCAATATAAAATGCTAGAAAATCTTATAAATTAATAGAAAATCAATATAAAATGCTAGAAAATCTTATAAATTAATAGAAAATCAATATAAAATGCTAGAAAATCTTATAAATTAATAGAAAATCAATATAAAATGCTAGAAAATCTTATAAATTAATAGAAAATCAATATAAAATGCTAGAAAATCTTATAAATTAATAGAAAATCAATATAAAATGCTAGAAAATCTTATAAATTAATAGAAAATCAATATAAAATGCTAGAAAATCTTATAAATTAATAGAAAATCAATATAAAATGCTAGAAAATCTTATAAATTAATAGAAAATCAATATAAAATGCTAGAAAATCTTATAAATTAATAGAAAATCAATATAAAATGCTAGAAAATCTTATAAATTAATAGAAAATCAATATAAAATGCTAGAAAATCTTATAAATTAATAGAAAATCAATATAAAATGCTAGAAAATCTTATAAATTAATAGAAAATCAATATAAAATGCTAGAAAATCTTATAAATTAATAGAAAATCAATATAAAATGCTAGAAAATCTTATAAATTAATAGAAAATCAATATAAAATGCTAGAAAATCTTATAAATTAATAGAAAATCAATATAAAATGCTAGAAAATCTTATAAATTAATAGAAAATCAATATAAAATGCTAGAAAATCTTATAAATTAATAGAAAATCAATATAAAATGCTAGAAAATCTTATAAATTAATAGAAAATCAATATAAAATGCTAGAAAATCTTATAAATTAATAGAAAATCAATATAAAATGCTAGAAAATCTTATAAATTAATAGAAAATCAATATAAAATGCTAGAAAATCTTATAAATTAATAGAAAATCAATATAAAATGCTAGAAAATCTTATAAATTAATAGAAAATCAATATAAAATGCTAGAAAATCTTATAAATTAATAGAAAATCAATATAAAATGCTAGAAAATCTTATAAATTAATAGAAAATCAATATAAAATGCTAGAAAATCTTATAAATTAATAGAAAATCAATATAAAATGCTAGAAAATCTTATAAATTAATAGAAAATCAATATAAAATGCTAGAAAATCTTATAAATTAATAGAAAATCAATATAAAATGCTAGAAAATCTTATAAATTAATAGAAAATCAATATAAAATGCTAGAAAATCTTATAAATTAATAGAAAATCAATATAAAATGCTAGAAAATCTTATAAATTAATAGAAAATCAATATAAAATGCTAGAAAATCTTATAAATTAATAGAAAATCAATATAAAATGCTAGAAAATCTTATAAATTAATAGAAAATCAATATAAAATGCTAGAAAATCTTATAAATTAATAGAAAATCAATATAAAATGCTAGAAAATCTTATAAATTAATAGAAAATCAATATAAAATGCTAGAAAATCTTATAAATTAATAGAAAATCAATATAAAATGCTAGAAAATCTTATAAATTAATAGAAAATCAATATAAAATGCTAGAAAATCTTATAAATTAATAGAAAATCAATATAAAATGCTAGAAAATCTTATAAATTAATAGAAAATCAATATAAAATGCTAGAAAATCTTATAAATTAATAGAAAATCAATATAAAATGCTAGAAAATCTTATAAATTAATAGAAAATCAATATAAAATGCTAGAAAATCTTATAAATTAATAGAAAATCAATATAAAATGCTAGAAAATCTTATAAATTAATAGAAAATCAATATAAAATGCTAGAAAATCTTATAAATTAATAGAAAATCAATATAAAATGCTAGAAAATCTTATAAATTAATAGAAAATCAATATAAAATGCTAGAAAATCTTATAAATTAATAGAAAATCAATATAAAATGCTAGAAAATCTTATAAATTAATAGAAAATCAATATAAAATGCTAGAAAATCTTATAAATTAATAGAAAATCAATATAAAATGCTAGAAAATCTTATAAATTAATAGAAAATCAATATAAAATGCTAGAAAATCTTATAAATTAATAGAAAATCAATATAAAATGCTAGAAAATCTTATAAATTAATAGAAAATCAATATAAAATGCTAGAAAATCTTATAAATTAATAGAAAATCAATATAAAATGCTAGAAAATCTTATAAATTAATAGAAAATCAATATAAAATGCTAGAAAATCTTATAAATTAATAGAAAATCAATATAAAATGCTAGAAAATCTTATAAATTAATAGAAAATCAATATAAAATGCTAGAAAATCTTATAAATTAATAGAAAATCAATATAAAATGCTAGAAAATCTTATAAATTAATAGAAAATCAATATAAAATGCTAGAAAATCTTATAAATTAATAGAAAATCAATATAAAATGCTAGAAAATCTTATAAATTAATAGAAAATCAATATAAAATGCTAGAAAATCTTATAAATTAATAGAAAATCAATATAAAATGCTAGAAAATCTTATAAATTAATAGAAAATCAATATAAAATGCTAGAAAATCTTATAAATTAATAGAAAATCAATATAAAATGCTAGAAAATCTTATAAATTAATAGAAAATCAATATAAAATGCTAGAAAATCTTATAAATTAATAGAAAATCAATATAAAATGCTAGAAAATCTTATAAATTAATAGAAAATCAATATAAAATGCTAGAAAATCTTATAAATTAATAGAAAATCAATATAAAATGCTAGAAAATCTTATAAATTAATAGAAAATCAATATAAAATGCTAGAAAATCTTATAAATTAATAGAAAATCAATATAAAATGCTAGAAAATCTTATAAATTAATAGAAAATCAATATAAAATGCTAGAAAATCTTATAAATTAATAGAAAATCAATATAAAATGCTAGAAAATCTTATAAATTAATAGAAAATCAATATAAAATGCTAGAAAATCTTATAAATTAATAGAAAATCAATATAAAATGCTAGAAAATCTTATAAATTAATAGAAAATCAATATAAAATGCTAGAAAATCTTATAAATTAATAGAAAATCAATATAAAATGCTAGAAAATCTTATAAATTAATAGAAAATCAATATAAAATGCTAGAAAATCTTATAAATTAATAGAAAATCAATATAAAATGCTAGAAAATCTTATAAATTAATAGAAAATCAATATAAAATGCTAGAAAATCTTATAAATTAATAGAAAATCAATATAAAATGCTAGAAAATCTTATAAATTAATAGAAAATCAATATAAAATGCTAGAAAATCTTATAAATTAATAGAAAATCAATATAAAATGCTAGAAAATCTTATAAATTAATAGAAAATCAATATAAAATGCTAGAAAATCTTATAAATTAATAGAAAATCAATATAAAATGCTAGAAAATCTTATAAATTAATAGAAAATCAATATAAAATGCTAGAAAATCTTATAAATTAATAGAAAATCAATATAAAATGCTAGAAAATCTTATAAATTAATAGAAAATCAATATAAAATGCTAGAAAATCTTATAAATTAATAGAAAATCAATATAAAATGCTAGAAAATCTTATAAATTAATAGAAAATCAATATAAAATGCTAGAAAATCTTATAAATTAATAGAAAATCAATATAAAATGCTAGAAAATCTTATAAATTAATAGAAAATCAATATAAAATGCTAGAAAATCTTATAAATTAATAGAAAATCAATATAAAATGCTAGAAAATCTTATAAATTAATAGAAAATCAATATAAAATGCTAGAAAATCTTATAAATTAATAGAAAATCAATATAAAATGCTAGAAAATCTTATAAATTAATAGAAAATCAATATAAAATGCTAGAAAATCTTATAAATTAATAGAAAATCAATATAAAATGCTAGAAAATCTTATAAATTAATAGAAAATCAATATAAAATGCTAGAAAATCTTATAAATTAATAGAAAATCAATATAAAATGCTAGAAAATCTTATAAATTAATAGAAAATCAATATAAAATGCTAGAAAATCTTATAAATTAATAGAAAATCAATATAAAATGCTAGAAAATCTTATAAATTAATAGAAAATCAATATAAAATGCTAGAAAATCTTATAAATTAATAGAAAATCAATATAAAATGCTAGAAAATCTTATAAATTAATAGAAAATCAATATAAAATGCTAGAAAATCTTATAAATTAATAGAAAATCAATATAAAATGCTAGAAAATCTTATAAATTAATAGAAAATCAATATAAAATGCTAGAAAATCTTATAAATTAATAGAAAATCAATATAAAATGCTAGAAAATCTTATAAATTAATAGAAAATCAATATAAAATGCTAGAAAATCTTATAAATTAATAGAAAATCAATATAAAATGCTAGAAAATCTTATAAATTAATAGAAAATCAATATAAAATGCTAGAAAATCTTATAAATTAATAGAAAATCAATATAAAATGCTAGAAAATCTTATAAATTAATAGAAAATCAATATAAAATGCTAGAAAATCTTATAAATTAATAGAAAATCAATATAAAATGCTAGAAAATCTTATAAATTAATAGAAAATCAATATAAAATGCTAGAAAATCTTATAAATTAATAGAAAATCAATATAAAATGCTAGAAAATCTTATAAATTAATAGAAAATCAATATAAAATGCTAGAAAATCTTATAAATTAATAGAAAATCAATATAAAATGCTAGAAAATCTTATAAATTAATAGAAAATCAATATAAAATGCTAGAAAATCTTATAAATTAATAGAAAATCAATATAAAATGCTAGAAAATCTTATAAATTAATAGAAAATCAATATAAAATGCTAGAAAATCTTATAAATTAATAGAAAATCAATATAAAATGCTAGAAAATCTTATAAATTAATAGAAAATCAATATAAAATGCTAGAAAATCTTATAAATTAATAGAAAATCAATATAAAATGCTAGAAAATCTTATAAATTAATAGAAAATCAATATAAAATGCTAGAAAATCTTATAAATTAATAGAAAATCAATATAAAATGCTAGAAAATCTTATAAATTAATAGAAAATCAATATAAAATGCTAGAAAATCTTATAAATTAATAGAAAATCAATATAAAATGCTAGAAAATCTTATAAATTAATAGAAAATCAATATAAAATGCTAGAAAATCTTATAAATTAATAGAAAATCAATATAAAATGCTAGAAAATCTTATAAATTAATAGAAAATCAATATAAAATGCTAGAAAATCTTATAAATTAATAGAAAATCAATATAAAATGCTAGAAAATCTTATAAATTAATAGAAAATCAATATAAAATGCTAGAAAATCTTATAAATTAATAGAAAATCAATATAAAATGCTAGAAAATCTTATAAATTAATAGAAAATCAATATAAAATGCTAGAAAATCTTATAAATTAATAGAAAATCAATATAAAATGCTAGAAAATCTTATAAATTAATAGAAAATCAATATAAAATGCTAGAAAATCTTATAAATTAATAGAAAATCAATATAAAATGCTAGAAAATCTTATAAATTAATAGAAAATCAATATAAAATGCTAGAAAATCTTATAAATTAATAGAAAATCAATATAAAATGCTAGAAAATCTTATAAATTAATAGAAAATCAATATAAAATGCTAGAAAATCTTATAAATTAATAGAAAATCAATATAAAATGCTAGAAAATCTTATAAATTAATAGAAAATCAATATAAAATGCTAGAAAATCTTATAAATTAATAGAAAATCAATATAAAATGCTAGAAAATCTTATAAATTAATAGAAAATCAATATAAAATGCTAGAAAATCTTATAAATTAATAGAAAATCAATATAAAATGCTAGAAAATCTTATAAATTAATAGAAAATCAATATAAAATGCTAGAAAATCTTATAAATTAATAGAAAATCAATATAAAATGCTAGAAAATCTTATAAATTAATAGAAAATCAATATAAAATGCTAGAAAATCTTATAAATTAATAGAAAATCAATATAAAATGCTAGAAAATCTTATAAATTAATAGAAAATCAATATAAAATGCTAGAAAATCTTATAAATTAATAGAAAATCAATATAAAATGCTAGAAAATCTTATAAATTAATAGAAAATCAATATAAAATGCTAGAAAATCTTATAAATTAATAGAAAATCAATATAAAATGCTAGAAAATCTTATAAATTAATAGAAAATCAATATAAAATGCTAGAAAATCTTATAAATTAATAGAAAATCAATATAAAATGCTAGAAAATCTTATAAATTAATAGAAAATCAATATAAAATGCTAGAAAATCTTATAAATTAATAGAAAATCAATATAAAATGCTAGAAAATCTTATAAATTAATAGAAAATCAATATAAAATGCTAGAAAATCTTATAAATTAATAGAAAATCAATATAAAATGCTAGAAAATCTTATAAATTAATAGAAAATCAATATAAAATGCTAGAAAATCTTATAAATTAATAGAAAATCAATATAAAATGCTAGAAAATCTTATAAATTAATAGAAAATCAATATAAAATGCTAGAAAATCTTATAAATTAATAGAAAATCAATATAAAATGCTAGAAAATCTTATAAATTAATAGAAAATCAATATAAAATGCTAGAAAATCTTATAAATTAATAGAAAATCAATATAAAATGCTAGAAAATCTTATAAATTAATAGAAAATCAATATAAAATGCTAGAAAATCTTATAAATTAATAGAAAATCAATATAAAATGCTAGAAAATCTTATAAATTAATAGAAAATCAATATAAAATGCTAGAAAATCTTATAAATTAATAGAAAATCAATATAAAATGCTAGAAAATCTTATAAATTAATAGAAAATCAATATAAAATGCTAGAAAATCTTATAAATTAATAGAAAATCAATATAAAATGCTAGAAAATCTTATAAATTAATAGAAAATCAATATAAAATGCTAGAAAATCTTATAAATTAATAGAAAATCAATATAAAATGCTAGAAAATCTTATAAATTAATAGAAAATCAATATAAAATGCTAGAAAATCTTATAAATTAATAGAAAATCAATATAAAATGCTAGAAAATCTTATAAATTAATAGAAAATCAATATAAAATGCTAGAAAATCTTATAAATTAATAGAAAATCAATATAAAATGCTAGAAAATCTTATAAATTAATAGAAAATCAATATAAAATGCTAGAAAATCTTATAAATTAATAGAAAATCAATATAAAATGCTAGAAAATCTTATAAATTAATAGAAAATCAATATAAAATGCTAGAAAATCTTATAAATTAATAGAAAATCAATATAAAATGCTAGAAAATCTTATAAATTAATAGAAAATCAATATAAAATGCTAGAAAATCTTATAAATTAATAGAAAATCAATATAAAATGCTAGAAAATCTTATAAATTAATAGAAAATCAATATAAAATGCTAGAAAATCTTATAAATTAATAGAAAATCAATATAAAATGCTAGAAAATCTTATAAATTAATAGAAAATCAATATAAAATGCTAGAAAATCTTATAAATTAATAGAAAATCAATATAAAATGCTAGAAAATCTTATAAATTAATAGAAAATCAATATAAAATGCTAGAAAATCTTATAAATTAATAGAAAATCAATATAAAATGCTAGAAAATCTTATAAATTAATAGAAAATCAATATAAAATGCTAGAAAATCTTATAAATTAATAGAAAATCAATATAAAATGCTAGAAAATCTTATAAATTAATAGAAAATCAATATAAAATGCTAGAAAATCTTATAAATTAATAGAAAATCAATATAAAATGCTAGAAAATCTTATAAATTAATAGAAAATCAATATAAAATGCTAGAAAATCTTATAAATTAATAGAAAATCAATATAAAATGCTAGAAAATCTTATAAATTAATAGAAAATCAATATAAAATGCTAGAAAATCTTATAAATTAATAGAAAATCAATATAAAATGCTAGAAAATCTTATAAATTAATAGAAAATCAATATAAAATGCTAGAAAATCTTATAAATTAATAGAAAATCAATATAAAATGCTAGAAAATCTTATAAATTAATAGAAAATCAATATAAAATGCTAGAAAATCTTATAAATTAATAGAAAATCAATATAAAATGCTAGAAAATCTTATAAATTAATAGAAAATCAATATAAAATGCTAGAAAATCTTATAAATTAATAGAAAATCAATATAAAATGCTAGAAAATCTTATAAATTAATAGAAAATCAATATAAAATGCTAGAAAATCTTATAAATTAATAGAAAATCAATATAAAATGCTAGAAAATCTTATAAATTAATAGAAAATCAATATAAAATGCTAGAAAATCTTATAAATTAATAGAAAATCAATATAAAATGCTAGAAAATCTTATAAATTAATAGAAAATCAATATAAAATGCTAGAAAATCTTATAAATTAATAGAAAATCAATATAAAATGCTAGAAAATCTTATAAATTAATAGAAAATCAATATAAAATGCTAGAAAATCTTATAAATTAATAGAAAATCAATATAAAATGCTAGAAAATCTTATAAATTAATAGAAAATCAATATAAAATGCTAGAAAATCTTATAAATTAATAGAAAATCAATATAAAATGCTAGAAAATCTTATAAATTAATAGAAAATCAATATAAAATGCTAGAAAATCTTATAAATTAATAGAAAATCAATATAAAATGCTAGAAAATCTTATAAATTAATAGAAAATCAATATAAAATGCTAGAAAATCTTATAAATTAATAGAAAATCAATATAAAATGCTAGAAAATCTTATAAATTAATAGAAAATCAATATAAAATGCTAGAAAATCTTATAAATTAATAGAAAATCAATATAAAATGCTAGAAAATCTTATAAATTAATAGAAAATCAATATAAAATGCTAGAAAATCTTATAAATTAATAGAAAATCAATATAAAATGCTAGAAAATCTTATAAATTAATAGAAAATCAATATAAAATGCTAGAAAATCTTATAAATTAATAGAAAATCAATATAAAATGCTAGAAAATCTTATAAATTAATAGAAAATCAATATAAAATGCTAGAAAATCTTATAAATTAATAGAAAATCAATATAAAATGCTAGAAAATCTTATAAATTAATAGAAAATCAATATAAAATGCTAGAAAATCTTATAAATTAATAGAAAATCAATATAAAATGCTAGAAAATCTTATAAATTAATAGAAAATCAATATAAAATGCTAGAAAATCTTATAAATTAATAGAAAATCAATATAAAATGCTAGAAAATCTTATAAATTAATAGAAAATCAATATAAAATGCTAGAAAATCTTATAAATTAATAGAAAATCAATATAAAATGCTAGAAAATCTTATAAATTAATAGAAAATCAATATAAAATGCTAGAAAATCTTATAAATTAATAGAAAATCAATATAAAATGCTAGAAAATCTTATAAATTAATAGAAAATCAATATAAAATGCTAGAAAATCTTATAAATTAATAGAAAATCAATATAAAATGCTAGAAAATCTTATAAATTAATAGAAAATCAATATAAAATGCTAGAAAATCTTATAAATTAATAGAAAATCAATATAAAATGCTAGAAAATCTTATAAATTAATAGAAAATCAATATAAAATGCTAGAAAATCTTATAAATTAATAGAAAATCAATATAAAATGCTAGAAAATCTTATAAATTAATAGAAAATCAATATAAAATGCTAGAAAATCTTATAAATTAATAGAAAATCAATATAAAATGCTAGAAAATCTTATAAATTAATAGAAAATCAATATAAAATGCTAGAAAATCTTATAAATTAATAGAAAATCAATATAAAATGCTAGAAAATCTTATAAATTAATAGAAAATCAATATAAAATGCTAGAAAATCTTATAAATTAATAGAAAATCAATATAAAATGCTAGAAAATCTTATAAATTAATAGAAAATCAATATAAAATGCTAGAAAATCTTATAAATTAATAGAAAATCAATATAAAATGCTAGAAAATCTTATAAATTAATAGAAAATCAATATAAAATGCTAGAAAATCTTATAAATTAATAGAAAATCAATATAAAATGCTAGAAAATCTTATAAATTAATAGAAAATCAATATAAAATGCTAGAAAATCTTATAAATTAATAGAAAATCAATATAAAATGCTAGAAAATCTTATAAATTAATAGAAAATCAATATAAAATGCTAGAAAATCTTATAAATTAATAGAAAATCAATATAAAATGCTAGAAAATCTTATAAATTAATAGAAAATCAATATAAAATGCTAGAAAATCTTATAAATTAATAGAAAATCAATATAAAATGCTAGAAAATCTTATAAATTAATAGAAAATCAATATAAAATGCTAGAAAATCTTATAAATTAATAGAAAATCAATATAAAATGCTAGAAAATCTTATAAATTAATAGAAAATCAATATAAAATGCTAGAAAATCTTATAAATTAATAGAAAATCAATATAAAATGCTAGAAAATCTTATAAATTAATAGAAAATCAATATAAAATGCTAGAAAATCTTATAAATTAATAGAAAATCAATATAAAATGCTAGAAAATCTTATAAATTAATAGAAAATCAATATAAAATGCTAGAAAATCTTATAAATTAATAGAAAATCAATATAAAATGCTAGAAAATCTTATAAATTAATAGAAAATCAATATAAAATGCTAGAAAATCTTATAAATTAATAGAAAATCAATATAAAATGCTAGAAAATCTTATAAATTAATAGAAAATCAATATAAAATGCTAGAAAATCTTATAAATTAATAGAAAATCAATATAAAATGCTAGAAAATCTTATAAATTAATAGAAAATCAATATAAAATGCTAGAAAATCTTATAAATTAATAGAAAATCAATATAAAATGCTAGAAAATCTTATAAATTAATAGAAAATCAATATAAAATGCTAGAAAATCTTATAAATTAATAGAAAATCAATATAAAATGCTAGAAAATCTTATAAATTAATAGAAAATCAATATAAAATGCTAGAAAATCTTATAAATTAATAGAAAATCAATATAAAATGCTAGAAAATCTTATAAATTAATAGAAAATCAATATAAAATGCTAGAAAATCTTATAAATTAATAGAAAATCAATATAAAATGCTAGAAAATCTTATAAATTAATAGAAAATCAATATAAAATGCTAGAAAATCTTATAAATTAATAGAAAATCAATATAAAATGCTAGAAAATCTTATAAATTAATAGAAAATCAATATAAAATGCTAGAAAATCTTATAAATTAATAGAAAATCAATATAAAATGCTAGAAAATCTTATAAATTAATAGAAAATCAATATAAAATGCTAGAAAATCTTATAAATTAATAGAAAATCAATATAAAATGCTAGAAAATCTTATAAATTAATAGAAAATCAATATAAAATGCTAGAAAATCTTATAAATTAATAGAAAATCAATATAAAATGCTAGAAAATCTTATAAATTAATAGAAAATCAATATAAAATGCTAGAAAATCTTATAAATTAATAGAAAATCAATATAAAATGCTAGAAAATCTTATAAATTAATAGAAAATCAATATAAAATGCTAGAAAATCTTATAAATTAATAGAAAATCAATATAAAATGCTAGAAAATCTTATAAATTAATAGAAAATCAATATAAAATGCTAGAAAATCTTATAAATTAATAGAAAATCAATATAAAATGCTAGAAAATCTTATAAATTAATAGAAAATCAATATAAAATGCTAGAAAATCTTATAAATTAATAGAAAATCAATATAAAATGCTAGAAAATCTTATAAATTAATAGAAAATCAATATAAAATGCTAGAAAATCTTATAAATTAATAGAAAATCAATATAAAATGCTAGAAAATCTTATAAATTAATAGAAAATCAATATAAAATGCTAGAAAATCTTATAAATTAATAGAAAATCAATATAAAATGCTAGAAAATCTTATAAATTAATAGAAAATCAATATAAAATGCTAGAAAATCTTATAAATTAATAGAAAATCAATATAAAATGCTAGAAAATCTTATAAATTAATAGAAAATCAATATAAAATGCTAGAAAATCTTATAAATTAATAGAAAATCAATATAAAATGCTAGAAAATCTTATAAATTAATAGAAAATCAATATAAAATGCTAGAAAATCTTATAAATTAATAGAAAATCAATATAAAATGCTAGAAAATCTTATAAATTAATAGAAAATCAATATAAAATGCTAGAAAATCTTATAAATTAATAGAAAATCAATATAAAATGCTAGAAAATCTTATAAATTAATAGAAAATCAATATAAAATGCTAGAAAATCTTATAAATTAATAGAAAATCAATATAAAATGCTAGAAAATCTTATAAATTAATAGAAAATCAATATAAAATGCTAGAAAATCTTATAAATTAATAGAAAATCAATATAAAATGCTAGAAAATCTTATAAATTAATAGAAAATCAATATAAAATGCTAGAAAATCTTATAAATTAATAGAAAATCAATATAAAATGCTAGAAAATCTTATAAATTAATAGAAAATCAATATAAAATGCTAGAAAATCTTATAAATTAATAGAAAATCAATATAAAATGCTAGAAAATCTTATAAATTAATAGAAAATCAATATAAAATGCTAGAAAATCTTATAAATTAATAGAAAATCAATATAAAATGCTAGAAAATCTTATAAATTAATAGAAAATCAATATAAAATGCTAGAAAATCTTATAAATTAATAGAAAATCAATATAAAATGCTAGAAAATCTTATAAATTAATAGAAAATCAATATAAAATGCTAGAAAATCTTATAAATTAATAGAAAATCAATATAAAATGCTAGAAAATCTTATAAATTAATAGAAAATCAATATAAAATGCTAGAAAATCTTATAAATTAATAGAAAATCAATATAAAATGCTAGAAAATCTTATAAATTAATAGAAAATCAATATAAAATGCTAGAAAATCTTATAAATTAATAGAAAATCAATATAAAATGCTAGAAAATCTTATAAATTAATAGAAAATCAATATAAAATGCTAGAAAATCTTATAAATTAATAGAAAATCAATATAAAATGCTAGAAAATCTTATAAATTAATAGAAAATCAATATAAAATGCTAGAAAATCTTATAAATTAATAGAAAATCAATATAAAATGCTAGAAAATCTTATAAATTAATAGAAAATCAATATAAAATGCTAGAAAATCTTATAAATTAATAGAAAATCAATATAAAATGCTAGAAAATCTTATAAATTAATAGAAAATCAATATAAAATGCTAGAAAATCTTATAAATTAATAGAAAATCAATATAAAATGCTAGAAAATCTTATAAATTAATAGAAAATCAATATAAAATGCTAGAAAATCTTATAAATTAATAGAAAATCCCTTTAGCACCGGGTTTGTAAAGCACCCGGTGCTAAAGGCCCCCCCTTTAGCACCGGGTCTTCCCACCACCCGGTGCTAAAGACCATTGAGCACCGGGTCTTCTACACCCGGTGCTAAAGGCCGTAACTGTGCGCCAGACGAAATTTGGGGGGGGGGGGCTTT
>OAMR01000989.1:268004-295466 GCA_900205405.1 Echinochloa crus-galli | reverse complement strand
GTTGCGATACTCCTACACCCATGTAGCGACGCCAGTACGCGTTGCGATTTGGTTAAAGCATATGGCGACGACCAATCTTTGGTTGCGTGACCGTCTACGTGTATAGCGACGGAAATCAGCGTTGTGATTTTGTTCAAGCATATGGCGACGACCAATCTTTGGTTGCGTGACCATCTACGTGTATAGCAACGGAAATCAGCGTTGTGATTTTGTTCAAGCATACGACGATGACCAATCTTTGGTTGTGTGACCGTCTACGTGTATAGCGACGGAAATCAGCGTTGTGATTTTGTTCAAGCATACGACGATGACCAATCTTTGGTTGTGTGACCGTCTACGTGTATAGCGACGGAAATCAGCGTTGTGATTTTGTTCAAGCATACGACGATGACCAATCTTTGGTTGTGTGACCGTCTACGTGTATAGCGACGGAAATCAGCGTTGTGATTTTGTTCAAGCATACGACGATGACCAATCTTTGGTTGTGTGACCGTCTACGTGTATAGCGACGGAAATCAGCGTTGTGATTTTGTTCAAGCATACGACGATGACCAATCTTTGGTTGTGTGACCGTCTACGTGTATAGCGACGGAAATCAGCGTTGTGATTTTGTTCAAGCATATGGCGACGACCAATCTTCGGTTGCATGACCGTCAACGTGTATAGACACGGTAATTTGCGTTGCGCTATTGTTAAAGCATATGGCGACCAACTATAGTTGGTAGCGTCACCATCTATGTGTATAACGACAATTATTATTGTTGCGAATTGGTTCAATCTTATGGCAACGATGCATAGTTGGTTGCGTGAATCTCTTCGTGTATGGCGACGACACAACATAGTGCTGCAATTTCGGTGGATCGTAGCTCCCCGAACCATATTTGTTGCGTGACCCTCTTCGTGCATGGCGACGGCAATTAGCGACGCGATTTGGTTGAAACATAATGCGTCGACGCCCCTAGTTTGGTTGCATTATAGCTCAAGCATATGGCGATGGATTACGACTTCGTTGTGATAGCCTACATACGAGTTGCAACGGCAGGTATCGTATTGCGACACGATTCTTTCATTGCAACAACGCTTGTTTGCAACAGACCAAACCGGTCGCAACAACCACTATCACGACGACGCCTTCCGTTGCAATAACCTGTGTTGCAACGGTACTGGTCGTCGCTACTTCACCTGTTTGCATCGCCAGGCACCGTCGCAACACGTCCTTTTTATTGCGACAGCGGTTTGGAACCGTTGCAGCAACATATTGCGTCGGACAAAATTGCGACGCCTGCCGACGGACTGAATCTGTCGTAATCTCTATGTATTGCGACCAAATACCCCATATAGCGACCACTTGGAGGCGTCGCGAACAGGGCCCAACGCTGTAGTGTTAGCGGATTGGATTGTAGTTGTAGGCTATATATAGCCAAGAAATTGGTAATCAAAGGTTACACAAAATCAACGCATTGTTGGTCCTTGTCTTTAGGGTTTAGGGTTTAGGCTCCCTCCCTCCCTCTCCCTCCTCTCTCTCTCTCCCCCTCATCTTCCAGCATGGGCCTTCTGCGCCGCCAGGCGTTCAAGCCCCGGCCACCAGTCCATTGCAGCTATGCACTATCTCCAGGAGATGCCAGACTCCAATGATGGTGCCGACACTGCCTTATCTGCTATGCATATGCAAGCCATGGATGCACTCACCAAGCTGTTGGGCGATCTTCAGCACCGGCTCTCTACCGTTGCCATGCAGATGATGATGCTATCCTCCTGACTCACAACACTAGAGAAAAAGTCTATGCCAGCACCGACCCCACGACTGCTAGGGCGATCGCCACGTTTTTTCCATATGGCCTACATGGCTATGGTGGTATTTCACCACCGGCGTCCATGCCGCCACCACCGAGCAGTGTGGTGCCCATCCACCAGATACAATTCACACATTCTCCTTCAATTCACCGGTGCCGACGTACGTTATGGCCCTACCAGTAGACTTGTATGACGGAACCAACCTCCCAACGCTTGGACTAGGCATTCCTCGCTTCCACAGGCTTGAATTGCTTCTGTATGACGGCAAGGACGATCCCTTGGGCTGGCTGAACCAATGTGAGCAATTGTTTTGGGCCCAACGCTCCCTGGAGATAAACAAGGTGTATCTCGCGACGTACCATCTACGCAACGTCGCCCGTACCTGGTACTATGTGTCATCATGAGATGCCGGGATGCTAACATGGGATCGCTTCAAGGATCAAGTTGTGCACATCATCTTTTGCTCAGTGGCATCATTGTTTGGGACATCTTTGTGGCTCACGTTTGTTTGCACTAGTTCACCGTGTATTTTTAGGGTCTTTTTGGTGATGCAGCTCTAGATCAGTGTCACGGTTGTTGGCTAGGGAAACAACTCCAGCTACCTTATTATTCTAGTTAGTCAGTGTCGAAACATCCTTTTGATATTGGTTCATTCTGATGTATGGGGTTCGGCTCCCTTCATTTTGAAAGGGGGCCATCCATATTATATCATATTTATAGATAATTTTTCTGGTCACACATGGATTTACTTTATCAAAAATTGTAGTGAGGCTTTATATATTTATAAAATTTTTGCCACCATGATCCACACCCAGTTTGATGCTTCTATTAAGGTTTTTTTGTGCTGATTCTGATGGGGAGTATTTATCTAGAGCTCTTTGTTGTTTTCTTTTTGAACAAGGCACTATTGCTCTGTTCTCTTGTCCCGGTGCTCATGCTCAGAATGGTGCTGGTGAGCTCTAGCATCATCACTTTCTTGAGACTGTTCACCTGCTTATGCTTGCTTCCTCTATTCCGCCACATTTTTAGGCTGAAGCGGTTTCGACTGCTACTTATTTGAAATAATATTCTGCCTTCGTCTGCTCTTCAGGGTGGAATTCCATATGAGCGTCTTTGTGGCAAGGTGCCTGACTACTCTAGTCTTCATCCCTTTGGATGTGTGTGCTATGTACTTCTTGCACCTTGTGAGCGCACCAAGCTGATCGATCAATATGTCGAGGGCGTCTTTCTAGGGTATAGCACTAAGCATAAGGGATATTGTTGTTGGGATCCTATTGGCCGTTGGATGAGGGTTTCTCGTGATGTTACTTTTGATGAGTCTCATCCTTTCTATCCTCATCCTTCTTCTGATGCTACTGATGCGTCATTAGTTGAGCCGCTTTCTTTCTGCCATTTCCCGCTAACCCCATTGTCCGTATTCATCTTCCTTGGCCTATGCCTTACCATGTCACCTTTGATGAGCCTCTTGTGGTGCCTTCTTCTGTGGCCCCTTCACCTATTATGCTTTCTTCATTGGTATTTATTCCACAGGCTCTTACGAGTGACATTTATGCCAACAAACTGTCTTCCACACATTTCTATATTTGTACTCAGCAGGGTCTTGAGCCATCTTCCACTTGTGGTTCTTCTCCTCCTGTCGAACCATCATCTTCTGATGTGCCTTTTGATAAGCCATCCTTTGATGAGCCACCTTCTTATGTGTTTTCTCTGTGATATGCTCTTCATGATCGTCAGTCACTTCACCCTCTCAAGGTTTTTTTTACTGGTAAGAGAAAAAAATCGGAGGTCACCGATAAACACGTTTATCGGATTTCTCAGAAATTTACCGGATTTATCGTTTTGTTTCCGGACAAAATTTAGAGAAAAAAATCTCAAATTTTATAGAAAGTATGCTAAAATGTTGACAAGCAATCTAAATATGTTTAGGGTTGGGAATGGAATGATAACGTTTAGGGTTAGGAGGAGACTGGGTGAGCTGTTTTGGTCCGAGCTGGTTTCCTTTAGGTACAAATTCCAAATGACCGAAAATTAACCTCGAACTATGTTGATGTCGTTAATGCAACAGTTCTAGTTGTGTAGACTCATTTCACTGGATAGTCATAGAATAGGACTGAAGGGTATGCTACTGTAGTATTTAATCATCGACTTGAAATTATCAACGAGCTGAGGCTTGTCATTATGGGCATAGTTTTTTGTTATGTAAGTTCCTTTCACTTATGATTTAAAAAATGCTTAACCCTTGTTCTTTGTTGCCTCTGCATGTTAATCTTTCCTGAAGATGAACCGTGTTTATACAGATTTGGTGAACAGTTGTCACATTCTGGCAGTACCCCAAAGCCTACTATATGGCCTACTATATGTATATTCAGGGTTGTGTTTTAACATTCTTGCATATTTAAGGAATGCAGAACTTCCTGGTAAGGAATGCCGTGATCACTTTCTTTGTCTTTTAGACAGAGGCGTTCTAGTGTGCAGGTTCAGGTAGTAGTAACACATCTTATGCACTTACATACAGCCGAGTAGAACTTACTCGCTTCAAGGATCAAGTTGTGCACATCATCTTTTGCTCAGTGGCATCATTGTTTGGGACATCTTTGTGGCTCACGTTTGTTTGCACTAGTTCACCGTGTATTTTTAGGGTCTTTTTGGTGATGCAGCTCTAGATCAGTGTCACGGTTGTTGGCTAGGGAAACAACTCCAGCTACCTTATTATTCTAGTTAGTCAGTGTCGAAACATCCTTTTGATCTTGGTTCATTCTGATGTATGGGGCTCGGCTCCCTTCATTTTGAAAGGGGGCCATCCATACTATATCATATTTATAGATAATTTTTCTGGTCACACATGGATTTACTTTATCAAAAATTGTAGTGAGGCTTTATATATTTATAAAATTTTTGCCACCATGATCCACACCCAGTTTGATGCTTCTATTAAGGTTTTTTTGTGCTGATTCTGATGGGGAGTATTTATCTAGAGCTCTTTGTTGTTTTCTTTTTGAACAAGGCACTATTGCTCTGTTCTCTTGTCCCGGTGCTCATGCTCAGAATGGTGCTGGTGAGCTCTAGCATCATCACTTTCTTGAGACTGTTCACCTGCTTATGCTTGCTTCCTCTATTCCGCCACATTTTTAGGCTGAAGCGGTTTCGACTGCTACTTATTTGAAATAATATTCTGCCTTCGTCTGCTCTTCAGGGTGGAATTCCATATGAGCGTCTTTGTGGCAAGGTGCCTGACTACTCTAGTCTTCATCCCTTTGGATGTGTGTGCTATGTACTTCTTGCACCTTGTGAGCGCACCAAGCTGATCGATCAATATGTCGAGGGCGTCTTTCTAGGGTATAGCACTAAGCATAAGGGATATTGTTGTTGGGATCCTATTGGCCGTTGGATGAGGGTTTCTCGTGATGTTACTTTTGATGAGTCTCATCCTTTCTATCCTCATCCTTCTTCTGATGCTACTGATGCGTCATTAGTTGAGCCGCTTTCTTTCTGCCATTTCCCGCTAACCCCATTGTCCGTATTCATCTTCCTTGGCCTATGCCTTACCATGTCACCTTTGATGAGCCTCTTGTGGTGCCTTCTTCTGTGGCCCCTTCACCTATTATGCTTTCTTCATTGGTATTTATTCCACAGGCTCTTACGAGTGACATTTATGCCAACAAACTGTCTTCCACACATTTCTATATTTGTACTCAGCAGGGTCTTGAGCCATCTTCCACTTGTGGTTCTTCTCCTCCTGTCGAACCATCATCTTCTGATGTGCCTTTTGATAAGCCATCCTTTGATGAGCCACCTTCTTATGTGTTTTCTCTGTGATATGCTCTTCATGATCGTCAGTCACTTCACCCTCTCAAGGTTTTTTTTACTGGTAAGAGAAAAAAATCGGAGGTCACCGATAAACACGTTTATCGGATTTCTCAGAAATTTACCGGATTTATCGTTTTGTTTCCGGACAAAATTTAGAGAAAAAAATCTCAAATTTTATAGAAAGTATGCTAAAATGTTGACAAGCAATCTAAATATGTTTAGGGTTGGGAATGGAATGATAACGTTTAGGGTTAGGAGGAGACTGGGTGAGCTGTTTTGGTCCGAGCTGGTTTCCTTTAGGTACAAATTCCAAATGACCGAAAATTAACCTCGAACTATGTTGATGTCGTTAATGCAACAGTTCTAGTTGTGTAGACTCATTTCACTGGATAGTCATAGAATAGGACTGAAGGGTATGCTACTGTAGTATTTAATCATCGACTTGAAATTATCAACGAGCTGAGGCTTGTCATTATGGGCATAGTTTTTTGTTATGTAAGTTCCTTTCACTTATGATTTAAAAAATGCTTAACCCTTGTTCTTTGTTGCCTCTGCATGTTAATCTTTCCTGAAGATGAACCGTGTTTATACAGATTTGGTGAACAGTTGTCACATTCTGGCAGTACCCCAAAGCCTACTATATGGCCTACTATATGTATATTCAGGGTTGTGTTTTAACATTCTTGCATATTTAAGGAATGCAGAACTTCCTGGTAAGGAATGCCGTGATCACTTTCTTTGTCTTTTAGACAGAGGCGTTCTAGTGTGCAGGTTCAGGTAGTAGTAACACATCTTATGCACTTACATACAGCCGAGTAGAACTTACTGTAGACATGGTTGGTGGGGTTTGGAATAACAAAGCTTAAAAATTCCAATTGTTTAGAGCATCACCTGATAGCCTATTTGTGGAGTGGTTTTGTAGACTTGCCTAAGAACCATCTTTACTAAGAAGCTTGGGTGCCTTCCCATTGCATGTTGGTTTATACAGATTATGCATGTGATGTCTAAACCCTAATCAATTTTATGAAACTGTAGTGTTTTTGGGACGTGAAGCAATTTTATTATTTCTGCTACCTGTGTTATTACCATACACTTACACCTTCCTTGGTTGCAGCGTTCGACTTTGGAAAGTTCCGATGCTTAAAATGGTGGACACTAGTGACCATACTGGAGATAGTTCCCAGGCATGCACTGAATACACACGTTCTTTCCGTTTTACTCTAATTCTGTTTCTCACTTGCCCAATCCACCAATTTGGTTTGCAGCCGTCAGCAGTATACACCTGGAAGCATGCATTCTGGTGAGGGCATCATTTTGGACGTACCTTAGCTTCCTCTTAGTTTTATCTGCAAAAATATAATTATTATCTTTGTGCAACTGTTGGTGCTCAAGTTGATATATGGGACCCTAACAGGTAAATTTAATGATTCATTTCTGGAATGTCGGCTCTGTTTCTATTTGCTACCAGCATCAATGCCCATTTTATTAAACACATGGCAGCATGTAACTTGGATGGATCGAATATTTGCATTCTTGGTGTCAATTATTTTAATTGTGAAGGTCTTTTTGAGAAAATCTCTGTTCCTTTCTTGGAAACCTTAATTTCCAGATATTAATCACTCTGGTTTAGATGACCCACATCTCTTAGATATGTAATGGTATCAACAAGAGGATTAGATATCCTTGTTGGGAAGACCTTCCCACAATGGCCCATTTAAGGTTGGGCTAGTCTGGGTATATATAATTTCTAGACTGTCTTCACTCTGGTAGGGTTACCTTGCTGTTAAGGAGCAAATTTATTTGTAGTTTGGCTGTGATCACTACAAAATTGCTTAACAATAGTTTGATGTCAATGCAGCCCTGGAGATCTGGATACATGTAACATCACAATGAAGAGACTTCTAACTTTGTGGTCTCATTTTTTCAGTGATTGGAATCTAACACTTCGACCTGCGCATGTTATCTCAAGCTATAAAGCTTATAATGAAGGTTAGTTGAATTCCATCAATCCTAATAAATATACACTTCTAGCGTCAATTTTCATACCTACTGAATCCGTGTACAACCTGATTGTATTTGCTTACGCAGGCAAGGTGCAATTCAGTATGCTGGAACCCTAGGGAGCCCATGAACTTCACGGCTGTAAGATTTATTTGTATATTTGCTTGAACCACATGATTCTAACTGTAGCATCAAACATGGTTGGCTGTTGAGATTCATAGAAAATCAACTGTTCAGTAGACAGCTATAGTCTGTTTGAGAATACAGAGCATATCTGATGTGTTATAGTCTGTTTGAGGTGTGTTGTAATTTCTTCTCTCTCTAGGGAGTCAGTTGTAAAAAGACATATAGTAATCAATGATTAGGGAGTTTTTTTATTTTTGTAATTTTATTTTTTATTTTTTTAATTCATCAAAGGAGACGCTGACCAATGACCCTCTCAAAGGAGACGTAGGTTGGAAAACACGTCTCCAATGACCTTATTGGAGATGCGTTTCACCTGAGCCAGTGTCTCCAATGACCTTATATCAGTCATTAGTGACGTGTAAAACCCGCGTCTTCTTTGACTTTACATTAGAGACGCATCTTTAGTGACGCGTAAAATATACGTCTCCGATGACTGTCTAGACGCATCTCCAATAAGGGTTTCTTATATAGTGTCTTATCATGATGCCATTAATCATGAGGAATGGCAGCACACGATGGCCATGGAGCTTGCTACTATTGAGCGCACTGGCAGATGGGACTTGTACCTCTTCCCTCACATGTTTGTCCTGTCACGTGTAAGTGGGTTTGCAAGGTTAAGACTCGCTCACATGGTTCTCCTGAGAGCTATAAGGCTGGTCTTGTGGCACGTGGTTTTCAGCAGGAGCATGGTTGCGACTATGATGAATCCATTTGGTATGGAGAAAAAGAAGAAGCGGAAATAGTGAGATGTGTTTGTAGAAACAGATAGAGACACAACAATTTTAGGAATGATAAGAGCACTCTAATAAACCCAAACGAGTTGGATATAATTGTTGTGGTGGAGATACAACCTAGTATCAATACAGATGATAAAAATGTGAGTGGTCATGACTCATGAGCCATTATTTAAATCGTTTGATAGGAACTAGCAAAGGCACATGTGCGCATGCACATGTATAAAATAAATCAAATATAATATATAAAATATAGTTGCAATACCCGCGCGGCACGTGCGTGCTAAACTCTCTTGTATATATTTGTCTCAACTCATGTTCCACGCACGTTTATTGATAACATATAGGTACTAAAACAGTGTCGAGCATGGTAAATAGACCAGCCATGCGAAACGTTTTTAAAAATACTTTATATTCGCTCTCTCATGTATAGAGAGCTTTATGTATTCTCAAAACTTAATAGTCGGTATTTATTTATATGAAGAAAAACTCTTCGATTTATTATCTATTAGTAATACGGGATAATTATATATTGACGTGGGTACAAATGTGGGTATAGCTAGGCGGGTCCTTTTTTGGGTGAAACTAGGTAAATGCCCGTGCGTTGCTACGGGTATAATACACGGGTCAGCTTTTCACCTCGCATCAAACGCAGAAAAAGAACGGCAGTACAAATGTGCAATTAGATTGGAATAGCAGTGTATCTGAGCTCTGAGTACAAATATGCAATTACATGATGCTTTAGCTAACACATAATTTTCACTGACAAAAAGGAGCATTTCAGTGGCAAATAATTTTCAGATTAGAATAAAAAAATTGAGGAACATATCATAAATCATCATGAATTTTGAGCCAAACTAGAGTTCCTCTCTAACTGAAATTAGACATTTGACCCTTCGAGAATTATGGATACAGTGGTTGGGTGACACCAAGCCTAATTAATCAGAGTGTACAATAGAATAACTGAAAAATCATGAACTGGACATTGCAAAAAACAAGCTACTGCTACAGCAATTTTTCAGAAAACTATTCCTGGTAGAAATATAAGCAAGCTCAAAAGCTATCCACTCAAACAAGGAACCACACAAACCCTTTACATCGTATCTTCTCATGCTCACATGTGAGCCATCGCAACAATTGTCCAATAAAAAACGCACTGCAGAATGTAATCAGAGTTCACTTAGACCTCATGTGTGTACTCTATTTCTAAAATAATGCAAGTCCAAAATAGAAGTGAGGCCTTCAAATCAAAATAAGTAAAGTTTATTTTATTGCTCCCAGTATCACCGCTGTGTGCCGGCAATGGCTGTCATACACTGCTAATCATATTCCCTTGTCTAAAAAACACTGCCGATCATCTCCTCTCCAAGTATCACCTTGTTACCTGTCCCAAATCAGTAAGCACATAGAACAAAATTGTTCAAAATCCCCATCTAAGGTTCCCAATCTAAACAGAAAATCGCAACACAACTGGTGCTTGGAATCTTGTCAGCTATCTAAGACAGGCATCACAGAGATTGGAACACATAAAAAAGGATCAACCCTCATAGGTAGCAGCCAATAATATCAGGAAACCAAAACAACAGACTGTAGCAATGTTTAACACTCCACCAGACATTGGCAATTGCAAGTCTATGCTTCAGAGTAAAAAGAGAAACAGGTGCCCAACGAGTGCAGCAGCATCAAGCGAAACAACATGGTGTAGGAACCTTTTAACACACTTCGTTAGGTAGGGGAAATTGCAAATCTCACATTCAGAGGGAATCGACAGCACACCTCAGGTGTCCATAGTTGTCGACAGAAGGAGAGCATCGATGTACCACCCTCGCAGCATTCCTGGCATCGATGATAAGATCTTCTGGCTTTCTCTTAGCTTGGCGAAACATGAAGCATATCAATTTCATGCCATCTAAAATGTAGACATGCAGGACTACATGGTAACTTAAATAAAATGTTCTAATCCAAATGAATGTGCAGGTTATCTGAAAAATTTCGAACTTCAAAAGTCAAAGCTCTTACTCTGGCCATTTACCCCTTCTTAAAGCAACATAGCAAAACTTTTCATCCTCAAAACTGCGCAAAGGCACACCTTTTGACCTCTGCAGAAAATATCAAAAGAACGAAGACAAGTCCAAAAGTCTAGTTAGTCGGCAAAACTATTGAGAATATGCTTGTTGCATGGCAGGTTGCTGTGTATTCCCAAAAGTAAGGCTTAAGACCCAGCCTAATACATGTAAGAGCCACCTTTCAGGTGCTTCAGCAATGCCTTCGGATAACTTTCCCCTTCGGTTGGGTTGTTCTGATTTTTAGGAAACTCATAATGCATAGCGAAAAATAAATTGCAACTTGAAAGAAAATCATAACGCAATGCCTTTGGATAACTTTCAGGTGCTACTCATGCCCCTATGAGAATAAATTGCACTTAGACCAGAAACATACAGAGTATTTAGCGGGTCATGGATATACATTGTCATGAAGAGTATATAGACCAGAAACACCCAACCAATACTTGATTATACTATCTGCAACAGAAGTAGGAACTTGTCTATTGCCAGATAGTGAACAACCTTAGGCTATGCAGTAGAAGATAGGCAATTGCCAAACCTAATGAAAACCATAAGGAAGATACATATCCTGATGCAAACAGGAGGGATAAAGTAATGAAAGACAGATCCTATGAATAGATGTGCACCAATTTTTCAGTCCTACGGAAGAGCTATATCAGACTTTCATCAATTCAGTCCATGGAACAACTATTTCAAACTTTCGTATATTCAATTTCGGTCCTTTTTACGTATGCTGCTTTGCCGTTGCCGTTCTAATGCACCAACCCATGTAAAATCCACACGTTCCATACAAATTCTATAGCTTTGGATTAGCTAATAGATTAGCAACAGTTTTTATTGATCATTGAAATTTAAATTAGAAATATAACCTATTGACCCAACAGTGCAGATTAAATAGATTAAATGGTTTCAGTTAGGAAATCAAATGCATGTTCACATTTTAGTACTCAACTACTGGTTATACCTTGAATCATCATCTAGTAGGAAAGAACTATTTGGAGTATTTATCGAGCTGTCTGTTGTCATGTTCTCATCTTTCCAATGACCTGAAATAATGTCAGCTCTTGTTAAGATGTTCTCTTTTTTCAACACACGGATGTATTTCATGCTTCAAGGGATGGGATTGTACTTGGAATTGCATACACGTCAAACAAAGTGAAGTTAGCAGACACAGTAACCTACTAATAATGCTTCAGACTCACGCGCAGCGAACCCGGCGAGGTGGCGGCTTCTTGGCGGTGGCGTTGCGGTGGTATTTCAGGTTAATCTAAACATATGCACATCATACAAAACCACACATAAACAAAACGGAGTTGTCTTCCACAAACAGTAGGTCAATTCAAATACTATAGGCAACAATCTCTACTCCAAATTTGCGGTGGTTCAGGTACTCGATGAAAGGAAATCGCTTGTTATTGATAGTATCTCAAATCTTTTTATTGTGTAAATGCTTAAATCCATCTGTGCCAGGAATTCGTCAGTTCATTTTAGAGCCATTAGTAGCTAAGTAGGTCAGCTTCCTTTATACATGGCACTCTTGGTTCATACCAGGACCGAGTAGAGCAGGAAACAAAGCACAAGACATAATACCATAATTTGAACCTCAAAAGCATTCCACATATTGTGACTAAGTTGAGCATTCTACATCTACCAACAGGAGCCTTAACATTATGACCAAGGTAATTTTATCGATGCTTGTCAACCTTCACATCGTCCCATTTTAATTCTGCATGCAAAGAACACTTAGAACCACTCTGCTTTTGTATGTTCCACAGCATATCTTTTGTTTTTTTCCTTTTGTTGACTACCATCCAGATCAAATCATGAACAACATGTAAATATAGAACCCACATAATCATAGTACACTGTAACCCTATAAAGTTGAATATCTGAATGTGCAAGGAGGAGGCAATTGTACAAACCTGAAGCCTCCGAAGCAACCGAGGAGATCGACGTGATGGCGGCGGTGGGGCAGGCCCGCACGCATCAAGGCGCCGAGGTGGTGGCGGCGGCGGATCTCGTTGATCCACCGCGGCCAGGCGAAGTCGTCGCGACGGTCGGGGGCCAAAGCTGTGGAAGGACGAGCTCGGCCCGGCAGCGGAAGCAGCAGCCGGGCGATGTTGGCGCTGCGCCGCGAGCGGTGCAGTCATCGTGGCGAGTGACCGCGAGCGACGGCCGCGGGCGATGGATGCCTAGGCGGGGGCCATGGGCGATGGATGCCGAGGCGAGCGGTGGGAGCTGAGGGCGGCTTGGGCGGATGTGAAGCCCGGCGGGGCGTCGTAGCGGCGTGGATTTTCTTCCGGCGGAGGAGAAGCCCGGCGAGGCGGTCTCGGCGGCGGCGTGGTGGCTGGCGGCGTGGCGGCGTGGATCTGGAAGGAGCCGTGGCCTCTGTTTTCACCGCCTGGGTTCGAATCCCAGGTCCGGCCACCTTTTTTACGGCGCAAGATTTAATTCATTTGTTTACAAAATATATAACTACTAGCAGACGCGGCACGTGCGCACGCACGTGTGTATATAGAGTTTTAGCTATTCTCAAATCTCAAATTTAGAGGCACATTATTTTTCGAATTAGTTGGTCTTTATTTATATGGAGAAAAACTCTTCAATCTTTTGTCTATTAGCAATACGGAACTAAAATGGGCGTAGTGATCTCGAAATTTTGATGCTTTCTAGTTTTTCCCTCCCACCAAAGCCCGACATGTGGGTCCTCTGTGAGAGGGTGGGGGTGGAATTTTTGGTAGAAAGTGTTTTCAATTCTTTAGGATATAATTTTTATGTGTGCCATGTTCTTTCGTCAGATGCCGCTGACAAGACACCACGATGATGCGAACAGGGACTATGGATAACTGGGGCTGGACGCACCGGAGTCAGGTTGGGGCCCCATTGCCGGCCACTTCTTCCTCAGCAGCGCCGCCGACCCGCCCGCCTCTCTCGCCTGCGGTGGCGCGCACACCCTGGCTTTTCTCTTAGCACCACCCTCCTAATTTTTTTTTGGCTCCGTCTCTGCTTAGCACCATTGTCTAATGCTCATTTAGCTGCACAGATATCTCCGCCAGATTTTCAGCTAAATTGCATTTGAGTGTTTGTTATACAGAAACGAACTTTTGGAGTATCAAATTCTTAAAGTAACGGGGATCTTTGCTTCTGCATTTGAGTGTTTGTTATACATAAGAAATTCTTTCGGAGTATCAAATTCTTTGCAGTAACGGGGCTAATTATAAAGCAAGGATTGTTTCCACGGTACGTCGTAATTTTTTAAATAACCCCCTAATTTTATTTAGAATCAACCCACTGCCTCTTATAACTTTTTGAAAACCCCCCTCTAATTTTATTAAATGAACCCGAGGTTGATGAGCAGCCGCCGCGGGGAGCCGCGCTGGCTGCACGCGGGCGCGCCGCCGCCGCCCTGCCTCCGACCCGGCAGTGGCTTCGTGAGGAGCAGCGCTCGCACAGGAGAAGTCGTGCTGGCAGCGGTAGAAGCGCGAGGCCCTGCTCGCCGAGGTCGCGGCGCTGCGGCTGCGGCTCCACCTCCGCGCGCTCCGCCGCCGGTTTGACGAGGCCACCAGGAGCCCGGTGGACGGAGCCCCATGTACCCTGACCTTGGGTTTCTCGGAGGCGGTGGCGCCGCTGAGGACGCCCGAGCAACAGAGTTCCATGGGCGTTCTAGACGGCAGCAATGGCGAGCAGAGCAACACCTGAAATTTTCCAAGAAACGTGAGATGGCGAACTGGAGAAGAGCTCAGCTGGAAAATCTGGAACCGAGTAGTTGCTCTTACTTCGGAATTAGCCCACCTCAGTTTCGCCGCCGCCGCCGCGCGTTCGCCGCGGAGCCGCCCGCTGGCCGTGCACCACTCGGTCCTCCCGTCACACCACTTCGGCTGCCTCGGCTTCCCCGAGCCCGACGTGCGACGGGAGCAAGGGAGGGAAGTGGGCGACGGCGGGATGCTGAGGATGAGAGGAGCGGCGCTGGTGCGATGCAAAGGGAGAGGAGCGGCGTGCTGGAGGATGCGGAGGGAAGCAGCGCGAGGAAAGATGGCTGGAGAGAGCACTGCTGAGCCTAAATTAGTAAATTGCGTGGAAGTGTAACCATATGGGTGGAGAAAGCACACCAGATAAGAGTAATTAACAAGCTAAACTGCTGAAATCTTTCCACATTCTTCATTAATTAATGTTTCATGTCTCTCTCCACCTATCTCAGTATATAAAGATCTCTACATTTAAAGGTACTTAATAGACTATTAAAAGATTTGTGCAGGTAAATCGGCAGTAGCGACATTTGGTCATGTACGCGTGCCTCTTATGTGACCGATGTGCGCCAGGTAGCAACGAGCCCATACATACTAGCGTATGCACGGCAATGGCACTCGTAGGCTAGCTGGGTGTAAAACAAAATCCTCATCACCGACTTGGACTAGAAATACAGACGAAATATGGTTGTAAACAGGGGCTTTTACGGCTCCCACTTACGAAGTCCGCCCTTCAACCATGACAACGTATGGGTATTAATCACCCCGATCTCGCCTTCTCTGGCTGTCTCGCACCGCTACAAGGACCTCTTCGTCTCCTCACATCAGTCACATCTCCATCGTTACCGGGTGTAGTGTTTCTCATTGGATGTGGAAGCGGCGGCATCCATCTCACATGCACCTTCGCTAATGAAGTTTTTTTCATCCGTAGCAAACGCACTGACACATTTGCTAGTTCTTATGTAAAGTGGAAAAAGTACCCTCAACTATTTATTTTCTCTATCTATCGGCTCAATAAAATTTAGACTCAATTAACTATCCCGAACTATTTTATTTTGTCTAATATGAGATTTATCTTTTTTGTTTCTCCGAAGATGAGAACATAATGGCTGGTGTTAGAAAAATAGATTAACAAATTTTCATGGTTATTTATTACATAGATTAGAAACAATTAATATAAAATTATGCTAATGATGCAAAACTGTATGCAAATAAATCGTTAAACAATGCAAATATATTTTTTAATATAGGGCATGATGCTATAAGTCATCTTATAGAATTTAAAGTTCAACTTGTGTAGGGCGAAATATAAAAGACAAACCTCGTTAGGGGTAGATCTAACCAACTAAAATAGTTTGGGGAGTAAAATAAAACAAACTTTTATTCATGGGCTTAGTGCACAAAGTGGATCGGTGAAGGTAATAAAATAGACTTTTTCTATTCTAAACTAAATAGCATAGTTAGCATGCACTCCAACTGTACGGTAAAATGCCTAAAGGCTTAAAATTTATTAATTATTGACGGTCATATATTGAGTGGGATTCTTTTTTTAAAAAGTAGAATTTTTTTTGTTTTGAAAATCCGTGCATACCGCACGGACGGCCTTGCTAGTCAAAAAGAGAAAAAACGTATATGCTTTTTCCGAAGCAAAATTTCCAAATTTGTATTGAAACCACCTGGTGCCGGAGTTAAAATGGGAATCAACGGGGGCAACACGGCTCACATGTCAGCCAACGGGGGCAACAGGGCTCACATGGCACTGGCTGGCCGTTTCCACTTTCCAATTCCATCCTTCATTTGGGATGGCTAATACATTAGCAGTAGCTATTGCAGCAGGTACGCATAGAAGAAGACGACCATGGATAAACTGGCACAGAGCAGCGGCTGAGGATTCTGCCTACAGTTTCAGTATGTCACAACAATTAAACATTTTTTATCTTGTATCATCTGAAACTAAACAATGCTGTGCTGCCATGTTTATTTTTCGCTATACTACACTGCTGGTGACTCAATAACAAAAACAGAGTAGGTGAAGAGATACTATCATTCCATCTATGCTAGCTGAGCAAAACAAAATAAATTGACGAATTTCCTTGCTGGTGTCCTTGACTAGCTTATCAATGAACATAATAGTTAATAAAAACCAAATGAGCGATAATACGTAGGGCTCATCGAAACATAACAAAATTATTCGGGACGATACTAGCATATACTACAATGATTTAGACATTCATCTTTGAAAGAGTTTGAGTGGGGTTCCTGATGACATTATGACGTTGACCCATCAACACAATATACATTTGCATGGACTGATTTGTGTGCATAGATATGCTTATACTATACATCATGTAGCCACTGCACATTTAATTACAGGGAAAAGAATTCTGGATGAAAACCGATTGATTAGCTAAATATGGGCCACCCCCTTCTTGTGTCATGTACCCTGGGCACCTAACGTCAGCTTTGGCTCCAGTGGAAGACTGAATATGAGCCGCTCCACCTCTATGTCCTCTTATGCAAGAAGCCAAAAAGACTAGTGTTGTGGCACATTTAATTTCGATTGTTTGGACACCTAATCTTTACAGAAAAAGATTTGGATAGCCATAAGCTAAATATCCTATTAAGCGCTAGCATATTCCTTATACAAGTACCCTAACCTTTGGTCGGCATATTATTCTTTCTTGATCCATTCAACCATATTATTCTTTCTTGATCCATTCAACCAAATTTCTAAAAATGACTAGTCGTTCGAGTCGTCGGCATGGTCTATAAGGTAAACTTTAATCATACGTTTTTATTAGAACATGGTTGGAGGGCCCAAACCAACCATATCCATTCAACCAAATCTCTATATATGACTAGTCGTTCCAGTCGTCGACATGGTCTATAAGCTAAACTTTAATCGTACGTCTATATTAGAATATGATAGGAGGGCCTAAACCAACCACGGCTACGACCTGGGCTGAGCCTTGACCTATACTTTGGCGTGGTAACAAACAAGGAGATTTTGTTTTAACTTCAGCCTAAAATTCGCTCTCATGGGGAATAAATCAGGACCTGACGTTTCTATTAGAACATGGTATGTTAGATAACAAAAACGCTAGTATATTGTGGATGTGTTTAATGGTCAAATATAATATCCCTAATAACATCAAAACTTAATTACTCTGCAATATCGTTATTTACCTTTTGTAGTCGAAGCTACGAAAGGTTGGCAATAATCTTAAAATGGCATACATTGTAGACTGGAGAGAATATTTACTGTAACATGGTTTCACCTACGTGCATAGAATTGGCTTAACAATAAGCAGGGAAATTCATGATTCCACAGGGTAGAAAACAGAGGACCGAGGCGTTGATATGTCTAGTACAAATATGGGTTCAGTCGGGACATAGACAGACCATTTATCTGGTTGCATTGCTGAAGAAAGAAGCTATCCAGCAGACATACATATCACATCATTGATGCGATCATGAATGAAAAAACAAGAGAGAAGATACACGTTTTGGGATATTAGACCAGGGTGTATTGCTCAAGGTGTTGTGAAAAACTCAGTAGCAGCTATTTTTGAGACTTGAGTTTTGTTTGGTTGTAGCTTGAACTCTATATTTGATTTCACTACATTCATACTTAATGTCGGGTTGTGTTCTTTATTATTTTTTGTAGTGTTCTTTGTTTGCATGCAGAGAAAGCCTTCATGATGAGCTCAATTGTGTGCGCACGGTTGATAACCAATGGAGCAGGGGTGCAGCGGCTGTAGAGATTCAAATACGAGTGATTAGAAGCCCGGATCGTCAACGTGGAAATCTCTAATTCTCTACCAATCGACTTATTAGTACTGATAAGTTAACACCATCATATGGGCACTGATATAATTATCTGTTCCTTTTTTTTCCATGCACTACTTTTGCAAAAAAAAAAGTAGCTTTAATCACTACTGCATGGACGTGCCGTAGTGAAATCCTCACTTATACCAGTGAGGACCGGGCACCACGGGGCTGATGCGATTAAGGATCTGTTATTTGTGCTGACGTCAAAACTGATGCGAGTAACTTACCAAACGTGCCAGCGCACAAGAAGCACCAGTTAGATTATGTCCTAATTTGAATTGATTGTTTGAAGCATTGTTGTGTATGAATAACTACGACTACTGCTATGATATGTTCAATAAACATGCTGAGTTTTTGTTAGCATTTTTGTCGGGGTCAGCAACCGCACTAGTACGAATGCAATTAAAGCACCCATGTGCTTTGCACTGGCATATATGTGCCGATGCGAGTGAGAATCTCTACATCAGTGCAATGGGCTGAATTGGAATTGCTTTCTAGGTGAAAGGTAGGAGGCTGATTGACGGGATCAGACACTTCATTTTGGATATTTAGAAGTGGAAGAAGTCCATTTTGACCATTGAACTATAGCCGAAGTTTGATTTTGGCCATCGAACTCGAAAACCATGAATCTTTGGCCATCGAACTCTTAAAACCGTTCACAAATGGCCATCGGGCGGTTTTAGAGGGTGGTTTTGCTGACATGGTGGTGGGACCCACATGTCAGCCCCAGCTCTGCTCCGCCTGCGCCTGCAAACGCGATGGCGGAGGCTTCTGGTGCCTCCGGCCCCTCCCCGGTCCACCGCCGACCCCTCCCCCGCCACCTCCTTCCCGGTGCGCTCCCGGAGCTCCGCTGCCGTGTCATGCTGCTCCTCTAGCTGCCGCCGGGGCTCCTCGGCCTACTCGTCGCGGCGGTGGAACTCCCTGGCGTCGGTTCGGGCGCCGGCGGCGGGCCCTCCCCAGCGCGGATCCGCTGCAGCCGAGCCCAGGCGCGGCGAAGGGCGGCGGCCGTGTGGGCGGGCGGCGCAGCGAGGGACGGCCGGCGCTCCACCTCATCCCCGCGGCGGAGATGCTCCTCCTCTGCCACCTGCGGCCGCCGGCGGGCGCCGTCGCTGCACTACATGCCGCCGGCGGCCACGCACGCTCGTCGTCAACTGCAGCGGCGGAGAGAGAAGAGAGAGAGGTGCACTAGGCGGCGGAGAGAGAAGAGAGAGAGAGAGGAGAGAGAGAGATGAGGATGACATGTGGGCCCCACCGCCACGCGGCAGCCACGTCAGCAAAACCACCCTCTAAAACCGCCTTATGGCCATTTGTGAACGGTTTTAAGAGTTCGATAGCCAAAGATTCCTGGTTTTCGAGTTTGATGGCTAAAACCAAACTTCAGCTATAGTTCGATGGTCAAAAATAGACTTCTTCCTTTAGAAGTTCCACTTGAATTTGTTTTCGATGCAACATAGCCTTTATATGTAGTAGTTTAGAACACTGGAATCAGTTTGGTAGGATTTCGTGACGATTATCGCCATATATTTATAAAAGAAAAGACTTATAAGTTTTTTCGAAGCAAAATTTCCAAATTTGTATTGAAACCACCTGGTGCTGTAGTTAAAATGGGAATCAACAGGGGCAGCGTATGGCACTGGCTGACAGTTGGTATTTTTTTTGAAAAGGGAAGCTTTATTTATCTTAGACAATTACATCGAGGTGATACAATTATATAATATCTAACCCGGCCTCTGCATAACTAAGATGCACACAGCCCATGAAAAATAAAAAAATAAAAAATAAAAAAATGAGAGCACCAAGACCTAGCAAACTACCACAAGCGCCTTCATCTTCATCCTCGTCACAAACCAAAGCAACTCTTGGACTTTGAAGTAGGCTCCCAGGACAATGCCTCCAACGAGGAAACGACACGCACGCGTGCCGACATTGTAATGACCCAACCAATTAAGACCAGATCAAATGTTTTCACGAGGGAGTAATTTATCTTAATCCAAGCAATGCCTTCAAAAAGGTCACTGCCAGGCTAAACCAATTAAGGTCAAACCTAGGAATTTCTTCTCGGACCGTGAATTAGTAGCAATTACCACCACGATCAAGTCTCGTATTGCTTCCCCCTTCTTACCAGGCCAATGCTTCCATATAGACCAGCCTTGACCCACTTAGACGGCCACGATTACTTCAAATCCGGCAGACCATCTGAATTCGTAACCTGAGATACTATGGTGCAAAGTGGCCAGTGGGTACCCGTGCATAATCCACCAGGAATAAATTACAGATGAAATCCATCCTCGAGTAAGAGAATCCACGAACGAAGCCAAGGTGATTCATGTCTCTTGATCTATATGAAAAGTGAAGATGTCATCACCAGATGTAGTTGTAAAGTCCGGTACTATCCTTTCCAACACCAAGGCCGAAGGCGCATCTGCCATAGAGGAGTCACCATTGGAGGCCAAGCCGACGTCAGATCCAGAAGACGCCATTGTCACTGGCCGTCGCTGCCACCTCCGACATCTCCTCCCGGGGTCAGCGCTCGCTGGCCGCCCATGTGCCGCCCGCGGCCAAGGCCTTCACACCGCACCGCGCCGGGCGCTGGGCCACCTCCTCGCCATCGCGCGCTGCCCACGTCGGCCGCCGCCAGGCGCATCTGGCAACGCGCCTCGGCACCTATCAGCAAAAGGCAAGGTCCGAGACGCAAACCTAGGGGACGGACCCCAGATCTGATCCCCCGGGAAGCACAACTGGTGGCAGGAGCGCAGCAAGGGGCCGCTGAGCCACACGACGCCGCGAGGCCGCCCGCGCCAGGCACCATGTTGGCGGTCGCGGTCGTTACAGTCCAATTTCGACCACCAATACTCGGGAATAAATGAGAGACTATGCAACATTCCATGTACTTAGGTTTTATTTCTAATAAAGTTCCACGATTTTTGGTGAGTGTCATGTTTGCAGGTACAATATCACGAAACACGTGCTATAGGGGTCGGAAATGACAGAAACGGCCGAACGACATGTTCGGCCAGTTATCCCCCTTAGCCGTACAGGCCACCGGGAGTCGTCCACGTCACCGCCAACCAAACGAACACGTCATCCGTCAAGTGGACGACCGCCAACTCACCCAGGGCCGTGCCACGTCACTCTGGGCCAAACCAACACGAAGACATCCACCAGGAGGGCAGCCCAGGGAGGTCCAACAGCAGAGGCGGTGCAGGGGGGCAGACCCGTGCCTCGGGGCCCGTTCGGCCGAACAGCCCAGTTCGGCCAAACCGCCCCCACTGCTCCACCGCCTCCAGGGAGCAAGCCTAGGCCGTGGGATCCAAAGGCGGTAGGATGGACGGTTCGGCCGAACCGACCCGTTCGGCCGAACCGCCATCTTCGCCCGAATCGCCAGGGGGTACCCCCCTTGGTCCCTTGGCCGGTACTCCTCCTCAACCCCATGGACACTATAAATAGGCCTACACCTGCTCATTTACACACACTCAAGCCAAGGAGCTTCCACTTCATTTCTAGTAGAGTAGGTTAGTTTAGTTGGGAGTTAGAGTCGAGTCGAGCTGTGCCTCGGAGGTTCCGGAGTCGTCTTCAGAAGCTCTGGTATTAGCTCTTGTATCTTTTACCTTTCTTTTGTATGACATTCAAGTTATCAATATAGTATCTACTTTATTCTACTTGTGCCTTATATAGTTGCTTCTACTTTAGTCTAGTTGCTTCTATATTGTGTTTAGACTATAGTTGGCTCTAGTTCCTAGTGCTCTTAGTTCTTGCTTAAGTCTCTGCCTTAATTGGTTCTTCGATTCTGCTCACACTAGCGGTGACTTGTCATTGGGGTGTGAGTTCGAGTTGCTTGCTTCTGCTAGCGAAGTAAGTAGTTATTGATCTGTGTAGGAGTGGTTCCTAGACTTGTCAGTAACCTTAGTTTCTGCCCGTCGCAACGGAGGTGGTAGCCGGAGGTGGTGACAGCCCTCGGTCTTTGTAGCCCATCACGTTAGTTCCGGTGTCCTAGGACCCAAGGTTCAGGGTAGTCGGCACCCCTTCTCATCCCTTTCTGCGTGTCGGGCCCTGTAGTCCCCAAGGAAGGCAATAGACTTATTCCGGACCTTTTAGTGCTGGCTCTTTAGCCCTGTATCTCTAACCACTTGGCCTAGATAGATAGAGTACCCAGGAATCCTTTATCTCTTCTCGTTGTCCTCCCAACTATCTATACCTTCTCTCATCTACCCGAGTATCCCTTGAGCTGTGTGTCCGGTATATCCACTCCTATCCAATACCGTTTATCCCCGTCTTGTTTAGTCGTGTACCCTTCTCTGATAGTCTCGAATATCTGTTCACTAGTAGTCTTGCCAAAGCTTCCCTGCGGAAATATAAATTACGATACCTCGGGATACTCCCAGGTGAAGTGCTACAGCGGTGATTCTGTGCGCTTGCAGAATATTTATATTTTACTAAGCCATAAGGAAAACCACTGAACACTCTTGCATCCAGTACCGGGATTCCCAATTCTGATATTGGATCGTAAGAAGTGCCAACAAGCATTTCTGGCGCCGTTGCCGGGGAAGCATTTGGCTAGATTACTTTTGAACTTTTATCTGAGCTATCTTAGTTGAGTACCGCTACTCAAGCGGGTTTATCCTTGCTCTGTTCGTTGGTCTTTGTGGAACAGAGCAGTGCATGACTGGTTTCCAACTACCGTCAAACTTCCAAGAAAATCCGGAGTCACTTGTGAGGAAAGTACGACCCCGTGTTGTGCCTCCTCAGAAGCAACTCCTTCCGACGAACCCAGTCCTTCCCGTCGTCGACCAGGCTACATCGAGGATGGCAGCAAGACGATCCGTGAGTTCTCCGCTCCATCGAGCGAGAACGTACGTGTCGGACCAGCTCCGCCAGTCGGAGATGGCAACTTCGAGCTCAAGCCAGCCCTCATCAACATGGTTCAGGCTAGTCCGTTCTACAGCAATGCCAACACGATGCCATTCGCCTTCGTTTATTCCCATTCTCATTATTAGGCAAGGCGAAGCAATGGTTTTATGCTAACCGCGAGGCTATAGACTCTGGGATAAATGCACTAGCGCTTTCTGCTAAAATTCTTTCCGGTTGGGAAAACCAACGCCCTCCGGAACAAAATTGCTAGTTTCCAGCAGTTAAAAGATGAAACAGTCCCGGAGGCATGGGATCGCCTCCAGGACTATATTTCTGCTTGTCCTCACCATGGTATGCAGAGTTGGTTCATAATCCAAACTTTCTATCACGGGCTGAGAACCTCTGCCCGTGAGTACCTGGATGCTGCTGCTGGAGGCTCGTTCTTCTCTCTTGAGGAGAGTCGTGCGAAGGCCCTCATAGAGAAGATGGTTGAGAACCAAGGCTGGTCCGATGACCGGACTCAACCAAAGACCCGAGGAGTTCACCAAGTTGAAGCTCTGGACATGCTCGCTGCCAAGATGGACCTCCTGATGAAGAAGCTGGAGGCCCCTGCTCAAGAAACGGTGCAAGCCATGGACGCTCGCATGACCTGCGAAGTCTGTGGTAACACTGGCCATTCGGGAACGACTGCCCCGAAACGCGAGAAGATGCCCACTACGTCAACAACTCCAACAACAACGGGTACCGACCGAACAACTACGGCAATCAAGGCTGGAATTCGCGCCCAAACCTCCCTTGAGAGGCCTCAAGGTAACAATTTCAATTCCAGCAATTTCAATAATCAGCCGTCTCTTAGAGATCTTGTGTTTAACCAGATGAAAATAACTGAAAATATTACAAAAGCTTTCGCTAATGATAAAACTCTGGAAAACATAGACTCTAGGATGGAATCATTCGCTTCTGCCATGAAAAATCAACTGAGCTTTAATAAAATGATAGAAACTCAAGTTGCTCAGTTAGCTGCTGCTGTTCTGTCACTGCATGTCTACCCCACTAAAAATGGCTGCACACTCACCAATGATCACAAACATGGCAGCATGGGGGTGACTCCACTAATTTCCAACTTTGGGTCATGTCAAATTTGCATCTTACCTAACACAAACCACTCACATGACCTTGGAAAATTGTGGCCACATGAATTTTTGATGGATGCCAGCAAGGGGAGGCACTCCACCCAGGGGGGAGTGGCCAGGCCACCAGGGCCTGGTTCGCCCGAACAGCCCTGTTCGGCCGAACCAGGGACCTGCCTCCCCTCGGCCTATAAATGCTGGGGGATGCTTGCTTGTTTTCTCACACACCCATACATGCTGAAAATCTTCTGTTAGGAGCCCTCTCTCTCTCTATAAATGCTGGGGGATGCTTGCTTGTTTGCTCACACACCCATACATGCTGAAAATCTTCTGTTAGGAGCCCTCTAACTCTCTCTCATTTCTTTGCTCAATTGCTTGCTCAAGTTCTTCCCAAGAATCTTGCTCAAGTTTTGGTTCACTTGCATCTTTAGAAAATCCAAAAAAATTTGCCTTTGTGTGATCCTTGTGCTGAAATTTTGTTGGACGATTTTGTGGTGGTCTCCGACACCCACAAGAACAACTAATTAGTTGTGGTGGTGGAGGCGAGTGATAACATCCTTGTGCTGAAATTTTGTTGGACGATTTTGTGGTGGTCTCCGACACCCACAAGAACGACTAACCATTTGTGGTGGTTTGATCCCTGCAAGAACGACTAACTTTCTCGAACGACTGACTTGATTTCTTGTGCTAACCTTTGATACTCAGTCCTTCGAGTAGTTGTTTCTGTGCTAACATTTTGCAGGAGCCATGTCGAAGCTCATCGCCGCACTCCGTCGTTCCACCCGGCTTAACCGCCGCTCGGACGATGCTGGGAGTTCCCCAGCCCAGTCCCGTGGCTCGAGCCGGACGGACGAGGATGAGGCTGGAGCAGCTAGCTTGGGTGGAGGCTCTGCTGTACCCCAAGCCAGGCAGCTCCTGAGCGAGAACGACATTGTTCTCCGGACAGACCGGGAGAGAAGCACCTTCAACGAGCTCAGGCTGAAGGAATTCGAGCACACCCGTGTGTTCGATCAGGACCTACTGAGAAGAACGGGGATGGACGAGGAGTTCCCAGAGATCTTCCATGCCATCGGCTGGGAGAACTTCTGGGAGATCAACGATTTCTTGCTCTAGCTTGTGCTCAAGTTCATTGCTAGTTTCCAGCAGTTAAAAGATGAAACAGTCCCGGAGGCATGGGATCGCCTCCAGGACTATATTTCTGCTTGTCCTCACCATGGTATGCAGAGTTGGTTCATAATCCAAACTTTCTATCACGGGCTGAGAAATTCTGCCCGTGAGTACCTGGATGCTGCTGCTGGAGGCTCGTTCTTCTCTCTTGAGGAGAGTCGTGCGAAGGCCCTCATAGAGAAGATGGTCGAGAACCAAGGTTGGTCCGACGACCGGACTCAACCAAAGACCCGAGGAGTTCACCAAGTTGAAGCTCTGGACATGCTCGCTGCCAAGATGGACCTCCTGATGAAGAAACTGGAGGCCCCTGCTCAAGAAACGGTGCAAGCCATGGACGCTCGCATGACCTGCGAAGTCTGTGGCAACACTGGCCATTCGGGGAATGACTGCCCCGAAACGCGAGAAGATGCCCACTACGTCAACAACTCCAACAACAACGGGTACCGACCGAACAACTACGGCAACCAAGGCTGGAATCCGCGCCCAAACCTCCCTTTTGAGAGGCCTCAACAAGGTAACAATTTCAATTCCAGCAATTTCAATAATCAGCCGTCTCTTAGAGATCTTGTGTTTGGCCAGATGAAAATAACTGAAAACATCAATAAAAGGCTTGCTGCTAATGATAAAACTCTGGAAAGCATAGACTCTAGGATGGAATCATTTTCTTCTGCTATGAAAAGTCAACTGAGCTTTAATAAAATGATAGAAACTCAAGTCGCTCAGTTAGCTGCTGCTGTTCCTGTCACTGAGTCGGGGAAGATTTCGGGGCAACCCGAACCTTCCATCGAGACAGTGAAAGCCGTCACTACAAGGCATGGTAAGATGCCTTGTAGTGTCTTCTGTACTAACCACGTAGGGAAGGTCGCACGCATCCAAGTGCTGACACCAAGATGGACCTACCTGCCGAGAGCTGCAAAAAGGGCGATCATTAAGACCTCTCCGGATAGGAAGGAAGATCCCGGAGTGCCCATCATTCAGTGCTCGATCTGGAATCGTCGCATTGATGATGCACTCTGCGATCTGGGGGCCAGCATCAACATCATGTCTAAGGTATTATTTAAGAAATTACGCTACCCTACTTTGTCACCTACTACTCTGATAGTCTCGAATATCTGTTCACTAGTAATCTTGCCAAAGCTTCCCTGCGGAAATATAAATTATGATACCTCGGGATACTCCCAGGTGAAGTGCTACATCGGTGATTCTGTGCGCTTGCAGAATATTTCTATATTTTATTAAGCCATAAGGAAAACCACTGAAACGCTCCTTACCCCAGTACCAGGATTCTCAATTCTGATATTGGATCGTAAGAAGTGCCAACAAGCATTTCTGGCGCCGTTGCCGGGGAGCATTTGGCTAGATTACTTTTAGAACTTTTATCTTGAGCTATCTTAGTTGAGTACCGCTACTCAAGCGGGTTTATCCTTGCTCTGTTCATTGGTCCTTGTGGAACAGGGCAGTGCATGACTGGTTTCCAACTAATTATTTGCTTACCGGAAAGCCAATGTTCCATTTCAGTGTTTCATGTTCAATACCAGGGTGTTCTTGACGAAATTGAACCCACACCCTGCGAACAAAAAAATTGAGTTAAGTCATTGCGAGTGTAAGGGGTGAATTAATTAGGGGAAAATATACATCACCTTGTCATCATGTCAATGATGTTCTGTAGTGTTGTACTGTTGGAGAAATGTCAGGATCAAATCAGAGCTCTATTCTTGCTTGGAAATGGCAAAAGTTCAGTCAACAATTCATTCGAGACGTGCGCCCTCTTCACCAATCATCATCTCTGCCGACAGCGACCACCGGGCGAAGGCGTGAGCGGGGTTTAGAAGGGCTAGCGGCTAGGGACACAAAAAGTCCAGTGTTATGTAAACTTGCGCAAACTTTGAGCAAACATTCAATAGTAAGCACTCGCAAATGGTTACTCCGTATTTCGTTTTGTTAAGAGAAGGGTTAGATTGAAAATTACTCTATCATCACTACATTTATGTAATATGACATTATAACCATTCAGAGCAAGCTAATACTCCATCCAGTTCACTATTAGAAGTCGTTTAGGACAGCGACATGATCACCAAAGCACAACTTTGAATTCTCTTTTCTATAAAAATATTTCTTGAAAAGTTATATATGTATATTTTTATGAAAGTAA
>OAMR01000989.1:216450-234308 GCA_900205405.1 Echinochloa crus-galli | reverse complement strand
TGCTCGGGGGCTACTGTATACAGTGCTGCTAATCGTCGCCCTGTACTCGGCCCTCATGAGGACCGACCGACTACCTCGAAGAACTCGGCGTCGTGTTGGGTGTTCTCACTTTTTGAGCACCGCCCACCCTTGTGCCGACTACATGTTGAAGCACCTTGAGCCGACCAGATTGGTCTCGTTCCTTCATCAAGTAGTTCGACACGCGCCTGAACGTTGCTCGGGGGCTTGTGGGATATGGGTACCCTGGGGCCCATCATGGAGGGCGGCGGCGGCCGGCCCAAAGAAGATCGAGTCCTAGTAGACTCCTAATAGGACCCCCCTATTGTAAATAGTCCCATATGAAAAATACTCAGATTGTAACCTTACCTCCTGAATATATAATGGAGGGTAAGGATACCTAGATAGGGGCATCCAGACATGGCGGAAATCATCGGAGATCATCCGAATACAGCAATACAAATACCACCACCGACACAGGACGTAGGGTATTATACCTCCGGGTAGCCCGAACCTGTCTAAATCAGTGCCTCCTGTGTACCATCAAGTCGCTAGTTCATCAATCGCCCCTCCTACAAATCAACCACTCGGGTACCCCCAGGTGGATTGCCGGTCCTAAGGTCCGACAATCATCAAGATTTAAAATAAACAACCCATTCACAATGGACGCAAGAGCCACAAACATGCCATTCTTAGAGATCACACAACAATTGTCTTCACTCGCAAATGAATAACCATCCTTCATCAAACATGAGGGAGATACAATGTTTCGACTCAAACTAGGAACAAAATAACAATTATTCAACTCCATAATAAATCCTGACGGGAGGTGGAGTTGCATCGTCCCGACAGTCAAAGCAGCAACTCTTGCATTATTGCCCACGCGGAAATCAACTTCGCCTCTTCCCACGCTTCTACTTCTTACTAGTCCCTGCATCGAATTGCAGATATGAGCAACCAATCCGGTATCAAATATCCAGGAATTAATACAAGAATCAGCGAGGAAAATGTCTGTAATATGAATGACAAGTGTACCTGATGCGGAAGTACTCTTACTACCGCCTTTCTTCAGGGAAGCTAGGTACAGCTTGCAATTCCTTTTCCAGTGACCAAGTTCTTTACAAAAAAAGCACTCCTTGTCTGCAGCTGGTCTAGATTTATCCTGGGGCGTTGGGTTTGACTAAGAGATCACATCTTTAGCCTTACCCTTCTTCTTCCAAGTTTTGCCCTTCTTCTTAAAGTTAGGCCTGTTTTGGATCGCCATCACATGGCTGCTGCCAGCACTTTTCTTAATGTCAGCCTCTGCTGTCTTGAGCATGCCACACAACTTATTCAAGCCCTTCTCTGCCCCATGCATATGGTAGTTCGAGATGGAGTTTCCAAAGCTAGGCGGAAGTGATGCTAGAATAAAATCAGTGGCCAACTCTGGGCCAAGTGGGAAGCCCAGCTTCTCCAACCTCTGGGTGTAACCAACCAACTTGATCACATGCGGTCCTACAGCTGCGCCTTCTGCTAGCTTGGTTTCCACAAAGGCCTTTGAGACATTGAACCTTTCAGTCCTGGCCTGAGTTTGGAACATGTCCTTAAGCGCCTCGATCATATCGTGCGCCTCATGGTTTGTCTCAAACTGCATCTGCAGCTCTGGTTCCATGCAAGCAAGCATAAGGCAACTCACTTCAAGATTGGCATCACATGCTTTCTTGTAAGCAAGTTTGTCATCAACAGTTGCATTTTCATCAGGCTCAGCTGGTAATGGCGTGTCTAGAACTTCTTCCTTTTTCTCAGCCCTAAGAACAATTCTCAGGTTGCGGATCCAATCCGCATAGTTTGTTCCATTCAACTTATCCTTCTCAAGGATCGAACGCAAAGAAAACGGTGTGCTAGGTGCCATTGATCTACAACAAAAATAATGCAAAAATACTAAGAAAAATACTAAGACAATATATCTATGACAGAGCAAAATACATTAAACAATTTAACGGAATCTACTCCCACTAAAATCAATATCCCTCCATTGATACTTAGTGATTCAGGATCCACAACTAACAAGTCAACTAGTGAGCTTTAGCATCACCGCTAGAAGACATGGTAGATCGGTAAGCAACACTTTGCTAATCATATCACATATGACTCCTGTTGTTGGGTGACATCTCTATGTCTCGGCGCCCAACCTTCATACCCCAAGATCCTTAACCGTTAAGATAACCTTGTCTAAGTTGACCAACCCGTTATGCGAGTAAGTATCCGATACAAACCCATCTAGTCAAGGAAAACTAGTGGCACCCTAATTTCATAGACCCACCACTAATTGTACAAGACATGTGACGGTGCAAGGTTTAGTTGGGAGGACATTCAGAACTTAAACATTGCGAGGGATCATTCTACTTCTACCGTTGCATGCAGAAAAATAACCATTATCGTCGCATATGTAGAAGTAAAACAATAAGAACGACATTCACATAGTAATGACACGGTATGACCCATTAACATATGGTGATCTCCATCTCCATTGTATTGTCCATCATGATGATCTCCATCTCCATGATCCATGTGTGCCATCCTTCAGTGATGAGTCCTCCAAGAACTATCTAACGGATGATAGTAAGTAAATTACATAACCGCGCATTAGATCATCACAAGTTGGCACGCAGGCCATTACATCAGACTGACAATACATATGGCTCCAACCGTATTGCCCTACTCACGACACGCAGGTCATGATTAATTACATACATGCATCACATACACATAGGGCCATACCGATCACATGAACCTGCAAAAACAAGTTAGACGATTCCGATGCCCAAACTTAAATCGTCGAAAACTCTATCTTCCCGACCTTTTTTCGCAAATCTAAATTCGGCGAAACTGCCATTGGCAGTCGGAATCATGTGTAAATTTTCCAATTTGTCTATATCTCACCATGACTGGGTTTGTGTGTATCACTTAACTCCGGTGGCGGAATTCCGGCCGGTAGGAGTAATTCGTTACACTACCATCATAGTGGATCCAGTCAACACTGTCGTATATCGACATGCGACGCGGTCATTGATCTAAGTTCGATTCGACCAATCCAATTGGTCTATATCTCACCATGACTGGGTTTGTGTGTATCACTTAACTCCGGTGGCGGAATTCCGACCGGTAGGAGTAATTCGTTACACTACCATCATAGTGGAGATCACAAACCGATCAGAGACTAATCTACATCCAAGCATATCTCTATATGCATATATCCGAACCTATAACGAAACAGCTACGGCTCTGGTACCACTGAAGGGAAACGAGGAGGCTACGCTAGCACATACAAAAAACTCGTTTACCCGAAAAACAGGAACAACAGCAGTTATAGATCAAGGATCGTTACCACTAGACGCGCAGTTGCAGCGGAAGCCGTCTCGATGTAGACGAACGCATCGAAGTGGTAGTGCAGTGCAGTTGCTTACGTCCGTCTGGTCCTGCACGTGCGGTTCGTCCTTGTGCTCCAAGCGCAGCACCTCCAAGGTATCCACACGTACGAGGATGGAAACGTCGCGCGCCGGACTGCTAGGTCAGCGAGCACGATGAGGAGAAGGCGTAGACAGCGCGGCTGTTGCTTGAAAGTCGTGTCCTTTTCAGGAAGGGTTTGGTCTATATTTATTGGAAGAAAATTCTCCACACCATCTTCCATTAGCAATATGGGACTAATAGATAGTGTACCCCTTCCCTTGATAATGGACTTTACAACATTTGTGGCCTATTATGACTTTAACGCCTGAGCCCACTAGTGGATCGAATCCAGTTGGCTCTAGAGCATATTTCCAACACTGTATTCTTTTTCGAATCGTTCAAGACTTCCGGTGCCAGTTGGTATAGGAAGGTAATCTCAAAAAAAAAAAGTTGGTATAGGAAGGCGTCGCGCTTTGTACTCCTTGGCATGGCTTGTGAAGGCAGGCGTAGCACCCACACTGCCGTCGGCTCCACTTTACATTCCCATCCTTCGTTTGGAATGGCTAATACGTACATTATTAGCAGTAGCTATTGCAGCAGATACGTGTAGAAAAACTGAAAAAGGCGACCACACGGATAAACTGGCGCAGAGCAGCGGCTATTGCGTGGAATCTGAAATACAGTTTCAGTGTGTCAGAGCAATTAACATATTTTTTTTGGTATCATATGAAACTAAGGTGGTGTTTAGATGTTGAATTTGGGAGGGTGAATTTAGGAGTATGATGTCACTTTGTAATCATTGCGTCAATGTAGCATTTCGTTTGTATTTGTGAAAAATTGTTCAAAAATTAATTAATTAGGCTCAAAATGTTTGTCTCATAGATCACAACAAAACTGTGCAGTTAGTTTTTGATTTCATCTACGTTTAGTACTCCATGCATGTTATGATATTTTAATGTGATGAGAATCTTCTTTTTGCATAGTAAATTTGGGGTTGCTTTTTCATCTAAACAGGGCTAAATAATTTTTCGCTACACTACACTGCTGGTGACTGAATAAAAAAAACAGAGTAGGTGCAGAGATATTATCATTTCATCTATGCCAGCTGAGCAAAACAAAATAAATTGACGAATTCCCTTGGTGGTGTCATTGACTGGCTTATCGGTGAGTTCAAAACCTGCTGCAATTTAGTGTCTATATACAAATGAGTTTGGAGGATTTTCTTTCCCAAGGCCTGCATGTGACAGTGATTCAATTTGTTACTTTTGTTCATTTCATCAAAATATGGTCTCTACATTTATATTTCTGTATCTTAGGTTCACATCTTGAAAACTATATGGTACATGGATGATGGTGTTGCATAATATTTCCATACATGTGAAATAGGTTCAATGGATCTACACTCCAAGTGATGGGGGTTCTTCCACCAGCAGGAGAATGGGCTATTGTTGGAGGAACAGGAGAATTGGCTTTGGCCCGTGGTACTATTAAGCACAAAATAGTTGGGACAGCACCCAACACAAATTTCCGAGAACTAGATATTCATGCGTTCTACCTCAACAGCAACATCAACTGTAAGTAGTTCCTTTTAGCTTTATATTGTTGCTTAACAGTCGAAGCTAGTTCCATTAAGTAATTTACTCAATTTCATTAAGTAATCTACCTTAACAGTCGACCATCCCATGCATTTCTGGGTATCCCATTAAGTAATTTACTCAATTTCATAGTTAACAGATCCTTTTATCTCTTTGGCCTAGTTATACATTTTGTTTATGTGTCATCATGTGGTTTTCACGGACAAACTTCGGTTTATAATATTGTCTATCTTTCTATGCATGCTAAATGATCTAAGATTCTAACTAAAATATGGTTCCTCTCAATATAACTACAAAATAAATGATTAAATGGAAATGGCATAGTATTCGAAAATACATCTGCAGTATCTACTAATTTATTTCATATTTATACTGGTTCTTATACAGCGATTGTCGAGAGTGCCCAAGACAAATAATGCCATCAGAAAGCTGCATCTTGGATGTGGAAAACCTAGAAGGAACCCAAATAATCAATCGGACGGATAAATGTCATGAAGTAAATAAAGTGTATTAATGGCGTAAAATATTTCACGAAGACTAGGCATTTTCACTATTTTCTTCGGCAGCATCTTCGGACCTGTGGCGGTGGGGGTGAAAAGGGTGAGCGGTAGTGGTGGGACAAGCCGCCCATGAAGGGATTTAATTAACCTACCATTAGTGGAGGAATTAGCTGGAGTTGATGGACTCTGCTAGGCAATATAGAATCTGGTCAGGAAACAAATGATAGACCCATTGGGTGAAAACTGAAAACGTCCCCAAGACAAACAAGAAGTGCGATGCTTGAGCTTAGATCCGACGAGAAAATTTTCACTGGTGGCTTTGCATGAGGTGTACGTACATGGTGAGTGGTGGAAAACGACTAGGGAGAAATTTTTCTTCATGAAAGGTAGACACATCACACCTGTGCTCACATACACATACGTACTTTTTCACACACACACACACACACACACACACACACACACAATCCTGTTCGTATGATCACCTTCAAGCCGTTCTCAATGTTAAAGATGCTTCTGATTTGTCACATAGTTGACAGTTCCCAATATTTAATGAAGGGTCTGAACTCTTGAAACCCTAACTATTGTCGCTCATTGGTTGTGAAAACCTCAACAGATGATGGTTCAATTGCTCGCTGCAATTAAAACGGGGAATAACAGCAAGAACATATTGCAGATTTCTTTCAATCACCACCCTTTACCTATGAGCCATAGCCAATCCAGAACGGCTCAAAGAAAATTCCTCCCAAAAGGGAAAGCACAAGAAAGTTGCCCAAAGCATTTTGTTCTGGTCCCTGAAAGTATAATCACATATGTGACTTCAGGAAATTCAAAAATAAAAAGGGGAAATGGAAAAACAAAAAACATGCTAGTATAAAGCATTCAGAAAATTAACCTTGTACCCTTTTGGTGCCTCAGTGAGAACACACACGGTAAGATATCCACTGCTTAATCCAAGAAATGACGTTAACAGGATATCCAGCCCTGATTTCCATACTTCGCAGTATAGTAGAATGCAGGAATGAGAAGGAACCGTGAAATGGCTGCAATTAGCAACCCCTTCCGAGACGTCAGCTTAATTTGTTTGATCAGGGGTATGTATGTTGCGATTAGATTCCATGCATTACTGCACGCGATCATGAGAATGGCATACCTGCATAGCCATGTTGCAGTTTCCTAAATGTTACAAATTTGAAATGGCATATCAATATACGGTGAACTAGATAAATTCAGGTAGTACAGTTATAGTACCAAGAGCCCGTGCTGTGTGATCCAGTATCTTCAGCTAAAAACCCTGGGACGATGGAGATGGTCACTACATAGACTAGGAACAAATCAAGTCCATAGTCTATATTTTGAAACATCAATTTCCTGGTGCTCAAACGTGGAATACGTTCTGAGTCTTCGATAGACTGAAATATTCTTGCAAAAGTTAGTGTTATGGATTAGTTATTCAAAACCTGCTGCAATTTAGTGTCTATATACAAATGAGTTTGGAGGATTTTCTGTAACAACCCGAATTTTCTAAACAGGACATGTAGCATACATGTGCATCATATCTAGCATCTTTACATTATTTGAGCCCAATTGAAATATATTGGACTTGAAAAACTTGATGTTTAGTGTGTGGCTTGTTAAAGAGCTTAGATTTTCACCATAATATGCTGGGGAGTTAGTATGATAAAAAGGTGCTATATAAATCTTGAATTTAGGTGTTTTTTTCCGGATTTTTAGAGACCATCTTGAGGCTAAATAGCTCACCTAAAAACCAAAAAATGACACTCTGGGGAATAATTTTCATTTCAGATCTAGAATGTCTGTTATGACAGTTTTAAGTAAAATAGAATCATCTTAAATGTACAGTATCTACTATAAAAATTTTAGATTTTTTAGAGCTGTCTATATCACTTTTCTAGACCACCAGATTTGTCGGCTGATCTTGCGTCGGAACTTCCATCACCTAAAAGCTGAGCACTCCTCGTCGGAACCGGAACCAGCCATCCGATAACAATCAAAACTTGACACCTGATGAAAAACAATCTGTAACCATTGCCTAATGCCGTTTGGGGCTCCCCTGCATGTCGATCTCGCTCGCGGTTGTTTATGCCTGGAAAGCCAGGTGCTCCCATCCCACGCCTAGTGACTATGTCCAGAAACCGTTGCCTGACCCCTCCACCAAAACCCTTGGGCCCCTCCCTCTCCGTTCTCTCCCCGCCTGCCCATTCTTTTTCTCCCTCCCATTATTTCCCCCACTGCTGAGTTGTTGCACCCTGCCGCTCACATATGTCGTCACCCATTGCAGGATTGCTTGGCCATGGCCCTGGCCAGGGCTAGGGCGAGCTCCTCCTCCTCCTCCTGACGCGGGTCATTCACCCCTCCACACATGGACCAAGTTTCTACGGTAAGGTGTTTCACGTCAATTTCTTCCACCTCCGGTGAATTCTGATCTCCTCCATCGCCCGTCTACTCCAACTTGTATCGCTCTGATTCATCCTTCCCTATCCTAGGTGAGCCCCCCCCCCTGCCATTTCCCCTCCTCTCTCATGCCCCATGAGCCTAGCAATGGCCCCTACCTCCATTAATTACCATTCGAGCTGTAGGTCAACCAAATCCTTATGTATGTCGAAGTTAAGTTCCAAAACGAAGTTACATCATCCATAGAAGCTCTACGTTCAATTCTCGTGTGTATTGGTTGCCTGAATCACTGCAAAACCATTGCCGGACACTTGACGAGCTATTTATGGTTCTACCACGGGACCAATTTCTCAACAAGCACCATGTTATTCTTCATAGTTTTTTGCTCAAATATTGTCGTTGTTGATTATTTGTGACATAGTAGTAGTATGATAACATTAATTTATTTTAATTCCTTGCATCATATGGAATCCTTTTACTTATTATGCATAATTGCATTCGTGTAGAGAATGAGACACCGGAGATCGAGGAGACCGACCAGGAGCCTGTTGCTGATGACATTTCCTTTGAGCACAAGGCAGGCCCCTAAGCATCCTCATTCCCTATTTTGGATCATTTGTGTATATGAGTCTTGATTGCTTATGGTCTATGTTATTTATTTATGATTGCTGAGCACCTATTTGTTACATTATCAACCTTGAACTAAAACGCTCTCATTAGAATGACTATGATTGCTAGGTGTTATGAATAAATTTCTTAGTCATGCTTAGCTATGGTAGAAGCTGAGAGGTGGCAAGGGCACCACCACTTGCAAGTTATAGATTATATGTCTGACAACCATGAATAGATAAGGAAAAGTAAAATAAGAAACTGAGAATAATGAGCAAGGATTGATATCATTGTTTCTAGGTTCTTGAGCACTAATCCGTACAAATCATATGTCTAAACATGGTAATGAAAAGCGTCACGCTGGGTCTTGGGCGGATTCGGTGCGAGTCCAATGAGGTCTAGTCAAGGTTCTGTTGTATCTATTTTCTTCGATCTTTCATTCAATTATGGATGCAGGTACATGAAAGGTTGAGGGCATGAATTAACATTTATCCTTGGCCTATGGTCGTTGGTTTTGCGCCTCATGTGGGAAAAGTTGTACACCCCTGAAGGGTTATCATCTATTGCAATAGTTGTGCTCTCAGTCATGAGTAGGCTCTTTGGATTTGGGGTTCAATGCAGAGTTTATGAAGAGCTTATGGAAGATTGATATCATATTACGTAATCATTTTATTTATACAATTGTTTGATGCTTGAATCAGAATAATTAGCACGCTATGTCTTTTGTTTATTATAGCTATGCTATGTCCTTACTACTTAAACTAAGTGCATTCTACTTATAGTCGGTCTAACTATATAACCATATCTTGGATAAGTCCTTTTTGTATTCACGGTGTTGCCGTTAAGTTGTTTTAGGTGAGCCACAGACAAAGACCATCTTTGGTTCCTTCTTTCATGTGGACAGAGGTGAGGAGGAGCAGTAGACGGCTTGAGTTATGGAAGGGCACTAGTGCCATGTAGTGCAAACCTTTGTAATTTGTTATATATGATATGAGTGCGATGTTAGAACTTTCCGCTGCTAAGACATAATGATATAAACTTGAACCACTTTTATGTGTGATGATTATGTATGGACTTGTGTGAAGATGTTTATAATGTGCTTATGAGGTGTCACCAGAATAATTATCGAACACATCTCAGAGATTTTCGGAATTATTAGTTTAATTGGGTTGATCAATGAAAAACAACTTGATTAAATAAGAGTAATTTTGTGGGTCCTTACAGTTTTACTGCCTCCGGCAGCAAGATCAGCTTTAACCGTCAAAGATCCGTCAGAAGCTGCTTTTGAGCGATAGAAGATAACAATGGACAGCCTAGGGAAGATAAAAGCATACAGAATAAGGCATAGCAGCTCGAAGAAGCATGACATTGAGAAGAAGAGCACTGCATAAAATTATTATGTGCATGTAAAAATGTCAGAAGCAGGCGAAGGGTGGAAACTAATCCATAGTTGTTGTGACATACTAGCTCCTCTGCGAAGGCCATCCCGGGAATTCTCAAAAGCTGCTTTTGTTATAAACCTCAATGCGGAGGTTATTGCACCTGATGCAGCTACTCCAGCAAAGGACTGAAAACGAAACATGCATGTTAGCCAAAGCTACAATTGCATCTCGAAATTAAAGTATCTCAAGGATTTCTAGCACCCGGATGAATTCTGGGCACATGAAAGAGAGGTCACCAGTCATACCCCCTTGAACATGACCATTGGCAACTCCGAAACAAGCAGAAGCAGCAATGATGCAGGTACCGACAAAGGGTGCAATTCCACCTCTTCCTGACGTTGAAACATCTAGCTGCAATGATGGAGAAAGCAAAATAACATTAATTTATTTTAATTCCTTGCATCATATGGAATCCTTTTACTTATTATGCATAATTGCATTCGTGTAGAGAATGAGACACCGGAGATCGAGGAGACCGACCAGGAGCCTGTTGCTGATGACATTTCCTTTGAGCACAAGGCAGGCCCCTAAGCATCCTCATTCCCTATTTTGGATCATTTGTGTATATGAGTCTTGATTGCTTATGGTCTATGTTATTTATTTATGATTGCTGAGCACCTATTTGTTACATTATCAACCTTGAACTAAAACGCTCTCATTAGAATGACTATGATTGCTAGGTGTTATGAATAAATTTCTTAGTCATGCTTAGCTATGGTAGAAGCTGAGAGGTGGCAAGGGCACCACCACTTGCAAGTTATAGATTATATGTCTGACAACCATGAATAGATAAGGAAAAGTAAAATAAGAAACTGAGAATAATGAGCAAGGATTGATATCATTGTTTCTAGGTTCTTGAGCACTAATCCGTACAAATCATATGTCTAAACATGGTAATGAAAAGCGTCACGCTGGGTCTTGGGCGGATTCGGTGCGAGTCCAATGAGGTCTAGTCAAGGTTCTGTTGTATCTATTTTCTTCGATCTTTCATTCAATTATGGATGCAGGTACATGAAAGGTTGAGGGCATGAATTAACATTTATCCTTGGCCTATGGTCGTTGGTTTTGCGCCTCATGTGGGAAAAGTTGTACACCCCTGAAGGGTTATCATCTATTGCAATAGTTGTGCTCTCAGTCATGAGTAGGCTCTTTGGATTTGGGGTTCAATGCAGAGTTTATGAAGAGCTTATGGAAGATTGATATCATATTACGTAATCATTTTATTTATACAATTGTTTGATGCTTGAATCAGAATAATTAGCACGCTATGTCTTTTGTTTATTATAGCTATGCTATGTCCTTACTACTTAAACTAAGTGCATTCTACTTATAGTCGGTCTAACTATATAACCATATCTTGGATAAGTCCTTTTTGTATTCACGGTGTTGCCGTTAAGTTGTTTTAGGTGAGCCACAGACAAAGACCATCTTTGGTTCCTTCTTTCATGTGGACAGAGGTGAGGAGGAGCAGTAGACGGCTTGAGTTATGGAAGGGCACTAGTGCCATGTAGTGCAAACCTTTGTAATTTGTTATATATGATATGAGTGCGATGTTAGAACTTTCCGCTGCTAAGACATGATGATATAAACTTGAACCAATTTTATGTTTGATGATCATGTATGTACATGTGTGAAGATGTTTATAATGTGCTTATGAGGTGTCACCAGAATAATTATCGAACACATCTCAGAGATTTTCGGAATTATTAGTTTAATTGGGTTGATCAATGAAAAACAACTTGATTAAATAAGAGTAATTTGGGTGGGTCCTCACAGTTTTAATGCCTCCGGCAGCAAGATCAGCTTTAACCGTCAAAGATCCGTCAGAAGCTGCTTTTGAGCGATAGAAATCACAATGGACAGCCTAGGGAAGATAAAAGCATACATAACAAGGCATAGCAGCTCGAAGAAGCATGACATTGAGAAGAAGAGCACTGCATAAAATTATTATGTGCATGTAAAAATGTCAGAAGCAGGCTAAGGGTGGAAACTAATCCATAGTTGTTGTGACATACTAGCTCCTCTGCGAAGGCCATCCCGGGAATTCTCAAAAGCTGCTTTTGTTATAAACCTCAATGCGGAGGTTATTGCACCTGATGCAGCTACTCCAGCAAAGGACTGAAAACGAAACATGCATGTTAGCCAAAGCTACAATTGCATCTCGAAATTAAAGTATCTCAAGGATTTCTAGCACCCGGATGAATTCTGGGCACATGAAAGAGAGGTCACCAGTCATACCCCCTTGAACATGACCATTGGCAACTCCGAAACAAGCAGAAGCAGCAATGATGCAGGTACCGACAAAGGGTGCAATTCCACCTCTTCCTGACGTTGAAACATCTAGCTGCAATGATGGAGAAAGCAAACTATGGTACCATAGTTTAAGTATTAAAAGAATGTATGCAATAACTCAGTTGTCCTTACAACGATCACTGCGAGTGAGCTCAAGAACAGTAGCATGTACCCTGCCAAAATGCGCAACCTAGTATTGATCTTTGCCTCATAATAGGTGAATATGGCGGTTGTACCGAGAACAAATGGTTGATAGGCCACAGTAATAACTTTTGCCGGGTGGTAGTTCTGTATTCAGCAATCATGACAACTGTTAGAGGTTACTTAATTCCATTTATGTTCAGAGATACGGTTTGATGAAGTAAGTTGAGAACAAATTCATACCGGGAAGAGGTACATGTAGTAATCTAATATAATTAGCATGCTGTTAAACCCAAACAAGCATCCGTTGCCCAGAAGCCAACAGATGAAAATTCCCCAATATTTCCCCTATAATCAGTGGACAATGGTTGCAGAAAATTTATGAGAATAATCATTTCCCCTATAATCATTGCACTTAAAAGCATTGCAAATTAAACCTTTGTTGTGGCAACTCTGGGTTCTTCCTTGTATGCCATGTTGGCCGGTTCAACTGAATTGGGACTTTAGGACAAAGAGATCACATAAAAAGGTATGAACACAGAAATGAGTATTTTGATAAGAAAGAGTACTTACTGCCAGATGGTGCTATCAGGTACATGGAGCTGCACGGTGATCCTATAAATCTCTAACAGGAGCTTGTATTGGCGAAAGGAAGCAAGAGACAACAATGGGATAACCGAACAAATCAAGGACAAATATAAGGTTGAGACATGACCAAAATATGGATGGGATAATCAAACAAATGCTTATAGGGCTGTCTTCTCTCTTCATGCGTCAACTCCATATATGTCATTAGAAGAGGTCACATTCACCACAGTGTGTGTGTGTGTGTGTGTGTGTGTGTGAGAGAGAGAGAGAGAGAGGGAGGGAGAGAGAGAGGGAGAGAGGGGGGGCGTTGATTTATATCTAGTGGAAGTAGTCATTGGTAGAAGAAATTCGGTTTCTAAATCATTTGTCAACGCTTTGCATCACCTTTTTTTCCGTATGGCCATATATAACAACCCATGTTCAACTGCTCATCGCATATTGCCACATGCCCTAGCTTCATAGTGGCATTTGCGGTATACTCCCTCCGTCCCTAAATAACTGTCTTTCTCACTTCCCGAGAAATAACTTTGTTTAATTTTATATTAAAATATATAATATTTATGGTGCATAATTAGTATCATTGGATAGATCTTTTGATCTAGCTTTTTAATAAATTTATTTAGAGATTAAAATGTTGCACGTATTTTCTACAAATCGAATCTAAATCGTGGCACGAAAACCAACGGCGACACTTAATAAGGGACGGAGTGAGTACTTTTGAACCAGATGACAAGCAAAATTTTCAGGACTTGTACAGTGCACCAAGGAGGTAGTAGCAGAAAAATAATAGAGCCCCCTTCAAAAAAAAGTATATATATATATATATATATCAGAACTAGGCATGTGCACGGCTCGAGTCTTGAAAATATAAGATCACCCAAATGGGCCAATGTAATGTGTGGAATAGTTTTATGCCATTGTTTTGGTCTGTAAGAATTTTTTAATGTACTATTTCTTATTTTATTATATTGTTTCTTTACATGTGCTTATGTGACAGAGTACATGAAGTGCATCCTTCGTGGAGAATTTCAACAACTAGCTTGTGAAGACATTGAGTAGCAGCAGGGTTTTGAGGAAAGTAAGTGTTCTTTGGTTATTCCTCTTTATACCTAAATGACATACATTTAACTACACTATTTATTTATTGCTTGCATTAATTTCGCTGGGTCTCATTAAGGATTTCCTAGATTCTTTTGACCATACCTTGTAGCTGTGTTATTTAATTAATTTTGATGGTAGATGATCAACAATGATGGTTAATGAACCCTATTCTATGTTCCATATACCACCTTTTTAATTAATTAATTTGCAAGATTACACCTTTTTTATTGGAACATGGAGCGACCACCCAGGACGAGAGTGCAACCCTAAGTATCATATGGATCTAACTTTGATTGACTAATTAGTGTATTTAATGCTTGGTAACCTTACCTGAAAAGGGCAAGACGGGAGGCATTGATGGGCTATAGTCCGGTACTCTTAAGCGGTATGCTTTGCGAAGATATTTCCCTCAATATGGAGGGTTATCCTCTGGCTGGACTGGAAACCTTAGCGGGTTACATTTGTGACACCCAGTATGCATAAAACAACCAAATGCGCTTTATATATTGGAAGATGTAAAGTTGTTAATTAAAAATTGACTTTTTGATCCATCACTCTGATGAACGATCTGAGGCTACAGATGCGTAGAGCTCATCGAGTACATTCCGTTTTACTACGCACATATCTTATTTGGAGTTCAGATCGAGAAATCGCGTGCGGGCCTACAGTACCTCCGAGTTTTTCCCCCTTTTCTATCGCCCCTACATGAAACCCTTTCTCCCCACGACGTTTCTCCATTGCGCCGCCACTCCCCTCCTTTGCCCTACACGGAAGAAAAAAAGTGGGGAGAGAAGAGAGAAGAATAAGAGGGGAGATTAGAGCGCGTCATCGTCAATCGACGCCATTTCTCCCCAAAAATTGTTGGAGGCAATCGACAGGGCTGTCGTCTCATTGGCGGCAGGATTCGTCGTCGGGAATGTCGTCTACATTGTTGCCCTTATCATTTCCAAGAGGGAACCCTAGGTGGTGCACATTCGGATCGTGCTTAGTTCACATTTCTTATCATCGGAGAAGGCAAGTAAGCGTGGCCTTGTGGTCCACATGCTTTAACTTTGTTGTTTGAATTGCCTTCACTTAATTTCAGTACCTCACATGAGTCATATGATCTGAAACTGATTTTTATATTAAAGTATTATGTGGTCCACTTGTGGTCTTACTCCTGAAGTTTGAATCATGAAGTATATGAAGTTCATGCATTGCAATCTTACATTTGCATCATCATGTTATATATGCATATGAAGAAACCATAGCCGGATTGGTGCGGTAAGTACTGGTACAACAACACCCGTTGAGATATAGTAATGTGGTTGCAGCCCTCACTTCCATCATTGGGATGTGTGGGTATAAGTGAAGTTATGCATTGCACTGCACTATTGCATCAGCAGTTATGAAGCATGCATATGAAGTGTCTATTATTTATTTTACTACTTGAGGTTATATATATTGTTTTAATATGTTGATTTTTTTCATGCCTCTATTATTAAATTGATGATTAATCAATTATGATTTGAATAACGCAGTTGAAGCTGTTTGCTTGCTGAGGTTTAAACCTCAATGATATTTAGAGTTTCGATGGTGTACAATTGGATGGGACTAGCAGCACGTGTGCACACACTTCTATGTATAAATGTTTTGGACAAATGTTTTGTAATAAAACTACTTGGTATGAAGTCTTGTCTCTTGGTTTATATAAATGGTTTATGTTGCTTCTGCATGCTCTGTTGTGTTTTCTCTCTTGCAGTGTTTCTAGCAATTGTAGCTAGTGTGGTAATGCTCCAGAATGTTGCTGCTGTTTAGGGGTGTTACAACTTTGTATTTAATATGCTTTGTAAAGATCTCATAGTAAAACCTAATACTTGGTTCACATCATATGAGAATGATACATATGACAATTGGGATTGCGGCTTATGGTTAATGTGTACAACCTTTACAGAGTGTAAAATTATTATGACAGTCGTGCTCGCGGTCATGAGCAGCCTGCACCCTCACATGATTAATTTATCTCAATATGATCTAAATTATGGTTACCCAAATATCATGCGTTTATGATGTTTCATTAATTATGGTTATTATAAACTTACATGCGCTAGTATTAGATGCTTACTAAAATTTTACGGACTCAAAGTGCTAAATGCAGCTATAATTTCAGCCATCCACTTTACAAAGCCTTGCATGTCATTTAATTCAAAACTTTGTTGAGTACCACATGTGCTCATGGGTGTTTATTTATATTTTATCTACAACACCCGGATTGCTGCTTATCGAAGAACTTTCTAGATTATACTGCTGATTTTGAGGATTTCTAGGTAAGTCCACCAGTTATCTACCTATGGAGATGGAGTTTATTTTGCTTCGCTTTAATTAAATGTATGTTTATTCTTTCATTATGAATTTGTGTCAACTCTGATATTGTAATAATTATACTTTTCTACTCTTTTGTTATGTCATGGTTATGGAATTCACTTGTAATGTAAATCATATGTGTGTAAACATGATCTTGGCGTGTATATGAGATGCATATGGTTTTTCTTTTAAAAATGGGTGTGACATGTGCCACCATGACCATGAAGAAATACTTTGCTCGCAGTATCCAATCAAGAGTCACCGGTACGATTCCTCTTGCAATTAGGCCTTCTTCCATCTTATGCCATTCGGGAATTGCGCCCTTCCTCAAAGGCGACCATGATGAACTAGGACCACAAGGAAGGCATTGGAGGAGCCATCGTGATCGGATTGGAATCTTAGTCGCTGGATCTTCACCACCGACCTCTACTCCGCCGGATCTCTCCACTCCACACCCCCACAATCCTGATTTTGACACGAATTGCATAGACAATCATCCCCAAGACTGATTCAACCCAAGGATATTAGCGATTGTTGTACCTTCATGCCGCGCACAACCGATGTTGCCGCCACCGCCAAGCCCCGCTGAGGATAAGCTATCTCCGATACCACCTATCGCACTTGTTGCCGATGACGTGAGATCAACGAGATCGCATCAAGAGGACATGGATAGGTTGAGAGAGGAAAAAGTTCCCTTCTCATGTTTTCTATGTTCTAGTTCATGATAGTTCGATACCTTTATTCAGTTATGAGACATGGTTATACTCTCTCTCTCTCTCTCTCTCTCTCTGAATACACAGGCTCACACGCCCACACATACCTCCCTAGCATACGCCTTCTCTTCTCAGATTACGCCTTTGCCTCCATTGTGACGTCCATCGTCTGGGGCGTCACATGCCCTCGATCTCCCGCCCTATGGTGCTGTCTCGCTACCCTTCTATGGAGGCCACCATCCTCCGCCTGCTCCTTCACAATGCCTCCTATGGGCAAAGGTTGTCAGCAACGTAGGACTTGATGGCAGGGTGGGCGATGGGGATGTGCTGCTTTGTGCCGCCCGCAACATTGGATGCAGCCTTCTCGACAGGGACATCGACGGGTGAGGAGATCCCATTAGGTACATCTACATTCATGGTGGTGGATATCTAAGGCTAGGGAGCTTCCTCAGGTAGGGCCTCAGGAGTAGGAGGGACGTGATCTCTGTTGTGGGAGTAGAAGTGCTGGGAAAGCACGAGGGGAAGAGGCCGGTGAGATACGGCTGCGGCACGGGCGGCGGCGGAACAACTGCGGCGGCAAAGGAGGAGCTTAACGAGGCGCAGCTGCGGCACGGGCTGCGGTGTGTGGGCAGCGTGGAACAACGGAGGATTTTGGAGATGGGAGAGTAGACAGTGGGAGAGGAAGTGGTTGGA
>OAMR01000989.1:197154-209793 GCA_900205405.1 Echinochloa crus-galli | reverse complement strand
ACCATGCTGCAAAGTAGCCACCGGAATAAATTGCAGATGAAATCCATCTTCGAGTTAGAGAATCCACGAATGAAGCCAAGGTGACTCATGTCTCCTGGTCTATATAAAAATAAAGGCAAAATTGAAAATGTCATCACTAGATGTAGCTGTAAAGTCCGAACTAGGGGCCCGTCCCCTACCCCGGAGCTGTCGTCGCCGCTGCCGACTGCCTTGGGGATCCGACCTCGCGTAGCCGCCGGCCATGGCACCCACACAGGCCGCATGCCGCCGCGAGCCACCCGTGCATGGCCGCACTCAGGTCGGCCGCCGACGCCGCCGAAGCCCCGACGCCGACGACCACCACTTGCTCCCCGTCGCGGATCCACCTGCGGTGGGGTGGATCCACCCTTGGACGTGGATCAGGCCGCCCGCACGGTGCCAACACCGCCGTCCCCGAGACGTCGCCTCGCCGCCGCCCTCCTCGCGAGGTGCCGGACTTCCGGTCCCTTGCTCCGGCAACGGCGAGGGGGAGGAAGGGAGGGAGGGAGGGAAGGTCGTCGGCCGGCGGCGGCGGCGCGGTCGCCTATCCTACGTCTAATGTGTCTAGAATCAGGTCCTACAATGTCTTTACACTCATTTTTTGTAAGTAACAGTGTCAAGAACCATAGTGAGGATTCTACATTTGTAGCCTAGGTATAAGAGCATCTCCAAGAGACTAGCAATAATCCTAACTAAATTTAAAGATTAAGAGGGTAGCTAAACAATAAAAAACTTTTCAAAAGCAGGGGTAAACCAATAGATTCTCTAAAACTGACGAGCGTGGATGGAGAGCCCTCCTGGCTAGCCAAAGATACCTAGCGAAGGGAAGGAGATAGCTAGCGTGCAAAGATAGTTGTCCAGGTGGCTAGTCTGTTGGATGTAATTTTTTTCTCTCTTTTGTGTTTACTAGCATGGGCACATGTGCGCACTCACATGTATAAAATAAATCAAATATAATATATAAAATATAGTTGCAATATCTCTTATTTATAGAGAGCTTTGTGTATTATCAAAACTCAATAGTTGGCATTTATTTATATAAAGAAAATCTCTCGATTTATTGTCTATTAGTAATACGGGATAATTGTGTATAGACGTGTGTACAAATGTGGGTATATTTAGGTGGGTCTTTTTTGGGTGAAAAAAGTTTTATGGAGAATGAACTAAAAGTGCCCGGAACATGCAATTTTTTCTAGTGTTTCTCGTTTTTTCCTCACACCAAAGTCTGACAGGTGGGTACTCTGTGAGAGGGTAGGGATGGGGGTGGGTTTTTTCAATTCTCTAGGATACTTTTAGTATAGATTTAGCTAGCCACGGAATATTCAAGATCTTTTGGAGATGCTCCAAGGGGAATGTAGTAAGGTTGCATGGCTAGGTCAACCAGTGGCTGCAACGGCTCTTCAAATTCTTTGGCCATAATAGGCTAAGACCCGGGATGACCTGACTGTTTCTTGGCATATACTCCCTAGTGTAGGTTATGGTTGATCCTTCATGTTTGAAAGGATTACAATGTTGTTATCAAGCTCTTGATGTCATTGGTTGCGTGGATTTGGTAATTGGATTTGTGGTATCATCACTCCTGTTATCCAGGAATGTTACAGTTGTTCCTTGCTAATCCTGATGGTTCACAATCCATTTCCTTTATTGGATCATCAGTAAGTTGATCTCCAGAAGTCGCGCGTATGAATTTTAGCTACAAGTTACTTTCAATAAAGTGGACTGGTGATGCTATTTGCTAAAGTTTAGTAGTGTATAAGCAGGGAGAACTAATTTATCGGTACAGGTCTGAACAATTTGATCAGGCTGTTTAAATTGCATGAAAACGATGGGCCCCAAGAGGACATATGAGTATGCACTCATACATTTGAGCAGTTTCACAGTCACCAGAATGTACGAGCAGGCATAGAAAACAAAACACGAAAAGATTCTGAAATGACCAGGAGCATTAAACAATAAGCAGTAGAAAAGATATTCCGCCTCCAAGCAAAATCTTGATGGGCAATGATGCTCGAGTGCATTCAGTATTTGAGCAACCTACTGATGTCAAAGATGAAAGAAAGGTTCTTATTAAACAAAAAAAATGAAAGGTTATACAAATATCTATAGTCAACATAGGTGCAGCAAAACCATACTGGTTAGAACATTCGAAAGGTTATACAAATATCTATAGTCAACATAGGTGCAGCAAAACCATAATGGCTAGAACATTCACCAAAAAAGGCCTTTCATCTGAACGACTAAGAAACCAAAAAAATACCTTCACTGAAACTTATCAAAAGACTACATAACAAAATTAGCTCCAAATCTAATTTACAGTGTCAAGCATGAGCTTAGCACAATTTTACTACAAAAGCACAACAATTACAGTGGCAATCCTAACAACTGATTCATTCATTAGAACCAATCAGAAGTACCTAGAGCTAAATTAAGAATAAATCAGCGTCCGGATTTTACAACAGGCAAAAGAAGAAACTAAATAAGGAACTGTGTACATTTCGGCAATGGTTTACATGGCATCTGCATCTCCAGCCATGAGGCCATCCATTGCCATATCATCTGCATATCTTCCTCCATGCTGGTTCCTCCACCCACGGTTGTACTCCAAAGATCGTGCATGGTCATCTGCTTCAACGACATGGAAAAAGAAATGATCGTGTTAAACTACTGGTACAAGTCAGCATTTTCCTTCAAGGTAATACCGTAAGCACATTACACAGCCCAATCCTCATGTATCTACACGTTTGTATTAAAAGTTGAAAATCGGTGTTAAAAACATTAGGGGAGCACTTAAACTTCACATTTGACATATCACATTCACAAAATGTTCAGAATATGCATTGCATGGAGTAAGTGAAAATCTTAGCTCTATGTCCATATAGAGCACAGACAAGAAAAAACATTTCATCCAAGCACGGCCAAAAGCACACTCACAATAGAGAACATTGGATTCTATGATCATGTTGAGAAAAGAGGAACTATGCACTACACTCACCACCCTCACCATCAGATGCCTCAGCAAGCCTTGCAATCGCATCAATTAATGATTGTTCATGCTCCTGCAAGAACAATTGTTAGTTCAGGAGAATGGGCACTCCAATAATTAACCCAATAATGTTTGGCGTGTCTTTGTTTACCTTTAGCACTTTCTTGGCCCTCTCCATCTCAAGAGGGTCAGGGTTGCCTGCACTGAAAACCCGCTCTACCTACATGGAGAATCATGATAAAATAGACAATTTGGTAGAGTTCTAAACCAATAACCTGAGTTCCTTCAAAACAAACCTCCTTTATGAGTGTCTCTGTATGAAGAATTTCTATGTAGTCAGAACTCTTCTTCCCTACACCGTTTTGTGAGGGTGGATAATCTTTCTTAAATGAGTTCTTTTGGAGCCCTCTACCTCTTCCGGCACCTGACATGGGGCCACTACGACTGCTTGACTTCTTAACACCAAGAGCACCACGACGTAGAAGGTTTAAATCAGGCTCATCACCTTCCCATCTTACATCCTCAGGTGCCATCTGCAGTAATGATCAAAAGATATCAGGCACAGATTACAGTGCCTTTTGCTTGCTGGTTAACTATCGAACTTGTTCAAGAAATGTGTTCAGCTGTTATGGAAGCTACATTGCGACTGTTATGGTCTATTCTTAATTCGGTTATAATTGAGGCCCTCCAGTTAACAAAAATAATAATTTAACCAGTTTTCTAACCAGCATGGTGTTTCAAGGAAACAAATTTCAAGATTAGCAATGGATTCTTGCATTTTCTGTTTCATTGCTGATCCAGTCCAGTTTTGAAACTGTCGATACAATTATGACTTTCAGAGCATAGCTGTCAATGTTACATTTTTTCTTCAGGAGATATAATTATAGTATATAAAAAAAAGATCCCAATCATCTTGTGTGTATCTTAAGCAAATCCAGAGATTTGATCTCACACTCATCAGGTAAGATATGGAGATTATTCACTGCTCCAAATCCATGGCTTACATCTTCTGTAACATGGGGCATAGATAGTTGGAACGCAGAACTTAAAAATGGGGGCTTTGCTACACTGTATCCTCGAATCAAATACTAGGATCAGAAGTTACAAATTAACTAACTTCAGTAGAAAGTGTAGCTGTGGACCCAAAAAAAGCCAATGAAAAAACATGCATTTTAGCTGTACTTCTTTTACAGAGCTCTGCCAATTGGATTCCACATGTCATTGATATATACTACCTCCGTTTCCTAATAGATGACGTTTAGGACAGAAAATTACTATTGGAAATAGGCTACAATGATTGGTCCTAACGTCATATAAAAAAGGATGAAGGTAGTATGATTTTGAGAACTGTATGTTCCATGTGAAAGATACTTGTTGCTTTGACAGGCACAGACACCAAAAATTCCAATAGGCTTGATTTTCATCCCTGAAGTCCAAAACCAGTGCAAATTATCTCCAAAGGCTGGTTTTGTGGGTGCTTTTTAGTGATATGGCAGATAAATCATCCATGTGGTGATGCAAGAGTACTACAAGAGGCATGACATGACTATCAAACGGTAAAAATTGGGGATGTGGATGCCACATCACCTAAAACCACCCACAAAACCAACCTTAGGACGTAGTTTACAACAGTTTTGACAGTTGAATTACATATTTGTTGGTTTTTGGGGCTGAGAACATAAAATTGAGCCAGTGTGAAGAGTCGAGGGAACAAAAATAGTCTTTCTTCATTCACAATAACAAACAGTTACCTCCTTAAAATCAACCCACTCCCATGTCTCATGTGCTGTATTCATGTCATAAACCAGTGCATAGACATCCTACAATTAATCAGAGTAACTTGATTAATTATACAAACCAAGATAAGTGATAACTGTGACCACATAGAAATAAATATACCTTTGTTGCATCATAATCAGTTATTACAGCTTCATAAAAACTATTATCATCAGGCCACCGTGTCATGACTTTACGGCCGATTAACGGATTTAATTGTGGGCCTTCAGGAGGAAGCCCAGCAGAAGTATTTCTATTGATAACAGGTCCCCTACCACTAGGACCGGCAGATGTTGGCATAGATTTGACTGAAGGGCCACCAGGTACCTTCTGGCCCTTCAGGCACAATTAATTACCCTCATAATAATCAATATCATGTTACAAAAATTATGAGCACAAAATTATGGGCAGATTTCAACCATCACTTACTGGTTTGGTCTTTTTCACTTTTGTGCCAGGTGGAACTGCCTTTTTTGCTCCAGAAGATGATGGTTGCATTGGTGCCGTTAAAGGCTGTGAATGCATAGCAGATGGTGCAGGTACAGATGCAGAGGGAATGGGTTGAGATGTCTTTTGCCTCTTGCGAGCAGAGGTGGTAGGACTGGGTATGGGGTCATGCGAACGTTGAGCATTATTAACCAAATTCATCTGAAGCCCACCTGTTGACTCCCTCCATTCCCTTAAGAGCAGAACACCAGAGGTGAGAAATAGAGGAGAAAGGAAGGCAGAGAGGCTATTGCATAGTTAAGATGTTTACTCATCTGTCAGACACAATACCTTATTCTTCGGATAATATCATCACTATTAACTCTGTTTAGCAACTCCCTGTGTTCTTTGTCAGATACACGTAGCTCCTTCCTAAGCTCAGTAATGAGACTTTCCTTTTCCTGAGAAAATATATTCAAACTTTCCTAAGGTCAATTAAGAAATGCAGGGCAACCAAAGTAAATTAATAACATGAAGATTAGCACGACAAGAGTGTATACCCATGTTATAGCATCAGACTGAGCCTTGAATGCTCGAAGAACTGAACAATATGCTTCTTGCTCAAGTTGATGTATTTGTGTTTCCATATCTGTCTGAGGCTGAACTCTAGCATATGGACCAGCACCAATAGTATCTCTTCCATTACCAGTAATACGTCCACTGCCTTTCATACCTCTGCTGTTCTGATATGATGGTGGAAGATCATCATCGGTTCCTGTAACCAATGCCAAATTTCTGAGCATAGCATTCCTCAATTGTTGTTACCTGACTGGTTCAAACCGGCGGGCAGGTACCCGTTCCCAGCCTGTCACCGGCAGGAACCTGTGCGAAACAATCCCAAAGTATATATTCAACATATGAAACTTTTTGTTCATAAAGGTGACCATTTCAAACAATAATGCGGTAACAATGTTTTCTTGTTAATTCATAAAATCCCGCCTCTATATCGATTTTCCATATGCCAGCCAGGGTTTGAATCTTGGTACTAACTTCTTTAAGAAGAAATCAGAGGGATGTTTCTACCTCTGTCGACTTTTTATTTTGATTTTCCATGCTTCATCTCCTGACAGGGTGACTCATGCATACACTTCCAGCTTCAGAAAACATAAAGAGGCTTAAGGCCAGTATTACGTTACTCCCTATGTACAAACATTTGGCCTCTCTTTTCTTCTTTTAGCAAGGGTGATGAAGATGGTCATAACCGACTGATCTCATCATAGTTCTACCCCAACACAATGTATTAAGGAAAGTGGCAGGCTGGGAGCTGATGTATATGACTGCAGGTTGTTGAAAAGTTGTATTCCACTGGCACCAATAAAAGGGCGTACCCAGTGCAGAGAGCTCCCGCTCTGTGCGGGGTCTGGGGAAGGGGTGTCAGTGGCAAGCCTTACCCTCGCCTGTGCAATGCGAGGAGACCGCGACTCGAACCCGGGACCTTCCGGTCACAGGCGGCAGGACTCAACCGCTTGCACCAGACTCCACTGGCACTAATGCTATCACTAAAATTGCAAGTGGGCACAATCACATAAACACAGATGCACAACTATCCAGTGGCACATGCCCTAATTTCCTGCTTTATTATAGTCACTAGCATGACACATCTTGCATTTCCTAACTCCTTGGTAGGGGCAGTACCACAAAACCATATTCACAGATTCCTAATTCCTAGGTTCAATACAGGCACTGTAAGTGCTCCAAAGGCTAACAAAGGAAGACACCCCACAGTGACAACTGATATTGAAAGCTAAAGAGATGTGAGGGGAAGACAACACAGATGTTTCAATTTACCGCCATGTGCACTTCAAATCACCAACTGCAACACTGTCCAACTAACAGTGAAGAGAAAGCAAGAAAAGTTTTTGGTACATGAAAACCCTCATCCATAACAATAAGCTAAACTATTCAGTCCATGGAAACAATAGGAACGGTCAGGGGCGAAGCCCAGTTATACACCGTGGGTGCCTATGCACCCAGGCCCAAAACGAAAATTAGTAGTTACTAACAATTTTTCACCGTACAGGCACCCCCCACCAGGCCTCCGAGCAGCACTCAGATGAAACTGCAGCCCAAGATAGGAAGCCCAAAATGGCAAAACCCAACAACAAATTAGTGCCAGCCGCCCAGCCCAACTATCTCCTCCTCTCCGTGAAAAATAGATCGCTCCCCCTCTTCTCTCTCGCCCAGCACCCGACCGATTCGTCTCCCTTGCGACGACTCTGCTGCCCTACTCGACGGCTCTGGTCCTCCCCATGGATGCGTCATCTCCTGCTCAACAGTGAGAGGGACGAGCACACTGTGTCCAACGCCGCCTGGTCGCCTCTTGGTAATTTCGTTTCCCATCAATTTTACTCTTGAAATTGAGTTTATCCCCAGAGGGTTCTTGGCTATTTGTTCAGATTGTATGCCTGTAGGTGTAGGGGTTAGAGTTTTAACTAGGGTTTTCTTTAAATTTGTGACAACTAGGAACTGAATATTCTTGCAGATGATAGGTAAATCATGGAAAGGTATTTTAAACGGAAAGCACCAGAGCTTGACAATGCCAATTGTTCAAGAAATCCATGTCCAGATGATATAAATTGGGAAGAGGAGATTAAATATGATCCGGGTTTAAGGAAAGAAATCGATGCTTATCATCCTAATCACAAAGAGAAGGTGAGAAGGAAATACTTGGAGAATGGACCTTGCCAGCCTCGCACATGCAATTTTCTTGTTTCATATTTTGGATATAAGCCGAGAAGGTTTGATGATTTTGGGAGTTGGCTTGAATACAGTGAGTCAAAGGATAGAGCATACTGCTTTTTTTGTTTCTTGTTTAGAGACAAGAAGGATGCAGGGTATGAATCATTCATTGTTAATGGTTGGAATGGTTATTATAGGAAAGAAAGACTAAGGACTCATGAAGGTGATGTTGGTGGCCCACACTATATTGCAATGAAGAAGTGCGATGATTTATTACAAACTAAGCAGCACATAGATGTTGCTTTCCATCAGCTTAGTGATGTTGCTAAGAGGGCTTATTTTACTCATTTGACGGATCAATTAATACAACTAGGCTATTATTAAAGCAAGGATTGGCTTTTCGGGGCCATGACGAATCAAAGAACTCCTACAACAAAGGGAACTTCAGGGAATTTTATGATTGCTTAGCAGAGCATGATCCAGATTTAGGCAAGGCAGTTGGTCCAGATGGTGCAGGTAATAGTTGTTTGTTGGCTTCTGAAATTCAGAGAGGCATTGTTGAATGTTTTGCAAATGAAGTCATACATTCTATCCTAGAAGAACTTGGGAATGATGTGTTTTGCTTGCTAGTTGATGAGTCAAGAGATGTTTCTTGCAAAGAACAAATGGCTGTGGTCTTGAGGTATGTTGGTAAAAGTGGGGCCGTGAAAGAAAGTTTTGTTGGCCTTGTGCATGTGAAAGAAACAACTTCTTCCCACCTCAAGTCATCTATCGATTCTCTATTTGCAAAACTTAAACTAAGCTTAAAGCAAGTCAGAGGCCAAGGATATGACGGTGCTAGCAATATGCGAGGTGAGTTCAATGGCTTGCAATCATTGATCATGAGAGAAAGTAGGACAGCTTATTATGTCCATTGCTTTGCTCACAAACTAAACTTCAATTAGTCATTGTGGCAATTGTGAGAAAACATAAAGGCATAAGCAATTTCTTAACTAGGATTTCTATCTTACTAAATGTGGTGGGTGGATCAGCTAAGAGAAGGGATATGATTAGAGATATTAATCATGAAAAAGTTCAAAAGGCCTTAGGTTGTGGTCAACTTGAGACCGGGACAGGGCTAAATCAAGAGCAATGCCTTCAAAGACCCGGAGATACTCGTTGGAGTTCTCATTACAAAACTCTCAAAAGCTTGGTCAACATGTTTCCTACTAGTTGAAGTGCTGAAAGTTGTGGAAAAGGATGACAGAGATTGGAAAAATAGAGATCAAGCATCAAATCTGCTAGTGTACTTAAATCTTTTGACTTTGCCTTTTATTTGCATCTCATGTTGACTACATTAACAGCCACAAATTCTTTGTCATTAACGCAAGGATCAAGACATCGTGAATGCCATTGGATGTGTGAAATCAACTAGAATCCATTTGAATAATCTTAGAAGAGATGGGTGGGATGCATTATTAGTTGAGGTGAATGAGTTTTGTGACATGCATGAGATTAACATATTGGGAATGGAAGATACATATGTTGATCCCCAACAGCCAAGGAAAAAATCTGGAATTACAAACAAGCATCACTATGAAGTGGATTGTTTTAATGATGTCATTGATTGGCTAGTTCAAGAGCTTGATAGCCGCTTTAATGAGACAAGCTCTCAGTTGCTTGTTTGCTCGGCTGCTTTCAATTCAAGAGACTCCTTTCGTGATTTCGATTTGGAGAGTTTGATGAGCCTAGCAAAACTATATCCTGATGATTTTAATTCTGGTAATTTGAGGGACCTTGCTGTTTATATTGCTGATGTTCGAGAAGATGATAGATTTTCCAACATAAACACTATTGGTGAGCTTTCTCAAAAAATGGTGGAGCATAAGAAAGATCGTTGTTACCCATTGGTTTATCGACTATTGAAGCTTGTACTAGTACTACCTGTTGCTACTGCAACAGTGGAGAGAATTTTTTCAGGCATGAAGCTTGTGAAGACAAATTTGTCAAATAAAATTGGTGATGAACACTTGAGTACAACAACAACAACATAACCTTTTATCCCAAGCAAGTTGGGGTAGGCTAGAGGTGAAACCCAAAAAGGCAACAAAAAGGGGGAAAAAACAGAAAAAGAGTTAGGGGGAACAGAAAAGAAAGCAAAGATCACGGCTCAGACACGTTGATTGCTAGTCTCCAAGCGCTCCTATCCATAGCTAGATCCTTAGAGATATTCCACTCCTTAAGGTCTCTCTTAACCGACTCGTCCCAAGTTAGTTTAGGTCGACCTTTACCTCTCTTAACATTATCGACCCGTTGTAGAACCCCACTACGCACCGGCGCCTCAGGAGGCCTCCGTTCGACATGTCCAAACCATCTCAACCGATGTTGAGTCAATTTCTCCTCAATTGGTGCCACCCCGACCCTATCCCGAATATCTTCATTCCGTATCCTATCCCTTCTTGTATGCCCACAAAACCAACACAACATACGCATCTCTGCTACACTCAGTTGTTGATGAACACTTGAGTAATAGACTTATTTGCTATGTGGAGAAAGAAGAAATGTCGAAAGTCAGGAATGAAGCTGTGGTCCATCGTTTCATGACCATGGAAGGAAAAGGGCATAAATATGATCTCTGAAAGGTAATGCAATTCATCTATTTTGTATGGAATAATTAGTTCTACAATTTCTTAGCCAAAAAACTGACCTATTCGTTCTCTTTTTTTAGGCAAGTGAGATTCTGAAGTTGGATCACATATTTTAGATTTTCTATGTAAACCTATCTTTTTTCATGATATTGGTATTTTGTCATTAACTGAACTAAGTGATTAATATTATCTGTCTTTGATAAATGGTGACCCTTATTATCGATACTTATAATTTGTTGACGTTTTCAAGTTTTCATCGCCGTTGCATATGCGTAATTCATGGCATATTGTTTAAACACCATGCGTATTTCTATACTTGGGGATGAAGTGGTGCACCCCCCTCCAATATGCTCTAGCTTCGCCCCTGCAGGTCTCGACGAATCAAGGCAAGAAAAAGCTATGAAGGAGTATACTTGCAACAAAAAGGGGACATCGATCGTCTATCTATCTGGTCATCAAGCTGTGTTTGTGTTTTGGAAACCGAGGGCTGTAGCACTTAATTACACTCCTTATCCATAACCATAACGTATTGGAATCTGGAGCTCTGTCCGGATACGTACCTACATCTTTCGTGTAAACATGGTCAGATAATAAAAACCCACCTCTATGGCTCTACCTATATATACAAGACAAAACACAACAGAATTGAAGAAACATTGTGTTGCGACTAAGAAAGACACATCGATCCCCATGGATCAGGAACCTTTTCTCTCCCGTGGCGATGGCAAGCACCTGCCAAAGAGCGTCAGCCGCTGCTTAGGTGTTATGATATTCATCTTGACCACAGCTATGGCAACTTTGTTTGGCTATATCCTCTTTGTGGATCCAAGTCTAATGTTTGGGAACATCAAGTTCTCCATGGAGCCCGTAGCCTATGCCGGGCTCGACCCTGACGGTGCAATGGCGCCCCCGGCCTTTAACGTGACGCTGAACGCTAGGAGCACCTTCAATCGCAGATTCTGCAGCACCGGAGGAGGGACCATGCAGGCGGCGTTCTCCGGATTGACGGTTGCCGTGGGGCAAGTCGCCCCGTTCTGCGTGGAACCCAAAGGGTCGACCGTGATAGCGGGCACCGCGTCGTCGGCGTGGACGGCCCTGCCCGGCGCTTTCCGGGACCGCATCGACCGCGGCAGGCGGAGCGGCGGTGTGGAGCTGGAGATCGACCTTGGCTTTGAAAACGAAATCAGGGGACCGATGTGGGTGCGGTGCCGCGCGATGCTGGATGCCAAAGAGAAAACGGCGTGCAGGACTTTCACTCTTAGTTTTTTCTAGTTTGTTATATACGCTGAGGCTATTCTTGTCTTTTTGCTTGCGTATAAACGATTCTGATATAGATGCGTTTTTTCATTGAGTTGTTATTATTCGTGTTTTTCCTGTGAATCATGTACGAATTCATTTGCATCATTGTATGTATAATCTGAGTTCGGAGAGGTGAGGACTTTCAACCGTTCCCTTAGTTTTGTCCGCATCCCATCGATCGCCCTGCCCCGCGACTACCGGCGACGCTGCCCTAGACGACGTGTTCGTTCCAATTGATCACGTGAAGGAATTGAGAACTATCGTTGATCACGCGCTTTCAATTTGTCGCAGCTGAGATGCATGGCCGTGCGTCGCAAGTTCCATATACGGGTCCGTTTGCATCCCTTTGCAAAGCTTGCCTTGCCTTGCAACGTCTCTCCGGCCGGCCTCTTCTCTCGTCGGCCTTCCTCCAGTCACGTCTCTCCAACTGTGCTGGTCTGCTGGGGTCACCATGGCAATCAGCTTAAACACGAAAACGACGGGCTTGCATTGCCTACTAATGATGGAGACGTCTGTGTTACTATCTCCGTTTCAAATTACTATTTGTTGTTAACTTTTTTCACCATCTTTGACCATTCGTCTTATTCAAAAAATTTATATACAAATTAATAAATTATATTTAAAGTATATATGATGATAAAGCAAGTCACGTACAAAATAAATGATACTTGTGAAATTTTTTGAATAAGACGAATGATCAAATGTTAAACGAAAAGTCAACAACGAATAGTAATTTGGAACGGAGGTAGTACCTGTCTCTTATACACATCT
>OAMR01000989.1:180945-195765 GCA_900205405.1 Echinochloa crus-galli | reverse complement strand
TTTAGAAGAAATGTTCTCGACAGAATTAAAGAGACAAAAAATATATAGGACAAAACTAAACATAAACATTCAGAATAAAAATTATAGCAAAAAACTTTGAGAAAATAAAAAAATGTTTGAAGAAAAATTTCGGAAGTAAATATGTATGAGCAAAATTTCCGAAAAAAAACATACAGTAGGAAAAACTTTGGAAACAAAACAATCACAAATAAAAAGTTATACAACAAAGAAAAGTTTATCAACAAAAATATTTTTGACAAAAAGTTTCAAACAAAATTCTCAGAAAAAGATAAAGATAAAAAAGTTGAAGAACAAAAATTTAGAAGAAATGTTCTCGACAGAATTAAAGAGACAAAAAATATATAGGACAAAACTAAACATAAACATTCAGAATAAAAATTATAGCAAAAAACTTTGAGAAAATAAAAAAATGTTTGAAGAAAAATTTCGGAAGTAAATATGTATGAGCAAAATTTCCGAAAAAAAACATACAGTAGCAAAAACTTTGGAAACAAAACAATCACAAATAAAAACTTATACAAAAATGAAAAAAGTTTCTGAACAAAAATATTTTTGACAAAAAGTTTCAAACAAAATTTTCAGAAAGATAAAGATAAAAAAGTTTGAGAACAAAAATTTAGAAGAAATGTTATGAACCGAATTAAAGAGACAAAAAATATATGACAAAACTTTGAAAAAAAACATCGAGAATAAAAATTATAGCAAAAAAAACTTTGGGAAAATACACAAATGTTTGAAGAAAAAATTTTGGAAGTAAATATGTATGAGCAAAATTTTTCCAAACAAAACGTTGTAGCAAAAACTTTGGAAACAAAACAATCATAAATAAAAAGTTATACAAAAAAAAGATAAAAAATGAGCTCCACTGCCAATTTCCCCACGGCGTGAGCTCACCTTCGGGGAAGGTCCGCAGCTGCGCTCCCGCACAGGTGCGCTCGCTCGCCGCCGGAGGGAGCTCCACCGCGGCGCGGCGCTTGCAAAGAAGCTGGCCGGGCTCACACGGGCCTGCCAGCTCGCCGCCGGGGGAAGCTCCGCTGGTGCGCGTCCGGCGGCACCGCCCGCGGCTGCTCCGGCGCACTGCCGTCGACGTTGGGGAGCGCCGAGCGCGAACGCCACAGCTGGATCTAGAAGAGGAAAATAGAAAAAAGAAAAGGGCGTAAATATGATCTCTGAAAGGTAATGCAATGCATCTATTTTGTATGGAATAATTAGGTTCTACAATTTCTTGCCAAAAATCTGACCTGTGTGTTCTCTTTTTTTAGGCAAGTGAGATTCTGAAGTTGGATCACATATTTTGGATTTTCTATGTCAGCCTATCTTTTTTCATGATATTGGCATTTTGTCATTAACTGCACTAAGTGATCAATATTATCTTTGTCTTTGATAAATGGTGACCATTATTATCGATACTTCTAATTTGTTGACATTTTCAAGTTTTCATCGCCGTTGCATATGTGTAATTCATGGCATATTGTTTAAGACACCATGCGTATTTCTATACTTGGGGATGAAGTGGTGCCCCCCCCCCCCCCCTCCAATATGCTCTAGCTTCGCCCCTGGGAACGGTTGCAACGTTTAAGGTTGCAAACACTAGATGAGATTCATAAAGTTTTAATTGTTCAAGTTAATTACCCACAATAGATTCTCTATGTTATTCTGTACCTCATTGCTAACAAATTCTATAACTTAGAAAGAAACGTAGAGAATGATATAATGCTTGCTTTTAAACTGGGCCTATTTGGCACAGCTCAAGCACCAAGAATTTTGGAGCTGGTAATTCCTAGATCTAGAAATTCTAGGACCTCAGCTGAGGGCACAATGAAGGTATCTGGTTGAACAGTTTTGTTATTGTTTTAGATTACATACATATGTTTAAACTATGTAACCTACAAACTCCAAATCCTTTATAGACCTTGGAGCTTGAGCTGGGGCAAACAGGCCCGAAGATTCATGTGAAGTTCTACAAATCAGACCAGCCAGTTGGATGAGAAAAAGTCAAATTTGAACTTTGGCACTACATAAATTTGTTAAACATACAACTGAGTTTTTGAAACATTATTGAGTTATAAGATAATTCAAAGTGAGGTTAAACTCTGTTAACTCAACGTTATAACAGCAACAAGGCAGCCAGGAGCATAGACTTCCATACAGTAGAGCTCATGTGGGCACTTAGCATGTAGCTTCACCTAATTTCCATCAGTGAACTCGATGGGTCGAAACTAGGGATGGCATTCTAGCCGATAACGCATTATACGCAGGTATAACCCCAATAGAGGCACTAAGATTTCGATTTTTCTGCCTATAGGCACGTTTGATGTGAAATGCTGGCATGCTGCACAATGGGTAAATGGGTAAAGAGGAAGAAGTTGGAACCTAGGAGCCAAGCAGTAGAATCCTGCATTGATGGGTAAATCTTAGCACTTGCTTAGCATATCAGCATATTCCATATCTTTTTCCTAAATCAGAACCCAACGAAATATCAAATACAATGCACCTTATTACATAACCACCACAAGATACATTGATGGCAGATTATGTTTCACATCCAAATTCCAAAACATGTTATTCCTTAGACCTAGCAAAGACCCCATCCCACAGGCAAGGTGCTATTGAGAGGGCAGTGTATCCATGTATACAGAATGTGATGTATCCTTAATAGAGCACCGAGAGTGCTGAGCCATAATCGGCTTAAGAATTTAATTTTGCCATTAATAGTATCAACGTAAGAGAATGATTCTGTAGGTTACGCAATTATCTCTTGTGTATTTCAGTGTTTATTTAAATTTTTTGGTGTGCTCATGAATTAATAATTTGAGGTAGAAGTTAGAACTGTCTTTTCTGTATGCCTTGTCATGTTGCCTGCATGTATACCATACCTCTGTCCCTAATAGCAAGAGGGAAATTCTTCACATTCCAAAGCTATTATCAGAACTATAACTTACATAAAACTCAGGGTTATGAAACCTTCCATGCTACCTTTTTGTTTTGCAAGGGACAAATTTCTACACATTGACTGACAAATTCTAAAATTAACTTCACAGAGCATTGTTCTACAACAAACTTCTCAAAAAGAAAATAACATACTTTTTTTCATCTCAGCATTGGATAAAACATATTCCAGCCAGCAATATACATGGCTTTCATTTAACTTGTACTTAATGCTAAATGCTTGTTAAAAATATGCATCCGACAGAAGAATACACCAAACACTTAAAAAGAGCCGCAAACCCAATATATAAACAGTTACTGTGTTTGTACCGAGCAAGCTGCTGCATAATTTTTTCCTGGGAGATAACTGACACGATCAATTAATAAACCACTAATTTCACCCAATTACTCAAAAAAATAAGACAAATCTCAACAAAGGAAATGTATGCAAACCTACACCGTCAAAAAGAATGTAAGAAACACATCGTCCTCCACAACTGACAAAAGTTTCCCACCAATTTCTCCAGAAATAACACATGATAATCCCGAAAATTAACAATTGCGCTACAAACCCTAATTCTAGAGGCAGAATCCACCACACTCACCGCTGCTGTCCACAGCCCCGGCGTAGTCCATGCCGTCTCAGCTCCGTATAAAGTCCCTTAAGAACCAGGGCCGGACCTACCATAAGACATGGGTGTACATGTGTACACCCGATAATTTTGCAAACAAAATCGAAGTTAGTAATAACTGGGTCAGATCCGAATACGTTTAGCATATGTTAGGGATTCGGGTGCTCCGTTTCGCACAGCAGGAAGTGAAGACAAGGGGCGGGAATACCTGGTGGGTTCTCGTCGCCGGCAAAGGCGGGGCGAAGACGCGCAAAGGGCGCCGCCGCTCGCCCAGTCGTCGGCTGCTCGTCGGGGGCTGACTAGCTAGCGGTCGGCCCCGTTTTCGGAGGAGTATCTGAGAGGCTTGGGGTCGACGGGGCGGTGGAAGACGCGGTCGGAGGTAGGGTGTCGGCGAGAGGAAGCGGCGGGCGAGACGGACGGGCGGAGCGGCGGCAAGAAGGAATACGGAGACGGGAATCGGGATTGGCGAGACGGAGACGAGGGGCAACGAGTTTTTTTTTTTAATTAGGATAGGAAGAGGTGCACCGAGATTGGGGAGATCCCAAATTTGGGAAACCAAATTCCTAAATTTAAAACTTTGACATTACTTGGTAATCATTGTTATTATAATAATTTTATTATATATATATAACTAGCAAATATACCCGTGCGTAGCAACGAATATAACTGAAAAAAATTCTCAAATACAAAAACCTTGTGTTATTCTTACGTGAAACAACTCGGAGTTTTTACTTGAAGTGTTGTGTGGCATCACATGACATGCTTTTTCATAGTTTTCCTTTATTTTATTTTGGGCACATGTCATCTTTGCATAAAGATTGCTCTGACTCCACTGAGGATATTAGGTCCACATCAATAAGATTGGTGGTGATTTTGTTTTGCTCATGAGCTTCACAAAAGTTTTTTTTAGTAATTCATTCTTTTGCTGATCACAACTGTGCATACTGGTTTCTTTCTTACTGCCTCTTACATTCTTTAGATTTAACTGTTTTTTGAGTTATCATATACTAGTAGAGTGCACGTGCGGCACGCACGTGTTTTAAAAAACCACAATAAAAAAATTTGTAGTTATTAAAAAATCTAGAAGATAATAATTTTATATTTATAGCAAAGTTGTACATACAAACAAATTCAAAATTTCTAATAAATAAAAAATTAAGATTCGTAACCAACAATGTTATATTTTGACCGTACACCATAACCACCGCTATCTATGCTACTCTAGATGCCAATTAATGTAAAAAAACTAAATTCAGAACATAATTTCAATATAATGAAAATGTGCTCTTTTTGTACATTCATGGATTTCTGGCTCTTGCTGCAAAAGCAAGAAAAGAACTAAAAATGTTTCCTCCCACATTTTTACATACCTTCATATTTTCTTGAATCCTATTTAGCTATTTTAATTCAATTGCTTCTTTCATGCCAAGGACATCAGGTATGTCATCCTCGAAGAGGAAAGAAAGAAGGGAGCAGACGGCACGTGATTGACAGGCAGGACCGACAATGACAGCGGGCCGGTAAGGCCATTTGTGGTGAAAAAGGAGAACAAGAATGTGCGAACTCACACGTGAGTTTTTCGTTCTATGACCGTACGAACCAGCGGAACCCGTCAAGTGGGGCCGACGTGAGGAGTACAGGTTTTCTAGAGTGCACATGGGTCGGGTTTTTTTTTTTAAATAGAGGATGCACTTACAACTAAGTACAGGAGATCCCATCTATAAGAAAAATAGACACACAAATCATTATATCTTTCAAAGTGATTAAGCTTTAGCTTCTCTCGTCTTTGTTTAAAAATAGACGGTCATAGACTCATAATTAAAAAAGAGCTTCCTTCCAAAACTTTGTAGAAATCAATGTCATTTCTTGAAATTCTTGATGGTCCCCAATGCTGGCCCTACATCCCTTTTTTGGCAATCCCTTGAAGGCATTCCAGTTGCACATGTAGGCCTTCACATTATCCCTGATAACGAAAATGAGGGGCAAATATATATCAGTTAAAGATGAAGTTGGAGCTGAAATTCCTGATCTGGTTCTTGCTTAACAAAAAGAAACGTGCAAACACATGTTCAGCAAGCTTAGAAAAAATATTGCATACCACATCTCAGCCTATCTAGGTTTCCTTCATTTTCAGCTTTTTTATCCCCTTGCAAATAAGAGTTAAATTAGGATGATAATTCAGGAATGCATTGCAGCAGGTGCACTCATGGAAAAAAGGAATGCAATACTGAAACAGCAACTCCTGCTTATACATTGTCAGAATGCTTTCAGATCAAACGTTTTATATGAAGTGAAGTTCAGTCATACTCTGACCATGAGCAAAATCAGCGCATGAAGCACAATCCAGAAATCAAGTTTCAAACTCTGAACTGTAGACTATTATAGAAACTTTATACATGTGACAAAGAAAGTATTGTCAGGAAATGTTTATTACCCAAGAATAATTTCTCAAGTGACATTTCAAGAAATATCTTCTGTAATGGAAAAAAGTGATTAAGCTTTAGCTTCTCTCGTCTTTGTTTAAAAATAGACGGTCATAGACTCATAATTAAAAAAGAGCTTCCTTCCAAAACTTTGTAGAAATCAATGTCATTTCTTGAAATTCTTGATGGTCCCCAATGCTGGCCCTACATCCCTTTTTTGGCAATCCCTTGAAGGCATTCCAGTTGCACATGTAGGCCTTCACATTATCCCTGATAGTGAAAATGAGGGGCAAATATATATCAATCAATAAAAGATTGGAGCTGAACAAAAAGAAACGTGCAAACACATGTTCAGCAAGCTTAGAAAAAATATTGCATACCACATCTCAGCCTATCTAGGTTTCCTTCATTTTCAGCTTTTTTATCCCCTTGCAAATAAGAGTTAAATTAGGATGATAATTCAGGAATGCATTGCAGCAGGTGCACTCATGGAAAAAAGGAATGCAATACTGAAACAGCAACTCCTGCTTATACATTGTCAGAATGCTTTCAGATCAAACGTTTTATATGAAGTGAAGTTCAGTCATACTCTGACCATGAGCAAAATCAGCGCATGAAGCACAATCCAGAAATCAAGTTTCAAACTCTGAACTGTAGACTATTATAGAAACTTTATACATGTGACAAAGAAAGTATTGCCAGGAAATGTTTATTACCAAGAAAAATTTCTCAAGTGGCATTTCAAGAAATGTCTTCTGCAATTGGAATGAATGAAGCACGATTGTTTCAAGAGATATTTTAGGACAATGCAAAACCATAAGGAAAATCATATAGAAGATTAAAAATCACACCCACTACTACGTGAATGGCTAATCCTTTAGAAAGAGCATATGGCATGTAACTAAAGACATATCCTAGCAATAGTATAGTACTATCTCATGCCCAAAACTGTAGCTGGTGAACAAATATCTAATTATGGAATTTAACTTAGTTTGCAACTTATTTTGGGCCAGAAAACCCAACATGTTCTTTCTGGATCGAAATTTCATAAGTAATTCAATACAGGGGTCCATTAGTACATTTGCAGTCCCACATTTTCCATTTACAGAAGTAATTAACTTAATATCTTGAAAGTAATAATGTTAGCAAACAAAAGGAAAGAATATCTTAACAAACCCAAGTTTAAACAGTAAAGACTAAATTCTAACTTCAGTTCTAGTGTGTGCTGGGTAAATCATCTAAAGCTTCAGTAAGCATAGTGTATGGTGAACAAAACAATTAGTTGACAGCCATCCTTCAGGTGATTATTGGTCCTGATCAAGAGCTAAAGCAGCAGCATTTTTCCAACTCTCGTTGCTCTGTCTTTCTCGACATTTCTAGCTTACTCCAGCTCTCTTTAGTTAAAATATAAGTTCTATTGGGAACTGATGGCTAACTTTTAGTTTTTGAAAGTAACTATATTTTTATGGTTGATAGAAACCACGCAAACAGTCGAAGCACACGACATGAGATGCCCCTATCCCAAGGAAATAAGGGGAACTAAACATAGAAACAAGACTGCTCATAAAGCACCAAATATTAAATTAATCAATGCCATGGATGGGGTGAGATACAAACCTGATGGGGAAATTACAAAAATATAACAGATGACATGACCACAACAAGGAGGGGCTATAAGCTAGCATGCATCCAGTTTTAGCAACACATGTGTATCACATATATGTCATTTTTATACGTATACATCCACAATAGTAGACGGGAATTTATTTATAAGGGAAAAAGAGGGGAACTTGGATGGATTTGTCTAAGCGACCAAACCAGGTAAATGATTTTATATTTAGCCTGTTCAGAAATTTTATAAATCAAATTTTGAAGATCATGTTAGTCTGCATGTCATTAAAATGAATTGAGACAGAGAGAGAACACAGTACAGTACCTGATCAATAATCTTGCACTCCCAATCCCGAGAGCAGCAACTGCAGACAATTGTACCAATTATATTACTTCATAGCAATAGATAGATTGGTGGGAAAATCTAGCCAATGGGATTCATAGGTCTGAGCTATTGCTGGAGCAAGGAAGAGCAGAATGGAGGTTGAGAGAGTTACCAATAAAGCGGAGGCCTTGCTGACGTACATCTCTAAGAAAACAAAGAAACAGACAAAAGGGGAAATTAGTAAACAAATCTAACGACGTCTCTACAAGAAGATTTGGGTGTTCTTGTACATCTGACACAACTCCAGAGTGAGTGATAAACAAAGAGCAAGAATAGAAAGCAAGAACTACTAACAAGCAATTTCCACAATCTTGATACATTCTTCCATTTACAGAAGTAATTAACTTAATATCTTGAAAGTAATAATGTTAGCAAACAAAAGGAAAGAATATCTTAACAAACCCAAGTTTAAACAGTAAAGACTAAATTCTAACTTCAGTTCTAGTGTGTGCTGGGTAAATCATCTAAAGCTTCAGTAAGCATAGTGTATGGTGAACAAAACAATTAGTTGACAGCCATCCTTCAGGTGATTATTGGTCCTGATCAAGAGCTAAAGCAGCAGCATTTTTCCAACTCTCGTTGCTCTGTCTTTCTCGACATTTCTAGCTTACTCCAGCTCTCTTTAGTTAAAATATAAGTTCTATTGGGAACTGATGGCTAACTTTTAGTTTTTGAAAGTAACTATATTTTTATGGTTGATAGAAACCACGCAAACAGTCGAAGCACACGACATGAGATGCCCCTATCCCAAGGAAATAAGGGGAACTAAACATAGAAACAAGACTGCTCATAAAGCACCAAATATTAAATTAATCAATGCCATGGATGGGGTGAGATACAAACCTGATGGGGAAATTACAAAAATATAACAGATGACATGACCACAACAAGGAGGGGCTATAAGCTAGCATGCATCCAGTTTTAGCAACACATGTGTATCACATATATGTCATTTTTATACGTATACATCCACAATAGTAGACGGGAATTTATTTATAAGGGAAAAAGAGGGGAACTTGGATGGATTTGTCTAAGCGACCAAACCAGGTAAATGATTTTATATTTAGCCTGTTCAGAAATTTTATAAATCAAATTTTGAAGATCATGTTAGTCTGCATGTCATTAAAATGAATTGAGACAGAGAGAGAACACAGTACAGTACCTGATCAATAATCTTGCACTCCCAATCCCGAGAGCAGCAACTGCAGACAATTGTACCAATTATATTACTTCATAGCAATAGATAGATTGGTGGGAAAATCTAGCCAATGGGATTCATAGGTCTGAGCTATTGCTGGAGCAAGGAAGAGCAGAATGGAGGTTGAGAGAGTTACCAATAAAGCGGAGGCCTTGCTGACGTACATCTCTAAGAAAACAAAGAAACAGACAAAAGGGGAAATTAGTAAACAAATCTAACGACGTCTCTACAAGAAGATTTGGGTGTTCTTGTACATCTGACACAACTCCAGAGTGAGTGATAAACAAAGAGCAAGAATAGAAAGCAAGAACTACTAACAAGCAATTTCCACAATCTTGATACATTCATCTGGCAAAAAAAAATTGATCATTGTGCACAAGAATTAGGAGTCACGGCGGGGAGCTCGACGCGAGGCGGCGGAGGTGGCGCGAGAGTGGGTGACGGCCGGCGGCGGGCGGAGGAGCAGGAGGAGCGGCAAGACGGCGGCGCGTGTAGGAGCGGCGGCGACTGCAGCGCGTGGGCGCCGGCGCCGACATGCGGAGGAGCACAGAGCGACGACGGCGGTGACGGCGGAGTCGGAGAGAGAAACGTGCGCCTAAGAGCAGGAAGACGCCGGTCTTTTTTTAGGGAATGCATCGACAGTTTTTCTTTCTATAAGCGGCGGCGGAAACGATGCACGTCGGACGCCCTAGGCAAAGCATTACCGGCCTAGAAAATTACGGAGGAGGTGAAGGGCAAGATCAACGGGAGCGAGATTGAAGGCGGCGGCGGACGAGTACAGAGGTGGGCGGAGACGGAGGAGCACATCTCAGGCGAGATTCACGCGCGGGTATAGGCGGGTGGATAAGCGCTGAGTTACGGTGACAAAAAGACTAGGGAATTAGCGGATTCATTCTCTAACGATGAATTTTATCGTCCTCTCGCCCATGTTTTCCGGAAAATCCCTGCCAGATGTGCCCCTGAGATAGTCACAGAAATAGCAGCTATTTCGTACAGAACTCATCTCAGAAGAATATCATATCCATACAACGATAAAAGATCCAGTACATATACATGACATATATAAAACATAGCGGTCTGGTACAAGCCCTCAGGGCTAAATCGACAATGAGAACAGCTACGCAGCGGTAGCTAAATCATCGGGTCCACTCCCGCAGGCATCCTTGAGCGCACGCGTAACCCTTCAATCGTACCATCCATCCTGGTTGAACTCGTGCTCGGGGTCTTCTCCTGTCCACCCAAAGTCTGTCCCCAAGGAAATGGGACATGTCCACGTCACCAACCATAACATGAAGCAAGCTTTAAAGTGGCCTAAACTAGTAATAAAATGATACCATAATATGATGCAAGCTATAAAGTGGCCTAAACTAGTAATAAAATGATCAAGGAATATAAGCTGGGGTTTTTTCTATGCGCGCAGCAGCAATATACCCAAGTTCATCTCATCTCCGGCACCTTTCCTCACCAGAGAGCACACACACATCCACTCCCAAAACCACCCGTCAGCCTCACATTTTCCCTTCGGGCTCGTCCTGCCACAGCAGGTTCCCGCAAACATCTTCCACCAACACCTTTCGCTCACTAGTCGACTCGGTGAGCTCCCTCCCCACCTTGTCTCATCAGCCTCAGCTGGTCCAACCTTTCATAACCCAAACCAAGGATGAGGAAAGAAAGCAGAACCCCCATGCTAGTCTCAAGCAATCCAGATGCGGTCGTCCATAACCGTGGACACGGCTATACATATAGTTTTCACTCTGCAGAGGTTGCACTCCAGGAACCATCCGGGTTGCAGTTGGGGATCAGCCAACTTGAGGAGCACAAAATATGGTCTGTCTCTTATACACATCTTGCCATACTGCCTCCCTGGGCTCGGGAAACAATCTGAGCTAACAGCTGCCCCAGGGTCGTGAAACCTTCCCACCGGGGCCAGTCGGGGGCCGTGGTAAATCAGGGAGAGTACGCCGCAACTAGTCCCCCTTACACATATCAAACTCGAATCTCCTACAGGTCTGGCACGACACTAAGTAGGCTTGCTGGAACCCTCCCCATTCTGGATAGACGGTGAGCACTGTAATCCACGTCTGAAAGACGATCTCGACTCGGTCCTTAATTGTCGGTAAAGCGAGCATTAGTATCAAAAGCGATCCGCCGCAACGGTCCGCAATCGGCACCCATTACAGGTATTGCCGCCCAACTCCTCAAAAGTAACCAAGTAACCATGTACCCGCAACAGGTACACCGCAGGGACTACCCGAGTGTAGCCCCCAAGCACCCCGATCAAACGATCGGGTTGTTATTACTCGCTTACACCGCCTAGCTGCACTACTCATCCCAATCCACCCACAACTCACGCCAAGAGGTTCAACACAACCATCCCAACACATGCAGCATAGCATTTAATAATCAGTGGATAATAGGATAGCAAGGGAACATGATAATAACAAATGCAGTGCAGGTTCATCATGCGATTAAAGTAAAGCGTTAGCATTCTAATAGCATGTCTAATAGGTATTTCAGAGATTGGTTGGGCGTGAACCTGGGCAAGCTTCTTCGTCCTCTTCAAAGCAGTTGTCGGGGTAGTCCGGCTCCTCCTGGCTCTCCGGTGCTCCTAAGGTTGCGATAAATAAAATAAGACGCGGCTACTAGCAAAGAAACACCAAAACAGCGAGAAAAGAAGACCCAAGGAACACCAAACTCTACACTAACGCGTAGGCCATGATTTTAGAAAAATATAGAATCTAGTTTCATATTTTTCTGAGCTACGGTTGATTTATTATTAATTTTCGAAGTTTAAATCATTTTTTGAAAATATTAAATAATTCCGAAAAAGAAAAACACAGGCTGGGACACGTGGCAGCACCAGGGCATGCCACGTCATCACTGCTGACGTCAGCATGACATCATCAGTGGGGCCGGCTTTGCTGACGTCATCGTGGGGCCCGGATGACGTCAGCGTTGACTTGGTCAACGTTGACCAGTCAACAGTCAAAGGGTCAGTGGGGTCAGCGGGCCCACATGTCAACCTAAGACAGTCAGTGACAGGTGGGGCCGGCCTGTCAGCACAGTTAATTGAAAAAGAAAAACGCGGCTGGGCTGCTGTTGGGCCAAAAGTGGATGGGCCGGAAAAGTTCAGGGTGCACGAGTGGACTTAAAGTTTAACTTTAGGCCCACGAAGGGGTTCGGCTGGGTCCTGGCGCTGTGGACTCGGTCCACCGTGCGCCACGAGTGTGGTCTACGTGAACCGGGTACACGGGATCAATTTGTGGCCGCCCCGGGATTTTCTGTGACTATGCGTGTGGCGTGCTGGTGTGGCCGAGCATGTGGCTTGGCCGGCGCGACGCGCGGCGCGCTCCACGGCTCGAAGACCGGGTCCCAGAAGGGCTAGAACGGCGGCGCGGCGGCGACATGGCCGGAACAGGGGAAAGGAAGGGGATCGACGTCGGTAGCTCACCCTGGGTCACGTCGTGGTTCACTGCAGCTCGGTGACGACTCGCGGTGCGTTGGCGATCCTCGTGCTCCCGCGAACAGCTCCGGTCCGGCTCCTCTCCGGCGTCTCCACGGCCGGCGGCGCAGCGCGCGGCGTCGGCTTCCTCCTCCGCCTTCCCTCTCCCTCCTCCGGCTCCTTCTTCCTCCTCTCGACCCTCTCGGCTTCAACTTGGTGGCGAAGAAAACCCCGAAGGGTGCGGCTGCTAGAGCTGGGAGAAGCCGCGGCTGAGGTATTTGTAGGGCGGCGGCCGCTAGGGCTCCGCGGCGCTGGACGGCTCGCGATCAGGGCGCCCAAGCTCCTTCCCACGTGGCGGCATCACGACGGGCCGCTCAAGCGTCTGATGGGACCGGCTCGGCGGGAGTGGGTGGTCACGGGCGCGCTCGCGGGGCTGGGAGACGCGCCGGGCGCGGGGAAGAAAGGGGAACAGGGGGATGACAGGTGGGGCCCGCTGGTCAGCGACGGGGGGCGGACGCGGAGGCGACGCGGTGAAGTGCTGGGCCGCGCTGGGCCGCAAGGCCGGCTGGGCGGGCTTCGCTTGCTGGCTCGGGAAGAGAGTTGAGGGGTCGGTTTTGGACTTTAGGCAGGAGATTCGGCCCACGAACAGTTAGATGGGTTTGTTAATTAGTTTGGTTTAGTTAATGTTTGAATTCAAATCTAGAATTTGAATTCAAACCAACCAAAAATCCAATAGAACCAAATGAACTCCAAATCACACTATTGGATTCTCAGCACTTCAAATTATTTTTATTTAATTTAAATTTTGCCTAGGAGCAAAGGGAGCAAAATAGAGAGCAACCTTTTATGTTTGTTTGCATGCACAACAATTCCACCAAAATTTTTTTAAATCCTCATTTTTGCATTCAACAAATCCTAAGGTAAATTTTAGGGTTGTTACAGTCTCCCCCCCTCACAAGAATCTCGTCCTCGAGATTTGTGATTACCTATGGCTCGAAAAGGTGGGGATAGTTCTCTCTCAGCACTGACTCCTTCTCCCAAGTTGCTTCCCCCTCGGTGTGATTACTCCACTGAACTTTGCAAAAAGGAATGGATGTGCTCCTTGTCTCTTTAACTGCTCTGTCTAGAATTTTCTCAGGGTATTCCAGGTACTCCAATGTGTCTTGCAGGTCCATTGCTCCTATCCTGACTTTATGCTCTGGCACCTTCGAGCACTTGCGCAACTGCGACACGTGAAACACTGGGTGGACTCCCGCTAGGTCTTCCGGCAACTCTAGTTTGTAGGCCAACGCCCCTATCCTGTGGAGTATCTTATAGGGTCCCACAAACCGGGGTGCTAGCTTCCCTTTCACATGGAACCGCTTGGTGCCTCGGAGCGGTGACACTTTGAGATATACATACTCTCCTTCTTCAAACTCGAGGTCCCTTCTGCCCTTATCTGCATAGCTTTTCTGCCTACTCTGAGCAATCTTCAAGTTCTCTCTGATCTTGGCTACATTCTCTTCTGCTTCCACAATTGAGTCAGAGCCAAAGAACGCTCTCTCTCCCACCTCTGACCACATCAGAGGTGTCCTGCACTTTCTCCCATATAAGGCCTCGAATGGGGACATTTTCAGACTTGCCTGGTAGCTGTTGTTGTAGGAGAATTCTGCGTATGATAGACTCTTTTCCCAGTCCTTGCTGTAGGTTAGCACACAAGCTCTTAGCAGATCCTCCAGTATCTGGTTTACTCTCTCGGTTTGGCCATCTGTCTGTGGGTGAAAAGTGGTGCTATACTCCAGTGCAAGCTTCTCCAGAACTGGGCTGTGAACTGTGGTCCTCTGTCGGACACTATGCTTCTTGGTGCCCCATGTAGCTTGAGAATGTTGTCTATGTAAAGCTCTGCTAGCTTATCCCCTGCATAGTTGTCCTTGATTGGTATGAAATGGGCGACTTTCGTCAGTCGGTCCACTATCACCCAAATTGCGTTGTTTCCTTTCTGTGTGGTAGGTAATCCCACTATGAAGTCCATACTGATGTCTTCCCACTTCCACATTGGAATCTCTAGTGGTTTCAGCAATCCGGCTGACCTTTGATGTTCTGCCTTGATCCTTCGGCAAGAGTCGCACTTGGCAACACACTCAGCTATGTCTGCCCTCATCTTCTTCCACCAGAAGCGGCCTTTCAGATCTTGGTACATC
>OAMR01000989.1:16493-53979 GCA_900205405.1 Echinochloa crus-galli | reverse complement strand
CTATCTTGATAGTTGTAGATGTGTATAAGAGACAGCAAGTATGATACAAGTACTGAAATTTACTAGATGGGAATGAAGTGTCTCAATCTCAAACTCAATCACCAATGAAGTGGGGTTCCGTAGACTCGAAGATGGGCGGGTGGACCAGCACGCGCGCTTACAAGCAAGTAGCAATGGCTAAACTTGATCTAAACAAAACTCAATCTGTTTGTGGCAGCTATGGAGGTATATGAGAGGGTGGAGGACGACCAGGACCTGTTTGGGGTCGTCCCACAACCCTAGGATGCGTCCCTAATGGACCCAACTTGATACATGGCCCATCGGCCCAAAATAAGGTGACGCAGCACCGTGGGCAGAAAAGGTGTCTGTGGTAAATTGACGATTGCGGCTGCATCTTAATAGATATGAAGGTGAGTCCAGATCCATCTGAAAGTAGACTTGATAAGCTTTCCATCAAGTACTTAAACGCCCAAAACGGAGTCCAGATGAAATCATGGCGGCCATCGCAAGTCAGCACTTTCCTGCAGTAAAAATCCAGACTTTCCAAAACGTGTTGGATTTGGTCTCCTTCCTTCCTTGGGCCAATGTGACGTGGTTGCCTGATAGGGAACGTGTGAATAATTAGAATTGGTCCCCAATCAACTTCTTTGGTCCTCCATACCTTTCGTGTATGTTTAACACTCTTTTTGATCCAGCTATATATTTCTGAAAATGTCACTGAACACACATCATAGCGTATGGTCATATCCGAGCATGTGATGTCCTCATCAATAGGTTCCAGACCCGTACCTTCTCTACCCTCCTACCGCTTCTCCCTCTTCATCTCTGTGTCATCCACCTTATCCACTCCACCATACCACCCTTGGACAACTTAGTTTAGAACCAGTTCACTTCTCGTTCCCCGTGGAAATCGATGCCTTGGAATACTCCCAGGTGAAAGCTACATCGGTATCCGTTCGCTTGCGGATTTATCTGTAGGCCGTAAGGAGTGCCAACACTCGAGCACCTCTCCGCTCCGAGGGTCGGGTCAGCGGCCCTTCCCCCGTCTGTATCCGACCTGGCCGAGGCGCCCGTTTGGACACGTTCGAGGGTCGGACTTCGAACCCCGGCCTTCGCGGAACGCCTCGAGGCGATTTGGCTTACCTTGGAGGCCGTTGTTGTTTACTGGCTCTTTTGACCGGGGACGGTCGTCCGCATTTTGCACAAGTCATGGTTAACGTGGCGGTACATCGGCCCATCGACCGGAATCAGCTCTCCGTATCCACACGATCTCAGCTGGCGCTGTGCTCCTCGTGGGAGTAATGGGCGCGCCTTTTTAGGCGGGATGGCGTGCGTGGGCAGCGGTTGAGGTGACGGGGTGCCCAGAGTTACAACGGTGCCGGTTTGTTTTACCGTGCCGAAGTTAATGCGGCCGCCCACGCCAGGGCGGTTTTCCGCTGGTGGGACCCGTGTGTCAGCGACTCAACTCACTGCCGTGGCCGGCGCGCGTGCTCCCCGGTCAAGGAGGCTGTGCCGTTTCTTCGGCTTGGTTTGAACGAGCACGTATTTCCAGCTGCGGCGTGTGCAGGCAGGAGCCGAGGCGACGTGACGACCAGAGCGTCAGGCGCGCGAAGTCGTCTTATCACGCCCGGGTGGACACGTTTGCTCCATCCGGGGCAGTCCTCCACACGGCTAAGCCTGGTCGCCTGTGGCCGGAGCTGGTTCTTTTGCCTAGGTGACCTTAGGCTGCTTCCCTTGCCCCGGTCCGCCACGTCAGACCGCGGCTATTTCGCTTGTGAACCAGTCCGAGTGGTTGGGCGGGGGAATCGTGGTTAAGGCTGCCCGCCCGGTACGAGAGGCGATTCGCATCCGCATGCGAATCCCGCATTTATCTCGTCACGGGAGTAACAGCCGCGCCCCCGGATGCCTATAAAAACAGGCATCCGGGTGGGGGAGAGAACCAGCAGCGAGCCTTCGTGTAGCTTGGTGAGTATGAGGATCCACAAACTTCGCCCTCCTGATGGGTTTGAGAGTAGAGTCGCCCAAGGTGCCGACCTTGGTGCGCGCCATTGATGCCAAAAGAGAGTCGGCGAGTGGCGGTGGGCAGGTTGCGGGAATGGGGCCGGACATCGCTCTTCCCATAGGGAAAGCGGTGGCCGTGCAGGTGGTGAGCCCCTGCGTGGACGTTGTGGCGGGCGCTTCATTTGCTAGGAAGCTAGCGAACGATGTTCGTCGGCCGCCCTCCCTGTGAGGGCGCTCATCGACGGAAGGGCATGAAACCAGGCCCCGTTCGATGGTGAAGTGGTTCAACGTCCCTCCATTCCGCAGTCGCTCGACCGCCAGATCCTTCAGCTAGCTGGGTGCACAATAGAATCAGCGAGAAAGCTGTGGAAACTGGTTCTCATGATAGTGTGCTAGCCGGCTAGCTTAAGTAGTCCAAGAGGCCCATTAGGGCGGCTTGTGTCTTTGTATCTCTGAACGGCCTATGGCCGTGTGTAATCTGTCTTTGTAAGTTCGACGTTCGTGGCGTGTAAGGAATAGATCTGTTTATGTGTCTAACCTTTTCGTGGGTTAGCATGATCTGTTTGCGATACCTTGCCTTTTCCTACGATCTTGGAGCGACTTTCGCGAAGGAGTTCGTTTTCTCACAATTACTTGAGTGTAGGGAGGCGAGGGGGGGATGCCGTAGCCTTTCGAGGGCGTGGGCGGTCCCGCGGCCCGGCCATCTTTCCACCGTAGCGGACTCGCGCCTCGCTTCTATCCTCCTTGATCTTCGAAGGAAAAGGGGTTGGTAACGTACTCTGGGTTTCGGCCAAGGGGAAGTTGGATCCCCCTCGCGATCTTCAGGTCGTGTTGGAGAGCCTGGTCATTGCGGCTCGGGGTAAGGCGAAACCATTTCCATGAGTTCCTGCAGAGATTTTGGGTGCTTAGCCCCACATTTCCGTGATTAGTTGAGGGGTATATAAAGACGTATAAATTCGATTCAATTGATGTAGACGTGGTTCGATGTGTTGCGCCTTTCTTTCTGGCTCGAGATCGATTTCGGCAAAGGAACGAAAGTAACCTTGGTGTCAAGTGGTGAGGGGGATGCCGTAGGATTTCGAGGGCGTGGTCGGTCCCGCGACACGGCCGGCTCTCAGCCGCAGTAGGCTTGCGTCTCGCTTACGTCTTTCTAAACTGTCTAGAAAGGTTTGGCAGCACGTTTTCGAAAAAAAGCGATCTGCATTAGTTCGATGCGTTGTGCTCTTCTCTAAGCTCGGGATCGACTGCGGCGAAGGAAGTTTGTTCACAAGTAACTTTGGCGTGGAGTGGTGAAGGGGATGCCGTAGCCTTTCGAGGGCGTAGGCGGTCCCACGACTCGGCCGACTCGTAGCCGCGGTAGGCTTGCGCCTCGCTTTCATCTTTCTGAGCGGTCGAGAGGGAGCTTGGCAACACATTTTCGAAAAAAGCGCATGGAAAAACGTTAGGACTGTTGGGGGTTAGTCCCCCAGTAGCCCCCGATGGGGGCTCAGCTTTACCTCGAGTGCGCTTCGAGGGTAAAGGTGAGTCACCCAGTTTCATTGTTCTTAGTAACAAAGTTTCCATGCTGTTATGAATCTTTATTATTGTCATCGTGCGATAAAACAAGATTGCGGAAAGTACAAGAGATTCTATGGGTAGAAGCGACGTAGTGTTGGCACTCCTTACGGCCTACAGATAAATCCGCAAGCGGACGGATACCGATGTAGCTTTCACCGGGAGTATTCCAGGTATTGATTTCCACGGAGAACGAGAAGTGGTCTGAATCTAAACTAAGTTGTCCTAGGTAGATGAGTTGGATGGAATGGAGTGGATGAAATGTAATGGATGAGGTGGGTGACGACAACAAGGAGAGAAGAGAAAGGGTAGGAGGGTAGAGAGGGTACAGGTCTGGTAAGAGTATTCTTCTGACTACGGAGCAATTCAGAGGATACGAACAGTTACTTGCTTCGGGACTATAGAGCCCCTGGCACGCAGAAAGGTATGAGAAGGGATGCCACTATTTCCCAACTGGGGAATCCTACGGACCGGAACTAACGTGATGGGCTACAAAGACCAAAAATCGATTAAATCGTAGATTCAACTGCAGGATGCGAGCTGTTATGTTTCCTTGATGCTTATTCTGGTTTCCACCAAATCAAGATGAAAATTTCTGACCAACTGTGTAGATCTGTCTCTTATACACATCTAGATGTGTATAAGAGACAGACTTGATACAAGTGGTGGAACTTGGCAACGCTCACTTCTCTCTTGTGTTGTGTGTTTGTGCAGGTACTGGAGCCTTCAATTTATAGGGGAGCAAGGATGGTGGAGCTGGAGTAGCTGCCAAGGCTGCTCAGGGGCGGTGTCGGGCCGTTCGGCCGAACAGGGCCCTTCGGCTGAACTGGGCTAGGCCTAGTGCTGCACTGCCTTTGCCTCCCCCACGTGCTAGCCCAGCTCCTTGGTCGGTTTGGTAGGTCGGTTCATCCCCTGGGCTGGGCCGGAGGACCTCTGGTGGACTTCGGGTCTTTGTCGGGTCGGATATGTGTCGCCGGGTGACGTGGTGGGAGCCCGAGATGAGGTGGCGGTCGTCTTGCGTGGCTTGCATCGTCATTGGATGACGTGGACGGCTCCCACCGACTCGTACGGCTAAGGGGGGTAACCGGCCGAAACGCGGCGTTCGGCTGAATCGGTCATTTCCGACCCCTATATGCCATGTTTCTCCATTTTATACCTGCATACGGGACAATCACCAAAACTCGTGGAAATAATCAGTAGTAAACCCTATAGCTATGGTGCATGTCTCCGTTGTGTTCATTTTATACTTGGTTGGAGGTCGGAAATCGGTCTGTAACGACCGCCAACACGTAGCTGTTGGATGTTCCAAGCGTTGGGGAAGACCTCGCCCTTCTCGTTCGCCTGCTTGTAGGTGCCGGGCTTGAGGACCTCGGCGACGATGTACGGTCCTTCCCACGGCGGCGTGAGCTTGTGTCGGCCTCGATTGTCCTAGCGTAGCCTCAGCACCAGGTCGCCTTTGCGTAGGTCTCGACGTCACACCTTCTGTTCCTTATGCCGCCTCCGGGATTGCTGGTATCGTGCCGAGTGTAGGGTGGCCATGTCTCGAGCCTAGTCCACCTGGTCCAAAGAGTGTTCGCATGCTTGCTGGTTCTGTTCTTCCTGATAGGCCTTAAGCCTCGGGGAACCATATTCGAGGTCGGTCGGCAGGACGGCCTCGACGCCGTAGACGAGGAAGAACAGGCTGAAGCCCGTAGCCCTGCTTGGAGTGGTTCTTAGGCTCCAAATCACCAAGGGCAGTTCGGTCACCCATCTTCGACCGTAACTGTTTAGCTTGTTGAAGATCCTCGGCTTTAGCCCTTGCAGGATCATACAGTTGGCACGCTCCACTTAGCCGTTGCATTGGGGGTGAGCCACGGCCAACCAGTCTACATGGATGTGGTGGTCGTCGCAGAACTTCAGGAACTTCTTGCCCGTGAACTGGGTGCCGTTGTCTGTGATGATCGAGTTGGGCATGCCGAACCGGTGTATGATGTCGGTGAAGAACAGCACGGCCTGCTCGGACCTGATGTTTTTGATGGCTTGAACCTCGATCCACTTCGAGAACTTGTCGATGGCCACCAGTATGTGCGTGAAGCCCCCGGGGCTTCCCAAAAAGGCCCTACAAGATCCAATCCCAAATCGCGAAGGGCCACGTGACGGGGATGGTTTGCAGGGTATGCGCCGGGAGGTGTGTCATGCGCGCGTAGAATTGACACCCTTCGCAGGTGCGCACGATTTCTTTGGCGTCGGCCATTGCTGTGGGCCAGTAGAAGCCTTGTCGGAAGGCATTGCCCACGAGGGTTCGTGGCGCTGCGTGATGTCCGCACACGCCCTCGTGGATATCGCGGATCAGACTTTCGGCCCTCAAGGACGGGTATGCATCGCTGCAGGATTCCCGAGGCGCTGCGCTTGTACAGCTCTCCGTCGATCAAGACAAAGGACTTGGCCTTCCTTGTGATGCGTCAAGCCTCGGTCCGATCCGAGGGTAGCCGTCCCTAGTCCAGCCACTCGAGGTATGGAGCCCACCATTCTCGAGGTTGCCGTGGGTCGGCGTCGACCTCCATCGCCTCTGCTTCGTCCATCGAGGAGGTCTCGAAGTTAGGGTCCTCTAGATTCCCTTCCGAGGGGTCCTTGTCCATGGGGTCGCAGCCTAGAGCCCCTGAGGCTTTCGAGGCCTTTCGAGGAGGGAGCCCGGCTCCTTCGAGGTCGACAGAAGGCTTGTCGAGGTCGCGGGCGAAGACGTTCGGTGGGACAGTTAATCGCTCGGACGCGATCTTTGCTAGCTGGTCTGCCTCCATGTTGTACTTGCATGGGATGTGGCTAAGCTCGAGGCCGTAGAATTTATCCTCCAGCTTACGGACCGTTTGGCAGTACGCCACCATCTTGTCATCATGGTAGCTGGAAGTCTTCATAACTTGGTCGACGACCAGCCGCGAGTCTCCCTGGATATATAGGCGCTTGATCCCAATTTCGACGGCGATGTGGAGCCCGGCGAGGAGGGCTTCGTATTCCGCCATGTTGTTGGACGCCGGGAAGTGCAGCCGCAGTACATAGCGGATGTGCTCCCCTTGGGGCGAGACGAAGAGGAGGCACGCTGTTGGCGGTCGTTACAACCCAATTTCGACCACCAATACTCGGGATTAAATGAGAGACTATGCAACATTCCATGTACTTAGGTTTTATTTTCAATAAAGTTCCACGAGTTTTGGTGAGTGTCATGTTTGCAGGTACAATATCACGAAATACGTGCTATAGGGGTCGGAAATGACCGAATCGGCCGAACGACACATTCGGCCAGTTATCCCCCTTAGCCGTACGGGCCACCGGAAGCCGTCCACGTCATCGACAACCAAACAAACACATCACCCGCCATGTGGACGATCGCCAACTCAACCGGACCCGTGCCAAGTCATCTTGGGCCCACAGAACACAATCCCACGCAGCAGAAGGCAGCCCAGGGGGCCCACAGGACAAAGGCGGCGCAGGGAAGGTGGTGCAGGGGAGGGCCGGCCACGGGCCGGGCCCGTTCGGCCGAACATGGCGGTTCGGCCGAACCGCCTCCCCTGGCCAAACTGCCTCCCAGGGAGGATCCTAGCCCTTGGGAGCTGAGGCGGTGCATCGGAGGGTTCGGCCGAACCAGGAAGTTCGGCCGAACCGACTCCTTCGGCCGAATCAGCTGTCTTCCTTGGCCGCTACCCTGCCTCAACCGACCTTTGGAGCTATAAATAGAGGGTCACTTTCACTTGTAAATACACACCAAGCCAAGGAGCTCATTTCCACTTTCATTCTAGTAGAGTTTGGATAGTTTAGTTGGGAGTTAGAGTCGAGTCGAGCTGTGCCTCGGAGGTTCCGGAGTCGTCTTCAGAAGCTCTGGTAATAGCTCTTGTATCTTTTACTTTATCTTTTTTTGACATTTGAGTTATCAATAAAGTTATCTACTTTGCTCTACTTTTATCTTATATAGTTGCATCTACTTTAGTTAGTTGCCCTGCCATATGAGTCCCAGGAATCCTTTATCTCTTCTCGTTGTCCTCCCAACTATCTATACCTTCTCTCATCTATCCAAGCCTCCTTGAGCTGTGTGTGTCACGGTATATCCACTCCTATCCAATACCGTTTATCCCCCGTCTTGCCTAGTCATGTACCCTTCTCTGGTAGTCTCAAATATCTGTTCACTAGTAGTCTTGCCAAAGCTTCCCTGCGGAAATATAAATTACGATACCTCGGGATACTCCCAGGTGAAGTGCTACAGCGGTGATTCTGTGCGCTTGCAGAATATTTCTATATTTTACTAAGCCATAAGGAAAACCACTGAACACTCCTTGCATCCAGTATCGGGATTCCCCAATTCTGGTATTGGATCGTAAGAAGTGCCAACAGTGACAGCCCTTTCGGTCTTTGTAGCCCATCACGTTAGTTCCGGTGCTTTAGGACCCAAGGTTCAGGGTAGTCGGCACCCCTTCTCATCCCTTTCTGTGTGTCGGAGGCCCTGTAGTCCCCAAGAAAGACAATAGACTTACCCCAGACCTTTTAGTGCTGGCTCTATAGCCACTGTACCTCTAACCACTTGACTTAGGTAGATAGAGTCCCAGGAATCCTTTATCTCTTCTCGTTGTCCTCCCAACTATCTATACCTTCTCTCATCTATCCAAGCCTCCTTGAGCTGTGTGTGTCACGGTATATCCACTCCTATCCAATACCGTTTGTCCCCCGTCTGGTTAAGTCGTGTACCCTTCTCTGATAGTCTCGAATATCTGTTCACTAGTAGTCTTGCCAAAGCTTCCCTGCGGAAATATAAATTACGATACCTCGGGATACTCCCAGGTGAAGTGCTACAGCGGTGATTCTGTGCGGTTGCAAAATATTCACATATTTTACTAGCCATAAGGAAAACCACTGAAACACTCCTTACCCCAGTACCAGGATTCTCAATTCTGATATTGGATCGTAAGAAGTGCCAACAAGCATTTCTGGCGCCGTTGCCGGGGAAGCATTTGGCTAGATTACTTTTGAACTTTTATCTCGAGCTATCTTAGTTGAGTACCGCTACTCAAGCGGGTTTATCCTTGCCCTGTTCATTGGTCTTTGTGGAACAGAGCAGTGCATGACTGGTTTCCAACTACCGTCAAACTACCAAGAAAATCAGGAGTCACTTGTGAGGAAAGTACGACCCTGTGTTGTGCCTCCTCAGAAGCAACTCCTTCCAACGAACCCAGTCCTTCCCGTCGTCGACCAGGATACATCGAGGATGGCCAGCAAGACGATCCGTGAGTTCTCGGCTCCATCGAGCGAGAACGTACGTGTCGGACCAGCTCCGCCAGTCGGAGATGGAAGCTTCGAGCTCAAGCCAGCCTCGGACGATGACAAGAGCACCTGAAGACAGGAGAAGTCCCGCTCGCGGACTTAAAAGCTGAGCTCTCGCCGCGAGGAAAACCGGTATGTATCCCATATTTCCCTTCCAAATTTTAATTTTTCAACTGCATTTGCATATTTCCCTTTCCAAAATAAATGAACCACTTGAATAAAAATTTGAGAGAGAGTAGAAAAATTCTGCAAGCTTGGTTAAAATAATTGGACATATGCTGAAATTTGATTAGAGAGGGAGTAATTTGTAACTTTCTTCATTTTTACTCCTTCTAGAACATCTCCAATTATTTACCATCACCACCAACCAGCAACAAACATGTCTACCCCACTAAAAATGGCTGCATACTCTCCAATAATCACCAACATAGCAGCATGGGGGTGACTCTCCAATAATCACCAACATATGCTGAAATTTTTACCTAGGATGAATGTAATTGGTAACTTTTATCAATTTCACTCCTTCTAGAACATCTCCAAATATTTACCATCACCACCAACCAGCAACAAACATGTCTCCCCCACTAAAATGGCTGCACTCACACCAAATAATCGCCAACATAGCGATTTTTTAGCTAAAATTAATTATTTGTTAAACGAAATTTTAAAGTGAAATGTGAAAGTATAAACACCAAAGTGATTGCATTGCAACGTTCTTTAGTAAACATTATACATGGAAGTATGATTGATCATAAATGTAATTTTTACTCCTGTAATTTGTAATTGCTACTCACAAAAATGTGGTCACAGAAAATCGGTTGAAGAATAAATAGATGGTCTAGTGGATGATGACATGGCTTATAGTGGATAGTGACATGGTGCATAGTGGATGGTGACGTGGAATGGTTGCATGTTGAGAGAAATCCAACCATGCTTGTTAGTGGGTACCAATTATATAGGTTATATAGATCACAAAACATCGCAGCATGGGGGTGACTCCATTAAAAACCACTTTGGTCATGTCAATTTTGCATCTCACCTAACACAACCCACCAAATTTTCATGATCTAGTGCTGCACCCATCAAGGATTCTTGTGCTGGTGGGGGAGCATGAGTGGGCAGCACCCACATGGCCATTCGGCCGAGTGCTCTGGTTCGGCCGAACCAACCAGGCAGTTCGGCCGAACCAGGCCTGCTGCCCCCTCGCGCCTATAAATGCCTCCCCCATTGCTTGCTAGCTCTCACACATTCAACACTCAGAAATTTTCGACCAGAAGCTCTCTCGTTCTCATTTCTTTGCTCAAGTACTTGCTCTAGTTCTTCCCAAGTTCTATCCCAAGTTTTGATTCTCTTGCATAACTAGAAAAAAATCCCAAAAATATTTTGCCTTTGTTGTGATCCTTGTGCTGAATTTCTGGATGATTTTGTGGTGGTCACCGACACCCACAAGAACGACTAACCTTTTGTGGTGGTGATTATCCCCGCAAGAACGACTAACTCTCTCGGACGACTGACTTGATTTTCTTGTGCTAACCATATATATTCAGTCCTTCGGGTAGTTGTTGTTGCACTAACCTTTTACAGGAATCATGTCGAAGTTCTTCACATCGCTCCGTCGTTCCGCCCGGCTAGGCCGACGATCAGACGATGCTGGGAGTTCCCCAGCTCCGTCCCGAGGCTCAAGCCGGATGGACACGGACGAGCACGGAGAAGCCGGCTTGGGATGGGGTCATGCCACGCCCCCAGCCAGGCAGCTTCTGAGCGTCAACGACATCGTCCTCAGGAACGAGCGGGAGCGGAACACCTTCAACGAGCTTCGGCTGAAGGAGTTCGAGCACACCCGTGTTTTTGAGTAGGAGCTGCTCAGGGACACGGGTATGGACGAAGAATTCACGGAGATTTTCCAAGCCATTGGCTGGGAGAATTTCTAGCTCATCAACGAACAAGGTTCGTACCTTCTCACTCTCGAATTTCTTTCAACTCTGGTTTCTGAGTCTGGGGGGATTCGTTTCCGTTTCTTCAACCAAGAGTTCTTCTGCTCTTGGAGGGATTTTAGCTCGGGTCTCGGATTTTCAAGCCGTTGCGCTTTAGACCCGAGCAAAGCTCTGAAAAGGTTTGATCGGGTGGCTTGTTGGAAAAAGATTTCGGGGAACACCAACTGTCGTGTGCCACGCACGAACAGCATTCATAACCCCACTTTGCGGTTCATGCATCGTTGGGTGTCTATGACAGTGTTTCCCCGAGCGGACTTGCGCCCTGTCAACACTATTGAGTTGCGGGTTCTGTTCGCAATGGTTAAGCAAATTCCTTACTCTCCTGTTAAAGACATGCAACGCTTAATTTTAGTGACGGTATATACGTTGAGTGGGTAGCATGGCGATGACTTCTCTAGTCACTCGCCTTGCCAACCATCTGGGCGTTCTTCAGGGCGCCCGGCTCACATACATCGAGTCAGCGTGTTCCGTCGTGGATGCCGAGCACTTCGTGCAGGCCCACATGATATGGCGGACGCCCGATGCAACGTTGTCCATGCGACTTCTCCTGCAAAAAGTTGTACTCCTGACAATTGCGCGGGTGCACTTGATTGCCACCTTGAGGAGGTCTACCATGAATGCATCATGGCAGGATTTACCCCCGAGGAAGCAAAGGAACATGTCACATTGAAATATGGATCAAAAACATGCAATCGGGAGAGTGATGAGATGATAATAGAACGTTTTTGGGATCAAGTTGGTTTTCCAAAAGGAAAAAGATGGTGGGAGGATCAGACGTCTGAGGAAAAATCGACGTATATTGATCAAACTCCTAGCAATCCTCATCCTAATAAGCATATTGCGAAACCAAAAGGTTTTCATTTGCCCGAACTACTACGCCTCAGGACGCTGGGAGTACGGCCAAGACACGGACTCTGAGTGGTCTGGGAGTCGGTATGCAAGGGGGTATGACCATACCTCCCAACCATACTACCCCGGATACTCACAGTCCGCGCGCTTCGACTACGGCCGGGAGTTGTCTTACATCTCCGACCGGGTCGAACTCATCGACGACCGTACCCGAGAGATTCAAGACACGCTAGCCCGCCATTCTCAGTACCATCAGGAGAATAGCGGGATGTTAGCGTCCATCCAGCATGACTTCCACGAGCAAGTGGACCAGCTGAGCCAGTACCTTTCAAGGCTAAACCCCTACCAGTGAGAAGTCCTAGCTTGGGGGAGGACCCCCACCAGGTACGTCCAGATCAACCCAGCACTTTGATTTCTTTTAGTTTGCCTTTCCTTCATGTTCAGTTTGCATCTAAAGAAATGACCCAAGGTTCAGGGTAACCGGCACCCCTTCTCATCCCTTTCTGTGTGTCGGAGGCTCTGTAGTCCCGAAGCAAGTATCTATCTGTATCCTCTGATCTGCTCAATCAATCGGTAGAATACCTTTATCAGACCCGTACCCTCTCTTCCCTCTTACCTCTTCTCTTCTCTCCTTGTTGTCGTCATCCACCTCATCCATTTCATTCATCCACTCCATCTACCTAGGACAACTTAGTTTAGGATTAGTACACTTCTCGTTCCCCGTGGAAATCGATACCTTGGAATACTCCCGGGTGAAAGCTACATCGGTATCCGTCCGCTTGCGGATTTATCTGTAGGCCGTAAGGAGTGCCAACAGTAGAGCCATATGATAGGATTAGTTCTAAACTTTCTACCATATGCTGCTTGTCATCTTAGTGAGCTTTGTCAAATTGTTGTGACCTTAGTGAGGAATCTTTCATGCTTCTAAGATCGAGATTCACATACACTCCACCTCTCACTTGCAATTCCTACTTTGGGAGTTAGCAAAAATCATGCCATCATCCATTCCATAAAATAAAGTTTCATGTTCTTTGATTCCCTCTCCAAATATCTGTGAAGTAGAAGCATGGGCTATGCAAAAGAAAAAGAAAAGCATGCCAAGTGGCATGGCAAAAAAAATATGAGATGCCAAGTGGCATGGCAAAAATATGAGAAAAAGAAAAGCATGTCAAAAGACATGGCAAAAATATGATCAAAAGAAAAGCATGCCAAAAAGGCATGGCAAAAATATGAATAAAAGATAGCCCATGCTCTCGAAAAATAAATGAAGGAGAGGAAGAATCAATCCATGAGATTCCGCCAAATTCCACTCCACGTATTCCACTCCATATACTCCACACACTTGCACTTCTCGATCTAGAGTGTGATTTGATTCTCCTAAGATCCGGTTTTTGACTTAACAAAATATAAGATGCTTGTATGCCGTCATCCCTTGACCCTGAACCACACAAAAGCCAAATTAGATGTTAGGATGAAAAGAAGGCAAAGCCTTTGGTGAGGATTCAAATACACTTGAGTGATTGAGTGAGCCAATTAGGAACTACTTTTCTTTCACAAAAGGGTGAAAACTCCGAGATAGGATCCTGAAAAGAGTAGAGTGGAATAAAACTAAGTTAATCTGTTCATTCTTTCAACCGCCCAAGATAAGGAGATTGCTATAAGCCCCATAGGTAAAAAGGTGAATTAATGCTTTGCTAGTAATTCAAGTAAAATTTGAGTACTAGTTGTTTATAAAGTTACCTGCAAGAAAAATGACATTGTAGCAACTCCTGATGCACCGAGCCTGAGTCCGCCGGCGTGGCGACGACGGCGCTCGGGACGCGGCGACGCGGCGGCGATTTGTTGGCGGTCGTTACAGCCCAAATCTGACCACCAATACTCGGGAATAAACGGGGTTATATGCAACATTCCATGTACTTAGGTTTTATTTCTAATAAAGTTCCACGAGTTTTGGTGAGTGTCATGTTTGCAGGTACAATATCACGAAATACGTGCTATAGGGGTCGGAAATGACCGAATCGGCCGAACGACACGTTCGGCCAGTTATCCCCCTTAGCCGTACGGGCCACCGGAAGCCGTCCACGTCATCGACAACCAAACGAACACATCACCCGCCATGTGGACGACCGCCAACTCAACCGGACCCGTGCCAAGTCATCTTGGGCCCACAGAACACAATCCCACACAGCAGAAGGCAGCCCAGGGGGCCCACAGGACAAAGGCGGCGCAGGGGGGGCGGCCACGGGCCGGGCCCGTTCGGCCGAACATGGCGGTTCGGCCGAACCGCCTCCCCTGGCCAAACCACCTCCCAGGGAGGATCCTAGCCCTTGGGAGCTGAGGCGGTGCATCGGAGGGTTCGGCCGAACCAGGGAGTTCGGCCGAACCGACTCCTTCGGCCGAATCAGCCGTAACCGCCTCCCAGGGTCCCTTGGCGGTTACTCCTCCATCAACCATCATTGGACACTATATATAGGGCCTCATACCTCTCATTTGAACACACACCACAAGCCAAGAGCTCCATTTCCACTTTTCCCTTTAGTAGAGTTAGGATAGTTTAGTTGGGAGTTAGAGTCGAGTCGAGCTGTGCCTCGGAGGTTCCGGAGTCGTCTTCAGAAGCTCTGGTAATAGCTCTTATATCTTTTACTTTATCTTTTGTTGACATTTGAGTTATCAATATAGTATCTACTTTGCTCTACTTGTGTCTTATATAGTTGCATCTACTTTAGTCTAGTTGCTTCTATATTGTGTTTAGACTATAGTTGGTTCTAGTTCTTAGTGCTCTTAGTTCTTGCTTAAGTCTCTGCCTCTAATTGGTTCTTCGTTCTTGCTTACACTTGATTGACTTGTCATTGTGAGTAGTAACGAGGTGCTTGCTTCTGCTAGCGAAGTAAGTAGTTATTGATCTGTGTAGGAGTGGTTCCTAGACTTGTCAGTAACCTTAGTTTCTACCCATCGCAACGGAGGTGGTAGCCGTGAGGTGGTGACAGCCCTTCCGGTCGTTGTAGTCCATCACGTTAGTTCCGGTGCTTTAGGACACAAGGTTCAGGGTAGACGGCACCCCTTCTCGTCCCTTTCTGTGTGTCGGAGGCACTGTAGTCCCCAAGAAAGATAATAGACTTACCCCAGACCTTTTAGTGCTGGCTCTATAGCCACTGTACCTCTAACCACTTGACTTAGGTAGATAGAGTCCCAGGAATCCTTTATCTCTTCTCGTTGTCCTCCCAACTATCTATACCTTCTCTCATCTATCCAAGCCTCCTTGAGCTGTGTGTGTCACGGTATATCCACTCCTATCCAATACCGTTTATCCCCCGTCTGGTTTTGTCGTGTACCCTTCTCTGATAGTCTCGAATATCTGTTCACTAGTAGTCTTGCCAAAGCTTCCCTGCGGAAATATAAATTACGATACCTCGGGATACTACCAGGTGAAGTGCTACAGCAGTGATTCTGTGTGCTTGCAGAATATTCACATATTTTACTAGCCATAAGGAAAACCACTGAAACACTCCTTACCCCAGTACCAGGATTCTCAATTCTGATATTGGATCGTAAGAAGTGCCAACACCCGCGCCTGCCCCGGCTTTCATTACCGACCCATCGAAGTACAGGGTCCAGCATTCCGCTTGGATCTGTTGTAGGGGAAGCTGTGTGTCCGTCCACTCGGCCATGAAATCCGCCAGGATTTGCGATTTTATGGCCTTTCGAGGGGCGTAGGTGAGGGTCTCACCCATTAGCTCCATCGACCACTTAGCTATCCTGCCGGCGACATCGGGATTGCGGACTATCTCTCCCAGAGGAAAAGATGAGACCACGGTCACCGGGTGTGCCTCGAAATAGTGTCGCAGCTTTCGTCGCGCGAGCACTATGGCATAGAGCAGGTTCTGGACGTGGGGATACCTCATTTTGGTGTCGAACAACACCTCACTGATGTAATACACCAGCCTTTCCACCGGTAGGGTGTGGCCCTCCTCCGTCCTTTCGACGATGATGACCGCGCTAACCACCTGAGTAGTCGCGGCTATGTAGAGGTAGAGGGGCTCGCTGTCCTGCGGCGGCGTTAGGATGGGTGCATGCGCCAGCGATGCTTTCAGCCTGTCGAGGGCCTTCTGCGCCTCGGGGGTCTAGACGAAACGCTCGTGTTTCTTGAAGAGTCGGTACAGGGGCAGGCCCTTCTCGCCGAGTCGCGAGATGAAGCGGCTCGGCGCCGTGAGGCAGCCTAGCACCTTCTGCACCCCCTTGAGATCTCGAATCGGTCCCATTCGTTCCAGGGCTGATACTTTTTCGGGGTTGGGCTCGATGCCTCGCTGGGAGACGATGAAATCCAACAGCATGCCACGCGGCACCCCGAACACGCATTTCTTCGGGTTTAGCTTTACCTCGTTTGCCCGGAGGCAATCGAATGCGATTCGAAGATCGTTGACTAGGTCGTCCGCCTTCCTAGATTTCACAATGATGTTGTCAACATATGCCTCAACGGTCCGCCCGATGTGATCTCCGAAAACGTGCTGCATACAACGTTGGTATGTAGCCCCCGCGTTTCGGAGACCGAACGGCATAGTGACGTAGGAGAACATGCCAAACGGGGTAACGAAGGAAGTCGTGAGCTGGTCGGACTCTTTCATTTTGATTTGGTGGTAGCCGGAATAGGCATCAAGGAAGCATAGCAATTCACACCCAGCAGTAGAATCAACTATTTGATCGATACGTGGCAGTGGGAAAGGAACTTTAGGGCATGCTTTATTCAAACCAGTGTAATATACGCACATGCGCCACTTTCCATTCTTTTTCTTAACCAAAACAGGATTAGCTTGCCACGTGGGGTGAAATACCTCCTTGATGAATCCGGCCTCCAGAAGCTTGCGCAGCTCCTCTCCGATCGCACGGCGCTTCTCCTCATCGAAACATCGCAGGCGTTGCATCACCAGTCTGGCCTGGGGCTGGATGTCAAGGGAGTGCTTGGCGACCTCCCTCGGAATGCCCGGCACGTCCGAGGGACTCCACGCAAAGATGTCGGCGTTGACGCGGAGGAAGTCGACGAGCACTGCTTCCTATTTGGGGTCGAGGGACGAGCTGACCTTGAACGCCCTACCCTCGAGACTGTTAGGATCGAGGGGCATGACCTTTGTCTGCTCCGCGGCCTCGAAGTTGCCGGCGTGCTTGGCGTTGGAGTGGGCGGCCTCGTTGAGCATCTCTTTGAGGTTAGCGACCTGGGCCTCGAGGCAGGCGTGTGCCTCGGCGCGTTCGACACACTCTACATCGCATTCGTAGGCGTGCTCGAACGTCGGCCCTACCGTGATGACTCCCTTCGGCCCTGGCATCTTCATCTTGAGGTAGTTGTAGTTGGGGACCGCCATGAACTTGGTGTAAGCAGGCCGCCCAAATATGGCATGGTAGGCCCCTCAAAACCCCACCACCTCAAAGGTGAGGACTTCCTTGCGGAAGTTGCGCGGCGTGCCGAAGCAGACGGGCAGGTCGATCTGCCCAAGGGGTTGGACCTTCTTGCCCGGCGCGATGCCGTGGAATGACGATAGGTTGGGCTTCAGCTTGCCCACGCTGATCCCCCATCAGTTCCAGGGTGTTGGAGAACATGATGTTGAGGCTACTGCCCCCATCCATCAACACCTTGGAGAACCGGGTGTTGCCAATCATCGGGTCGACGACCAAGGGACAGTGTCCCGGGTTGGGGATGTAATCAGGGTGGTCTTCACGACCGAAGGAGATGGTCTCCATCGACCAGTCGAGGTACGAGGGCGTGGTGGGGCGCACGGCGTAGACCTCTTGGCATTCGCGTCGCCGCCGTCGCGATGACATGTTCGCCGTGGGTCTCCCGGTGATGAAGAAAACGTTCTCCTCGAAGCGAGGCGCGTGTAGTGCTTCCTGACCATCTTGCACTGCTCGAGGGTGTGCAAGACGGCGGTGCCGTGGTATGGGCACGGCTTCTTGAGCATGTCGTCGAACTGGCCCCCGGGTGGGGGGGTGGCGGGGGTCGAGGTCACCGCCGTGCCGGATCCGCGGTGAGGGCTTCGTTGGAGTCGTCCTGGCGTTGTTGGCCACGCACAGGCCTCGGGACTCGTCTGCCCGGGTTGCTTTGCCTGTGCTGCTTAGGCTTCTTCGCTCGCTCCTTGGGTTGGCCGCCTTCCGCAGGGGCCTCCTCCGCGCGCTTCCCCTTCTTGCCGTCGCAGATGGCCCGAACTGCTTCCTCCCGCGATGCGAAGCAGGACGCGATGTCGAACAGCTCGCTGACGCTGGAGGGATGGTTGCGGCCGAGCTCGTGCACTAGCTCGCGGCACGTCGTACCTTCGAGGAAGGCGTTGATGACCTCGGCGCCGCCGACGTTGGGGAGCTCGGTGCAGCGCTTGGAGAAGCGACGTATGTAGTCCCTCATGGGCTCGTTTTGCTTCTGGCGGCACCCTCGTAGGTCCCAAGAGTTGCCCGGGCGCACGTAGGATATGATCACCCATCCTCTTCAATATAGTCACCGATATGCTCACACTCCTTTTCAGCAGAGCTAAAATAGATAACAAGATACAAGGTGTGGTGCCCCACTTGATTGACGGTGGCCTTTCCATACTACATTATACTGATGACACAATTTTGTTCTTAGATCACAACTTGGAACAAGCTCAGAACATGAAGAATATTCTTTGTGCTTTTGAGCATTTATCGGGGCTCAAAATTAATTTTCGCAAGAGTGAAATTTACTGTTTTGGTGAATCCCCAAGAACTTTGAAGTCCTATATAAAGAACTGTTTGGATGTAATCCTGGAGCTTTCCCAATCCGATATTTAGGCATTCCGATTCATTTTAGGAAATTTTCTAATAACGACCAGTAGTTGGAAAGGAAAAACCTTTCATATGGAGGACACCTGACTTTAATTAACTCAGTTCTTAGCATTATACCGATGTATATGATGTCCTTCTTCCAAATCTCAAAAGGGGTTCGTAAGAAGTTAGACTACAACCGGTCTAGGTTCTTTTGGCCGATGAACACAAAAGAAAATACAGAGTAGCTCGATGGAGCATCCTGTGTCTACCGAAAGATCAAGGAGGATTAGGGATACATAACTTAGAACTCAAAAACATCGCTTTACTCAGCAAGTGTCTATATCGTCTGTTGACAACAGATGGCACCTGGCAACAAATCCTACGCAACAAATATCTAGGGACCAAACCTCTGGTACAGGTCCAATGGAAAAGCGGGGATTCTCACTTTTGGGCCAGTCTTATGAAGGTTAAAAATGATTTCCTAAAATTTGGAACCTTCATTATAAAGGATGAGACTCAGATAAGATTCTAGGAGGACAAATGGCTAGGTAACAGCCCTCTTCATGAACAATACCCACAGCTATATAACATAGCTCGAAAAAAACAGAATACAGTGGCGGATGTGCTTAGTACAGAGATTTCCAATATATAGTGGCGAAGAGATCTAATTGGTCCTAAATAGATAGTGTGGAACAACCTAGCGGCACGACTCGGGAATTTAGGTCTCACAGAGAAAAGGGATGATTTTAAGTAGAGTTTGGACCCGACATGTGTTTTCTTAGTGAAAACACATTACCTGGAGGGGTTATCTAAAATGTCCCAAGAACAAATAAAAGATTATGGAAATCTAAAATCTCACTAAAGATAAAAATTTTTCTTTGGTTTCTAAAACGAGGGGTTATCCTTACTAAAGATAATGTTGCCAGACGGAACTGGAATGGCAGTAAACAGTGTAGTTTCTGTCATGAAAATGAGTCAATTCAACCCTTTTTTCGATTATAGACTCACACGTATGGTATGGGCTTCTGTTTATGCGGCATGGGTTTACCTAAACCATCTAGTGTGATTAATATGTTTAATGGTTGGCTGAATTTAATTCCAAAAAATTTTAAACGTCTTGTGTTTGTAGGCGCGACAGCCCTATGTTGGGCAGTCTGGTGATGCAGAAATGCAGCAGTTTTTGATAACAAGGCTCCAAATTTTTTGCAGGTCATCTTCACAATGTCGCACTGGCTCCGCACGTGGGCTATCCTACAACCTCCATCATTGCGGGACACTCTTGTAGCGGCGTCGCTTTGCTTGGTCCAAGTGGCCAAGGGTATTTTTGCCTGGGCGTATGGGTGGCAGTCTAGTCTTAGGATTGACAGCTATTAGTGTACAGGTTTTCTTGATAAACTTTTGTTTGGCTGTGTGTCGTTTCGGCAGAGGCTAGAAACTTTTTTCAGGTGGATGTATCGCCTCAATGTATCTAACTGAAAAATCAATAAAGTGTCCCTTTTCAAAAAATCAATTTATCGCTTACATTGGTGGATCAAGAATGGTTTTGGGTGAATCAAGGGGGCATTCCACATCTCTATTTTCCAACAGCATCAAGACGTTTACAGAGAATTTTCTACTAATTGTTCATAGCAGCGGTGAACAACTATGGGCATGTTTGGTTTCTTCAACTATGGGCATGTTTGGTTTCTTTCTCAAGCTTGTCTCGCCTCGTTGAGCTAGGAGACCTAGAGTTTGGATCATCGACGAGTTGTCTCAGGGCTTGTGTGGGTAAAGTTTTGCCTAGCTTTTGAGGGAGAGCCATATTGGCTCACCGGTGCTAGGTAGCAAGGCTAGCCTCGCTCGGCAAGGCAAGCCCAACAAGCTCGGCAAGCACACCAAACGTACCTATGTCACCTTAAGAAGCAATGTTGTATGATTTGAAGTGGGCGGCGGCAGCAAGACAAAGATGTGTGAGACGGGAGGGCTTAGGATCACATCTTACCTAGTGGAGTCCCTGTTGCTCGCATGGCAATGATCGGGTTGGAAGAAGACATAAATCCTAGTATGCTTCGGTGTTTCTTTTAACGGTAGCACTAGCGCCCGGACGTCCGATCCGGGCGCAAAAATCGGATGGATGACGTGGCAAAATGTGGGCCAAGCATTCAAAATAGAGGGAAAAAAGAGGGTGGCGTGGCGCAACATAAGCCAAGTATTCAAAACATAGGAAAAAAGAGGGTGACATGACGCAACCACAGCCAAGTATTTATAACCATCGGTACTCTAGCATGCACAAAAAAATTGCGTTGCAACATGACATGATGTTGCATGTAACATGTTATTTTTTTTACAACATCCAAAAATAATGTATGCAACATTAAATAATAGTATCTGCAACATTAATAATCAATATTTGCAACATTAAAATGGCGTGCTTGGCGTGCTCACAACACTCAGCCACGCACGGCAGCAGACAAAAAATTCTTAATAAAAATGTAACATCCGGATGAAACACTTGCAACATGCATGCGAAACATATGCAACATCACAACATCTCAGCTCTATTTTTGCAACATTCACATCGAACAGTTGAAACATTCTTCTGGAATGTTCGAAACATGTCCAACATGTTGTTGCAACATGAAGCAAAACCCTAGAACATTCCAGATCTAGTTTTGCAACATTCTCATCAAACAGTTGCAACATTCATTAGAACATTCGAAACACACAAAATATGCTCTTGCAACATCGAGCAAACCCTAGCAACATGCACCAAAACCTACCTGTTTCACGCCATGAATATTGATGGAGCTCCTCTGGCGCACCGCCCGGGATGTCGGGAACGGCAGCTCGCGCCTCGACCGTGCCACTAGCCAACCTACGACAGCCCGGCCCGACGACCTCGCTGTGGAGGAGCTCGCAGAGAAGGGCGGTGGCGGAGGAGCTCGACGCGGAGGCGAAGGGGAGGCAGCGGAGGAGCTCGACGCGACGGTGGAGGAGCTCGACGCGGAGCGAAGGGGTGGCGCCCGCGAAGGAGCACGGCTTCGGCGTGGAGAAGCAGTGCGGGACGACGTCGGCAACGTGCGCCTCGTGGTCGGCGCCGCGCGGGGCGGCAGCGTCGGCGCACAGGGCGACGTGTGGAGGAGCTGCGCTTGGAGGAGTGGCCAGGTGCGGCGTGCGGGAGGAATGGAGGCAGCAGCAGATAACGAGATGCAGGAGAGGATAACGATGGATAAATGGAGTCACGTGGCCTCGGTCGGTCAGCGTCCGGACGGTCGCGTCCGTCGGACGGCCGAGCTGGAGCATTTCCCTTCTTTTAATTTTTTTGGGGATGAATGAAGGCCCACCCATTGATGTCTAACGACCGACCAAAAGTCAAAACTACCACAAAAATGGTCCTCTTTTTAAATATATGAGAGATAATATAATTGTAGAAATACCAGTTGTTAATTTAGGACCGATATTTCATGGCGTGTGTGAGAAATTCAAAAGCCGATTGGATTTAAAAAAACTAGCCAGATTGGCTCCATGTTCACTTTTGGCGAATCCAGTGTTCAGTTGCTTGGTTTTGGCTCGGTTCGTTCGAGCTCGTTAGCCAAACGAGCCAGCTCGGCTCGGCTCGTTAAGAAAGCGAGAAAAAATCTTGGCTCAGCTCAGGTCATTAAACTCGCAATCTAGCTCGTTAAGCTCGCGAGCTAGAGTTAAATTTAAAATTGCCACAATAATATATGGAAAATTTGCTCCTGGACACTGTTCTTTCGTCGAATTGGCCAGAACACACCGAAAACGGTGAAATTGGTCCAGTACCATTACAAAAGCGTGGTCATTTGCTCCAACACACCGCGCCTATTAAAATATTGATTTACTTGGTTTGAGGAGAGAGAATGAGTGGGAAAAGACTATTTTGCCCTTGAGGTAAGTGGGGTCCCCCTGTAAACTTCATCTTCCCCATCCTTCTCACTGCGCCATGGTGAGGAAGTTGGAGGAGGCTTCGTGCAGCGTCGTGCGCGCTATCATCCGCCGCTTCCTCGCCTGCACCACCAACGTGGACGTCACCGACGGCGGCGCGCAGCCGGCAGGGCAGGCACGGCGGCGTCCGAGGGCGGCTCCGACGGCGGCCGCGGCTCGCGTGGTGGCGGCGTCCTTCGTGGAGTGAGGACGATGGCGGTCCGGGCGGGGTTCCGGCTGCACGCTTGCTCGGGCCACCGGCGGCACGCGGTGGCCGCTGCGCAGCGTAAGGCACGCCGTGGCCTCGCCGGTCAACATCCCATCAACAACGGCGGACGGTCGCGAACGGCGGTGAGGCGGAGGTGCAGCGGCGGGAGCGGCGACAGCGGTGAGGTGGAGGTGCGGCGGCGTGAGCGGCGATGGCGGCTTCCACGCTCGAGCTCCACCCCGCATAGGTGCGGCGGCGCCGTGGCGGGGCCCAATGAGGCAGCGTGGATGTTAGCTGTTGATCAAATTCCTCCTCCGCTTCCTCCAGCGCCGCGACGGCCTCCTCCCGCGGGCGGCAACGGCGGCCCCGGGCGGCGCACGGGCAGGCCGTAGGAGAGAAGGGGGACCTAAGCAGTGAAAAGGACGGGGAAAGATGAAGCTTACAGGGGGACCCCACTTACGAGGTAAGGGCAACATAGTCTTTTCCCACTCATTCTCTCTCCTCAAATCAAGCAAATCAATATTTTAATAGCCGCGGTGTGTTGAAGCAAATGACCATGTTTTTATAATGGTACTGGGCCAATTGCACCGTTTGCGGTGTGTTCTGGCCAATTCGACAAAAGAACGGTGTCCAGGAGCAAATTTTTCCTAATATATAATATAAAAAATTATAGTATTTATATGGTCTTAATACCTCCGAAATCTACTCTGTCATACTATAATAATATGATGTAACCATAACATCATCTGGAACTATGCATATAATATACATATATTATTATTAATAATTTGCTCATTAGTCTATTAGGCGTTTGACTCGCGAGCCAGTCGAACTCGCTCGTTATACTAACGAGCAAAAACTATTGCACGACTCGTTAGAAATATGCACCGAGCCGGCACCGAGCCGAGCCGAGCTGAACTGGCTGCGATCCGAGTGAGCTAATGAGCTTTGAGCATTTTGTAATTTGTTGGTTCAGAGGCGAAGATTCATGGACGTAGAGGAGCTATTCCAAGGGAAGGCCGCCACTACCGGAATCTCATTCTTCGCCGTGTGCTCGAGGCTTCGCCGTGGGCAAAATCTCGGGCACACGGTGAAGAATGGACACATGACATATTTCGTCTTCGCCGTGTGCCAAGAGTAGAACACACGGCGAACTTAATCTTTGCCGTGTGCCCCCAACACCTGCACACAGCAAACATCAAACGTCCGCGACACTCCCCTCCGTCAAATGTGTCGTCTGCAAAAGATTTTATTATTTATAAAAAATAAGCCTTCGCCGTGTGCCAAGTTGAGGCACATGGTGAATTTTACCAAAATTTCACTTTTCCCGCCTTCGTCCCCACACGTGCGGAACATTCTATATTTGCCGTGTGCCCAGAGCAGAGGCACACGGCAAAGATTATGAAAAAAAGACAATCTCGATTTGTTTTCCCAATGCTTCGCCGTGGGTCAAGGCTTTTCCGCACAACAAAGATTTGGTCATTTCAACGTGTGCCAAGGCTCACGGCAAGGCTTTTCCGCACAACAAAGATTTGGTCATTTCACCGTGTGCCAAGGCTCACGGCAGAATGACCATACCAAATGGCAAAAATGGTCACTTCGCCGTATGCCGAAGCCGAGAAGTAACCCAAAATTCTTATTTTTATTGTTTTTTGACGTATAAAAGACCCCGAAAATCACACAATCATCATAGGCATATACTAGTCATCACAGGCAATTAACAGTACAATAAGTACGAATCCATAAAATTTAAAGGGTACATAAGTTCAAATACATCACAAGTTCACAAATATCACAACCGAAGTCGACATCTCAAGTTCACAACGTATTTGTGAATTCATGCACTTTTGGACTATCTATCTATATCATGTGCTAGTGATGATCGATATATATCTGGGATGCTTGTTATGATATATATATAATGATGCCTGAGATGTTTGTGTGATTTTTGGGGTCCTGTATACGTCAAAAAACAGAAAATCAACAGAAATTGAAAGGTCAGTTTGTCGTGTGCCAAGACTCAGCACGTACGGTCACTTCGCCGTGTGCCAAGACCCTGGCACACGGCGAACTGACCAAAACTTCGCCGTGTGCTATGGTGTCGGTGCACGACAAAGATTAAGAGAACCGGCCGGCGGGAATTCGTTTTTTTGGAAACTTTACCGTGTGATTTGAATCCTTGCCGTGTGCCAAAATCTTTGCCGTGTGCCAAGATTTGGCACACGGAAAATATTCATATCTTCGCCGTGTGCCTACACACGTGCACATGGCGAATATCTATACTATAAAGAGAATGAGATTTGAGAACATTTCTCACCAATATTAGGCCCACCCACCACTTCCACCCACCTTACAAAAGTCACAAAAGAACCCACCGGCCAGCAACTAGGACGATGAAAGACGATGAAAAGGAGGGGGAGGGACATTCCTAAGTGTTTTTCTCCCCAAAACCTCAAAACTTTTTTCAGCGGGTGACCCCACCGGTACCCATACCCGCTTACCCACGTTGCGACATCGTTTGGCAGGAGTCAGGCGCGGAGAAACCCTAAACCCACGCCTACCCATAGCCGCGACCCGCCTCTCTCTCTCTCTCCAACCCGGACCCGCCGCCTCCTGCCACCGCCGCCGCCGCTCCCCTCTCCTCCCCTTCGCGCCGCGCCGCGGCCCTTCCCTTCCCGGCCGTGGCCCCATTCCCTCCCCCACCGGCGGCCCCTGCCCGCCGCCGCCGCCGCGGTCCGTCGTCGACAGCCGCGCACGACGCGGGAAATGCAGGCCATGACCGCCGCCGACCAGATCTGCCTCGATGACCTCCGCGCGGCTGCCGGCACGGCGTCCACGACGACTTCCTCGACCAGATGCTGGGAGGCCTACCGCCGTCGACCTGGCCGGAGCTGGCATCCGCGGTGGGAACAGGGAATCGGCGATGGTGAGGCCTGGAGTAGGTGGCCGAATGCCCATGCAGAATTCAACAGATTGCGTCACTTGGATCGATTTCTTTCTTTTTGGTAAGTAACCCAAGCTTACTTACAGTTTACCATTCTGCGTGGACCTTTTTCTTTGATGTGGTTGTGAGCCTATGAGCAATCAGTCCCAAATCATTATTTGGTCCTGTGTATGGATTCAGTTAGCTTTGCATTCTTTGACCCATTTTGATGTTAGCTGTTGATCAAATTCCTCACAAATTTAACAAGCAAGCTATCAATCATATCAGGTACACTGAACAAGTTTTGTCAACTGCGGAGGAGCTTCTGGTGGACAGACCTGATTCGGACATGGTAGTTTACTACTAGATGCTTCTGCTCTTTATATGCATATATACATGCCTAAATCTCTGGTGTTTTATCTTTCAGCATAACAGGAAGGATCTTTCAACTTTGAAAGTGTACGCCACTGATGTATATGAGGCTGATGAAGTATGTTCCTATTTCTTTTGCATTGCATCTTTCCACAGAATGAATCGATTAAGCTTTGGAATTCTTGGTGATTCAGCTTGATGATGCCTTGAGCGCAACTAGGCTTCCTGATGGTAGGATAAAGGTCAGGATACATGTTGCTGAACCAACGTGCTTGATCAAACCTTGGAGCATCATTAATAGGTCTGCTGCCTGCTTTGGATTGTTTTTTATTTGTTGTTTGACATGGCAATATACTGCTCTAATCCCGTTGGATCCCTCTTCATTTGTAGTTTGTTTTCTTGGAGTTTTGTGTGAGCAGGGTTACAATTTTGGCACCAAAAACCTTCAGGTATCTGTACTGTAACATGCTTGATTGTAATTTCTAAATAAAGTTGTGCAAAAGAATAAACTAGAATTGTATTCCCCATGGTCTAGATTGCTGAACCATCGGAAAGCAGCATGGGATCAGCAATTAGGTGTACGGTATTATACAAAACCATTGTTGTTCTATTAGTGAGATTTGCATGATTGATGGGTTATGTAATTTAAAAATGATTGATCAGATTGCATCCAGTTTTTTCCAACCACGGTGGTGATATTTAGCTCTATTCAGTGAGGTCAGTCTTGCTTGCTGGGAAACTGAATACTCAAATCTAGATATATAGGATGCATGTATAATGCTCAATGAAATGAAATAATTGATCGTATTGTGCTATAAGTAATAAGTAGGATTGTTTAAGTTAGATGATGTTTAAGTTAGATTCTTACTATCCTGTTAGTGTATTTACTTCTCTTTCCATTTTTTTCAAATTGACTTGGCCTTGGATTACTAGCCTGCTCATCTGAATAAATTTTATTTCAGTACACTGGTTGCAAAGTTGGAGGAAAAGGAGCTTGAATCTTTAATATAAAAAGTAGAATGGTTCCTTCTCTTCAGTGAGGTATGTCCATATAACTACACGTGGTGCTTACATAGATATAAGGGGCTCTGATGCTTGAAAATATATGCCAATGATTGAGTGAATTCTAGCTCAGAGATTATGTTTTTTTTTCTCTCACCTATTTGTTGACATGACACATGGATATATCATTTTCAACCGAATCAGGCCCATATTTTTCACGACATTTGTAGCACTAGTTTTCTTTTAGTCCTGTTATTCCATTTTCCCACACAGTTATCAGTTTTCAATACCGGTGTCCAGTTGGGCTGTTTGCTCTATGTCTAATGCTGGAGTTTCTGGGCTGCAATTCCTTCACGGGCCGTGGACGACAGACTATATTTCACGTCCTTCTCTTTCGTTCCTTGGAACATGCATGGCTGCTCTTTCTTGCTTTTTGACGTTACTAATTGGTGAAATAGTCATTTTCGTTCTCAGAGACTATCGACCAAAGCTCGTTTTCATCCCTAAATTATCAAAATGACCATTATAATCCTCAAACTTTCTTGCACAGCTCATTTTCGTCCTTCGTCCTACATGTCATGCCATGTCAGCACCCTGTCGGTTAGGTATCATTTTGAGTACCCAATATATGGCACAAGTCATTTATATTAAATATTTTATGGCTTGTCACTTTGAACCGGAAGCATTGTATGAAAAAAATATTTTTATTTGCGAATAAATATGGTAAAAAATGAAACATTACAATATTAGCTATAAACCACCATCGATTCCAGTAGAAAGATACAAACATATGAATCATCTATAGGGTAGAAAGGGTATCTTACAAAACCTAATTGTATGAATGCTGACTAAGCATGCCAACATGGCATGACATGTAGGACGAAGAACGAAAACGAGTCATATGAGAAAGTCATTCTATATTTTCTTCTCCTGCTCTGCCCTAAATCAGCATATCTATCTATACTATAAAGAAATTCATAAAGTTACATGATGGTTAGCTCTTTCATGCAAAAAGTACCCAGCTCTTTCATGATTTCCAGAAGCTTGCATCTGTTGTTTACCTGCAAGTCAGCACTATCAGCCAAGCTCTCATCTTCATGACAAGGTCGCGGAGCTGGTCATTTGCTGTGTGTCTTTGCTTTCTTGGTTGCGCAGCTGGTGAGGTCTTAACACGCTTTCCTTGTGAACTGCTTTGGGAGTTTATAATTTAAATAGAGCTAAAATGTCCAGCGTAATTGCAGATTGCTATGCTGATTGCTGTGTATGCTATACTCTCTTGGTAAGTTTATGTTTTTCTCCTTTTTTTCCCTTTCCCTTGCATCTGGAAATTAAGTTGATTAGAATTGAGATTCAATCTATTCTATCTGCTGCTTACAGCAGCGATGCTTCCACAACAGCAGTCCATCTGGTTAATTTGGAAAACTAAAACAAAGTTCAGGTAAATATGACAATTCAGAGTTGGTTTGTCAATTCTCTTCAAACTGATAATTTTTTTCTAGCTTATAGCAGCTGTTAGCGATGGAAGATAAAAGCCTATGAATTCAAAGGTGTATACTGAATGGTTCCACATTATTCACCTTTGCTTCCTTTATATCTTCTATAATGCGGTTATCTCAGTAATTATTTCTGATGTAAAAGTAAATTTATTTTGACAAAATGAACGAGCTGAAATGGATGGCTTTTTACATGGTCTCTAAGATTGAGAAGTCAGTTTTCCATTTTTAGTGCCATGCAAATTCATGTATGTATCTGCTGGGACAAGCTGGCTCAAAAAACAGGAAAAAGTTCCAATTAGTAGTGTCAGCTCTTCTAGGCAAAGTATCTGATAACCTGATTGAAGCTATTCTTTTCTGAAAAATGCAGATCACTGTATATTTTGATGGATATAAGTTTTGTGAATAGAAAGATTAGAGATGGATTAGAAGTTACATTGAGTTGGCTTCCTGTTTGCCAACAGATGGTACAACTTCGGTCCAGGTGCTATTTTTAGGATCTAAACAAATATTCCTTCACATTATGATACTACAGAAGTTGTAGCAGACTCTGATATCTTTCCAGGAATTCCTAGATCATAATTTTTGGCTCAGTAAATTAGGAGATAACATTTGTCAGAATAATTTCAAATTATAAATCTTAGAGCCTTGTTATTATGGATCATGTGATGACATATGATGTGTTGGGGAAAAGAAGATATGTAGTTAGGTGCCTCTGCTATGTTTTTTTTTATCTAATATGCTTTAATTTCTTTCATGTTTCAGTGGTGATCAGAAAAATACAAGCATGTATGAAGTCCTGAGCAACAGAATCTTCTGCTCTTCAGAAAAGCTGCTGGTATTCAGTAAGTATAAGCTATAACCACTATATTTATTTTGAAAGAATTTCACTGCCTCTTGGTTTCCTGTACAGAGATCATCACTTTTTCCTCTATCATTCGGCTTATCAAGAAATCGTATGTATGCCTTGGCAATTGGAAGCGTCAATTGACTTTAATAAAGGAAGTGTTCTACTGCTTTCTCACCAGGTATCTGAGTAGTTTATTCTTTAAGCTAAACGGCTCTTGCAATGTGGTATATTTAAAATATGTGATGTGAATGCCAACACGTGTCCTCAGCTTACTTTTTTTTTTGAGATTACACAGTACAACGCAGACGCTCACACACGCACACACACTCACCCCTATGAATACACGTACGCAAACCCTACCCCTATGAGCACCTCCGAAGGACTGAGCAGAGCACCGGCAGATCTGGAGATTTCCGAAGTCACCATTGACACCTCGTTGTCGACGGGAACGCCGCTTACCACTTAACGTATAGCGCCGGTAAATCCTGGTAAAATCCCAGGAAAAGATGTGAGCACCAGGATTTGAACCCTGGTGGGTAGCGTCCCACTGGACCGTCCTACCATTGGACTACAAGTCCAATCGCGTGTCCTCAGCTTACTAAGTACAACGCCACCATGTAATGGCAGGTCAAGCCCGCTGGACCTTCTCTCAAAAAAAAAAGCCCGCTGGACCAGTAGGTGACGGCGGGGACACGCCCTCTGGACCAGTAGGTGACGGCGGGGAAGCCAGGCCCCCTCTCCTGCACGGGTTGTTACGGGAGTGCGGGCGGGTGTTTCTGGCGTGCTGCGTTGTGTTTAGAGAAGTTCAGAAATCTGTACATGCAGAATAATAACTAGAAAATGTATTTTAATTGGATTGTGTGAAATCCTGTACGCAAAAAGAATCTGATACTTTGCATAATGTGTTCCTAGAGAGCATTTAATTTCTACTACTTTCAGGAAAGGCATAAGCATAAATAATATGTGCCAAAAGTTTGGTTATGAAGCTTAGTAAAGGTCTTCCACTCCATCGAACCATATCCTTTTTACACACTGACAAGGTAAGACGAGTTTTCTTTTATACTATTGTATGGATGCTTGAACTAGAAGGCAATTATTTGAACTTCGCTTGATTTCTGGAAAGTTTTGACTAAATATTTTAGGGATTTTTTTTGTTCTCCTTTGTTGACAGGGAAAGTGTTTCGACAAGATTCCATTTACTAGATTCAGGGTGAGGAGGCAATTATTTTGGTTTAGTCAGACTTGGTTTCAGTTGTCCTATTGTAAACAAAAATTGATCCTGTAGCAACTGTTTAATATCGCATAATTAACCATTTTAAGACCTGAAAGTAGGACCATTCATGTTGACTTTTTGATAGGCCACTAACATACTCCAAGATGTTTGTGAACAAATGTTTTTTTATTGAAGCCCTTCTCTGAACATTGGAGCTTTAGAATTTTCATATCAATTGTAACACAGAATATTTCTATGGTTTTAGAAAAGTTCAGCGGCAACATCATATTCTTCAATGAACGTTTTGATACTAGAGTGGTGGAGGGTGACTTGAGGAAACATCACTTTGCCTTTTATCTGATCTAAGCCGATTCACTGCCTTGATTTTGCAGCATCCTGAAGAAGATATATACGAGTGTCATTGCTACTGAGTTCTAACAGCTACAAGTGGTAAGTTGCATGACAAGGGAACAATAGGCTTTATACCGAAACCATCGATGCCACCAAGGAGAAAGGTGTTTGCTCGTCACCAACCTTGAAAGCTTCGGTACTCATTGTGAAAGGTGGTCATGTGGCTCTAATATAATCCGACTGTGTTTTCTTTATGACCCAATATGACTGAATAATCCTTTCTGTTCTGTAACTAACATTGTAATATTGTATTGGATTTAGATGACTATTGAGGTGAGAGAGTTGAAACCTTTCTTGCGTTGCTATAAATCATTTGGTATGTGTTCGGGTATCAGAAAGAACCTTTTATTTGGTATATGCATACCAAACCCTTCCATTTTGTTGCATATAAAAAAAAGGTGGTCGGGAGCCATGTCATTCTCTATTCTCTATTCATGTGATATTTGTATATTAATGCCTGAGGCACTACATAGGGGTTCGGGCAAGTAATAAGTAACATTTTGTCAATTATGCAATGACGGTAGATTCATTTAAAGTGTTCTCAACATTTGATATTTAAAGCAATTATGGGTTCTTAATTTGTTTTTGTCGATGAATCCCGTCGTGTCTCTCGGTATACTAAGATTAGTTTGTACAATATAGGTAGTGGTGTAGTATAATATGCACTATCATATATTCTAATTTTATTATGAATGTTTTTTGTTTTTTGTCTATTGAATTCTAATTTATTCATTAATAATTAATATTTTTCTAAGACATGCGATTTTTTTTAAACACGTGCGGCAGCCACACTAGTTTATTGCTTTTCTTTGCAGTGTGCCGTGTTTTAGCACACAGCACCGTGTGCCCGAAATAAGGCCTACGACGAAGCTAGCGGTGCTTTTGCCGTAGGGATTTCGTCGTAGGCCACTCACGACGAATCTTTCGTCGTGTGCTACAGGGTTTTCGCTGTGTGCCCGAGGCACACGACCAAGAACTGGAGTCCGGTAGTGCGCACTACAATCAAGCACCTTATTCAATCTGCCTTAGCCTAGATACTAATAAAAGAGAATCGGATGGGATGAAAAGGAATTCATTAAGCGGCATGGGCTTTGATTCTGTGATGACGTAGCCACAGTGATATGATTTTTGATGGTAGATTTAGGGGAAGTTAGTCGAGCACCAAAAGAGAGAGAAAGACAAGTGCTCATTTATAAATGTATTTATCTATTATTATAATAAAAAGATCGAGTTCTTTTGAAAACTTTTCTACCAACGAAAATACCCTGTACCCCTCACATTATACCTACGTTAGACCCACATTGTAGGAAAATTAAGAAAATAATTGCGGAAGTTGTTTTGATAGAGCGAAAAAAACCCATGTGAGTTCAACCCTAGGCCTTTTTCTCCACTGGTGTTTTTTGTACCCACCTTTGTACCCACTTTTTTGGAAAGGAAACGAGAACAAACCTCATTGAGGCCATCGGCCACTTTTAATTTTTCATATTTTTAGAAAGAAAATATACGCGTGCCGCGACGGCATAGTCGAGCTGCCGGAGACTCGTTACTTCCGTCTAACCTCCTCCAAGCCTTTTTTTTATAAGAAATCAATCGATATGCATGGCTCCTATAGCCGAAACAAATTTAATTATCATTATGGCACCAACAAAAATAAAGTTCAGGAGCAAGAAACAAGCACCAAATTTTCTCTTCGAAATTGCTAATCTAAAGAGACCACCACAAGTCGTACGAAGCGCCAAGAAAAAAATGGAACAATTCTACGTGAAAGTGTGCAGTACGTCAAAACTTCGAATAGAAAAAATTAAGGGCCCACCTAAATATACCCATATTTGTAACCACGTCTATACACAATTATCCTGTATTGCTAATAGACAATAGACTGGAGAGCTTTTCTCCATATAAATAAAGACCAACTATCTCAAATATGATGATGTGCCTCTAGCTTTGAGAATACCTAAAACTCTCTATACATGAGAGAGCCAATATATAGTATTTTTAAAAGCGCTTCGCATGACTGGTCTGTTTACCATGGCCACTCAAGTGACACTCTTTTAGTACCTAATGTCATCAATAAACATGTGAGTTCTTGCTAGTTTAGAGAAAAAAACTGTTTAACTCCCCGCCATTGTTGAAACCCAAATTTCCCCCTAGTTTCAAAACTGGGTATTGGTGCCCCTCCTACTCTAGCGGTTTTAGCATTGCCATTTGCGGTTTTTGGCATCGCCTTTAGGTGATGTGGCGCTACGTAGAATAACTAACGTATGTCACGTCGGCCAAAAGTGCCATCTAAATTGTTCAAGCTGGAAAAACAATCGATTCTTAAATTACAGTAGGAAGATAAACAAACCGGATCTAGCTAATTGGAAATAGAGTGATTCTAAAAAAAAGCTAATTGGAAATAGAGTACCCACAAATGATTTACATTTTTATAAAAGTTTTGGTATCAATTCAAGTAAGTAGAAGGCATGAATACAATCCATAACATACTAGGAACATGAACAAATAAGATCTAGATAACTTAAAAAAAGTGCCAATAAATGGTTTATATTTTTAGAAAAAACTGTACCAATTTTATATTTTCCTGGTATAAAAAATAGTTATAAATTTTTAAAATTACCAGAAAAATAAACCAGCCGAGCCCCGCTCCGGCCGCCGATGAGGCCTTCCCTCCCCTGGCTGCGGATCCGTCTAGCCCGGCTTGGGATCACCGAGCTCCTCCATCCGCCGCAAGGATGGTGGACGACGCGCAACGGGCTGGTGGCGAGCCGGCGGCATGGATCCGGTGACGGGGGCTCTAGCACTGGCGCGGGTCGATGGCTGCGGATACGGGAGGGGCCGACAGCGCCGGATCGGTGGCGGCAACGGCGGCTACGGTCGGCGACGTGGATCCAATGCGGAGGTGGCGGCGGCACGACGAGGATGGCCGGCGGCGGCGCCTAGAGAGGCTCCGGCGCGCCTGCCGAGCCCGGCGAAGGCATCAAGACGCCGAAGATCTCCTGCTTCCCCGACGCCGACGACCCTGCTCCGCCTCCCCCAAAATCACGGCCCACCGCTATCTCCTACCTCGTGCTAGATGTGTATAAGAGACAGCAGTAGGATGGCACTTGCTTCCGGTTTTGTAGTTGAGGGTTTGAAAATAAGACTTTCATTATATTTAAGGCTTGAAAATAGGATATTTTTGTTTCCAAAATAAATAGACTTTCATTATATTTAAGGCTTGAAAATAGGATATTTTTCTCACCCCGCGCCATGTTACCCGCCCGCCGTACCCACAATCTGTCCCATCAATCACGCCTCCACCCTTCCCTCCCTTTCCTTCTCTCCCACCCCCGAGACGGCTTCTCCTATCGCCCCTCCTCTTCCTCCCGATCCCAATCTCCCGCGGCGGCGGCGGCGGCGAGCGGCTCCTCTTCGCGGCGGCGGCGGCGGGGCGGTTCCGCGCCCTGGCCGTCGACGAGCCCCCGCATCGGCAGCGGCCGAGCCCCCGCTCCGGCCGCCAATGAGGCCCTCCCTCCCCTGGCTGCGGATCCGCCTGGCCCGGCACCGGATCACCATGGTAACTACTGAACGCGGCATCTAATCTTGTGCTTGATTCGTTCCTCCCCTCCAAGATTGCATCTTTAGCGCCGTAGGACGCTCGGAGCTCTGGATGTTTAGATCCCGCCCTGATTCCCGCTGTTTCCGGTCCAGAATTACATCATCGGAGCATTCAAGCCGCCCTGCGATATCTTCGTTACCTTTGATGAGGACCCGGAAGCAGGTGCGTTCCTTCTGCATTCTTGATTCTTGAAGTTAGTGTTAGACATTACTTTTAGGTTGATTAATTCTATGGTCTTGTGGTAGATTAATTCTATGCTTGTGGTCTTGTGTTTCTTTGATGTATGCTTATTCTGGTATGTGAGCCTGTGAGGTTAAGTTTGGGATGAATTTGTGCTGGTCAGGTGTCCATTTGTTGACGTAAAATCTGCAATTCACGCCAAGCACACAGCAAGCCGAATCAGCTAGCTTCACACGTGAACGTTTGAATCCAGAGCGTGCCAGTCAATTTTCCCTGAAACTGACAAAGGAAGAAAATATTTAGAATAACGTGCTGGATGATACCAGACAGTTCCATATCTACGGCTTTACCAAGCCAAATTTGAATGACATATAGCTACGAGCAAGCTATCTGTCAGCAATCGAGGCACTCATTACATAATCGGCAAAGCATGCAAGACGTACACTGCCGACCACATGACGTCACCATGATGAAAGATCGGTACTTAATTAAATAATCACTGCAGTACTTAATCGCAACCGATTAACAAGAATGAGGCATAATAAATGTGAAAAGCATGATCATAAATCTCTAGTAAACAAGAATGCATAGGATAAAAGCACTAGTCTACCGCATGTCTAGGTACTTTCGAACCCGTCAAGTATAAAAAACAAACAAGTCAATCTACCGCATGATACAACTTGTTTGAAATCACACCACCAACCAATATTAGATCAATCTACCGCATGATATACTCTAAACATGGAAGGCTAAAAGCATTCATTATTTAAAACAAAGTCACGAACATGTTTCACTCGTGAAAGGACTACCGAATACGGCTAAGTAGCCGAATCGGGTTCCATTACGAAGGAACAAGCTTTGTCAATGATGATAGACCTATCAGTACAGATGCACAATCCATAGCCATTTTTAATTCTTTCATTCGGCCCTGCATTTTGCCAGCCGAATTTTGTGGAGGGAGGCTGGTTCAGAGTACCTTTGAGTACTATCAGCCGAACATGATGGCTAGGCAATTAGGCTGTGGCCAAGTGCCACCAAGATTATTTCTTCATGAATTCCTCAAGCCTAGGGAAATTGTCACAGGTTCTGTGGAAACAAGGAGGATCTTTGACTACAGATGTTGTACAACCATCTATGCACCTGCACCTTTTGTGCCAATGACATCTGTTCATCCTTCCTTTACCTTATGGTGGCAAGAACTTCATGATCACATTTTCAACATGCCAATCCATCCTCTCTGCCTCGAGCTTATGCCTGATTACCAGCCAATTTCAGAGGTAATATGTTCACTTTTTATCTTCATCAAATCGGCTTCTTCCTTATATTCGATCCACGTCATCACGCTTTCCCGAATACTTCTGTTTCCAACTGTGGAACAGCTCCTTTGCCGAATGATGGCGGATTCCCGACCGCAGAGCATCTTTTGCCGATTGCTTCGAAGAAGGCCTTCCTGCCGACTGGAATCTTTCTACCGAATCTGGCCCACTTGTCAGCCTCTCTCAGGTGCCAATTTTTGGTGTTAACACATGCCCCTTCAATTTCGGGATAAAAGATACTATTATTTCGGAATTGACCATAAATACTCAGCGTTTCTAGGTCATCTTAGCTCAATCCCCGCTTTTTCCTCTCTTAAATCCTCGAAGCTTCGTCCAGATCCAAACCCTAGTTCATCGACCTCTGCGAGCTTCAACCTTCAAATGGCGCACCAAGATCAAGCCCTCCAGGTAATTCTTTAACCTCCTTCAAGCACATTCGGCATCATCCTTTTTTGAATCGCATTTTAAATCTCTTTTCGCCTCTTTCTGCTCTTGGTAGGCCCTAGCTGCCGAACTCTTGATTCCCATTGAGGAAAAAGCACCATCTTATTTCCTTGGGCCTATAGGGAATTCAGACCCCACTGAGTTTATTGCTGCCGAACCCCAGAGGATGCAAAGGATCCCCTTCAAGACTTCACTGACAAAGCCTCATGAATGGCAAGACACTTTTAAGAATTGGCCTCTGCCCCCAATCGCCGGTTGGAGAAATTGGTACAAGAGAATCTTCGATGACAAAAGCCCCCAAACCAATAATTGGGATAATCTCCATATTTCTCATTGCTTAGAATTATCCTTGGCTGAAACACCCAGGAATGAAAGCCTCCTGATTGCAGCCTGTCACTTCTGGTCCAATGGCTTAAATGCTTTTCTTTTTGGCCATGGACCAATGTCTCCCATCTTGGCTGATGTTTACATGATGACCGGCCTGAACATTACGGAGCCCGTGCGTCTTCAGCATATATGCCGGCAAGTATTCAATGATGCAAAAATTTCTTCAGACATGAACTTGGTATAGTTGTCCTTAGAGCAAGACCTGTTGACGCAAAATCTGCAGTTCACGCCAAGCACACAGCAAGCCGAATCTTTATTTTCTCTATACTTGTGCCATTTTTTACTTCCGTTTTGATCCAATGTAAATGATTCATTCCGCAGTGCTGGCTCCAAGAGTGTCAATCCCGAAAGGGAAGTACCTGCTGGGAAGTGTCTATCATATGCTCCATCAGACCACTCGCTTGATGCACACCAACAAGAAAATCCCTTGTGTCAATGGTCCTTGGTGGTTCATCCAAATGTGGTTGCAGTTGTACAAGCATCAGATTGTCACTATTGACATCAACTGTCAGCACTTTCCTTCAATCAATTACAAGGAAGGGGAACCTCAAAGCACCAAAGGCTGTCAAACCTATGGAGAAGCTGCCTCTACTGTTCCTGTGGATAAGAACATTGGTGAATTCTTTGAGCTCTTCTCCAAAGGCTTTGCTGATCCCCTCTGGTTTCCCTATTTTGATAATGACAACGTCACCCTTCCTTGTGAGCTTAGCTTTGACACT
>OAMR01000645.1:706224-743187 GCA_900205405.1 Echinochloa crus-galli | reverse complement strand
TGATCTGAGGACATTGTTTCTTGTTCTTTCCGATCTTCTTAAGTAAAGCCCGTTACAAATGTATTGTTTTGGTACCGGTCGTTTGTCTGTGGGCGTTACGAAATTGATCTGTGGGCCCACAAAAATCGCATGTTTGGGTTACTGGTTGCTTATATTGGTAACGGTCGTTGTGAAGTGCGGGTTACAGGTTTTGGTCGTTCGTAACGGGTAAATTGCCCGTTACCTTTGACCGGCTATTAGTAACGGAGTAAGGGTAACGGGCGCGTTGCCCGTTACCTATGGCCATCTACGCCCGTTACAGATCTCGGTTTTCACGCAGTGTCGTCGTGTACATCAAAACTATACAATTATTTTTTTATTTACCTACGTTTAGTGCTCCATGCATCAGGAGAGAGATTTGATGTGATAGTGAATAGTGAAGTTTAGAGAGAGAAAGTTTGGGGCAATTTTGCCTTTTAAAGGAATTAAACAGGGACCTAGAGTAAATCGCCCAGGCTCTTAAAGTCATTTGGGTCCGTCACTTATCATAACTCAGACTATGTATAAAACCTACAATTGCCTATAATAATAATTATAATATAATAATAACAAAATTCTTATCGCTGAACCATTCCGGCCGCATCCTGCACCTACTCCCTCCGTCCCATAAAGAGTGTCCCTTTGATCTTCTCCTAAGTTAAACTATCTTATGTTTGACTGAGTTTATATAAAAATATATTAATACTTTTGATGTCTACCAAGTTCCATTAGATTCTTTATGAAATATATTTTCATAACATACATATTTGGTGTGATAATTATTAATGTTTTTAATTATAACATTGGTCAAACTTCAAACAGTTTGACCGAGAAAAAGTTAAAATAGACGCTCTTTGCGGGACGGAGGGAGTATGCCTCTTCGCATGCGACGCGTGGACCGGTGCAGCCGTCCGCTCTAACCAGCCGCTAGCTCTTCTCTGTGTCACACACAAAACGAGGCACCGTGTCTACCGTGGGCGTCCTCGGTGACCCTGCAAGTTATTGCTATACACACGCCTACGTCGGAGAGGTAAAGGGCACCTGCATTCCAAATCTCACCCTTAAAATTCACTATACAAAAATAAGATTCCTATTATATCAAAATATCGGTACATGCATAGATTACTAAATATTGATAAAATCAAAAACTATCTACACGGTTTTGTTGTACTTTGCGAGACGAACATTTTGAGCCTACTTGATCAATTTTTGGATAATTTTTCACAAATACAAACGAAATGTTACAGTGACGCATTTTTGACGAAGGGATCCTGAACCCCCAGATTTGGACCCTATTTTGCATCTAATCAAGGCCTACATCGGAGACGGAAAGGGAGGGTTCGATCGTCGCTGTTCCCGCTCCGAACCGCGCCGTCAGCTGCGTCGCGCCGCCCGCCCGCTGCCCGGCTCGCCTGCGCCGCCGCGAGAGCAGGCTGCCGGGCTCGCCACGCCTCCCGCCGCGTCGCACCGCCGGGCTGCAAAGCTCGCCGCCCGCCTGCCCGGGTCTCCTCCAGCTTCGTGAGGGCGGCCGGCCTCCTACTGCGTACGGACGCGGGGATGCGCCGTTGGGGACTTGGCTCCCGCCGCCGGATTGCCACCGCGTCGCCTCGCCGGAACAGGGCGCGGTGGGGGAGTCTCGGCGAAGGGAAGGCGTGGGCCATGGGCGGCCATGGTGGAAGGCGCAGGGGAGTCGCGGGGGCCGAGGCGCCGGCGATAGCGGCGGTCGACGTCTTCTCATGGCAACGGCCGCGGCGACAAGTGAATGTCGGTGAGGGAGAAGAAGGGCGTGCTCCGACGCCTTGGCTCTTGCCCGTGCCCACACCGTCGACCGACGGCCTCCGCGCATGACCTCCGCTTCAGCGTCCGACGGCACGCGGGCGCCAAGCCGCCAAGCGGGGGCGGCGGCGAAACGCGGGACGGCGGTGGCACCGCAAGAGGGCTCGACAAGCAGCGGCGACGGCCGGGGGCAGCGCGTCCTTTGTCGTCCTCGGCCTCCCGCGGCGCATCAACGCAGGCGTAGCATCGCTACGGTGGACGTCCGTGCGGGCGGCGACGGCCGTCTTCGCTGTGCCCGCCATCTTCGCGACGGCTGTGCACGGCAGGTGGTCACTTCACAGTGCCAAACTCCCCGGCTCCGCTCGCTCCGGTCCGCCACCCGGCCGATGCACCTGCAAATTACCGGGACCCGATCTTCCGTGGACGGTGGACCCGTGACGCCCTGACGCCTCCGGCCACGGTGTCTCCCTCCTCTCGGTGCACGACTGGGAGCGAGCCGAGACAGGAAAACCGTGACTCCGGGTGCGGCGACAGCGCGCGAATCATTCTAGTATAATATGACGTTCATGAAAAACACACGATACCTTCGGAGTACTCGGAACCCATGCATGCTGAAACTGTGGTATCACCAACACGTACACGTAAGTGCTACTATTTAGATAATGATAAAATTCACTGGTCCTATTGCTTCTTGCCTGTGTGTCATTTTGGTGAATGATTTTTGAAATTTTGTTTTGGACCAGTAATTAAACTTTTATCAGGGGCGAAGCTAGAGCTCAGACAACCCTGGTGCTCCACTTCAATATGCATATCTCATATATGTGTATGGTTAGACATAAATTTTTTCCCCCAAATTTCTGCCCATTTTGGACTTTTCACCAAATTTTGATTATTTTTTGCTAAATTTTATTAGATAGTTCAGTTTGGTCCAATAGATGGCTCTGTTCGATTGGTTGGCGCGCCAGATATTTTTCTTATCCTGACAAATACTTAGTAATCATCCTATGTTAGAGAGAGAATAAAATTTAATTCATAAACAATTACCTAAGCTTACTTGACGTAGTACTTATATATTTAATTTGCATACAATTCTTAAGTATCAGATCTAAATTCTTCATCGCTTGTTGTTCTTTTTGCATTTTTCAATCCTTTAGAGATTTCATGTCTCCAATTAAAACGAGAAGAAACAAAATGCAAAAGCTTTGTATTCCATGCCATATAAAATTACAAATAGATCGGAGCTTCCTTTGAACAAATAACAACTTGACAAGTAGTAAAACTTAACAGCTATTTCCCAAAATGCTAATGATGCCTGCAAGTGATTGAGCGGACCAAGCAGGGAGTTGGTCAAACATATGGGAGGCCTTGCCTCACTGAGTCACCGTGAGCCCAAATAGTGATGACTACAAGGAATAGCATGGTGTACTCCTGATCAAGGGCTCTGCTGATTTAATTTTAATCAATAATATGCCAATGCATAGTTTGACTCGCGAGATGCTTGCGGGGAGACCAAGGCATGCCTGGTGCACACACTTGTTGCAGTGGAGTGCACAAACGGTAGGTGGGGCATGAGCTAGCAGCTAGTAAAAAAGTTTTTTAGCCTGGTGCCAGTGCACGAGAGAAGAGAAGATCAACGTGGCTTCGCCCCTGCTTTTATATGGTTTTTACTGGATGCCCACATTACATGTTTCGGCCTACATGCCGTATAATGTGTCGCGGTTGGTCGCGGCAGCGTGGACGGGGTCGTGATCGCGGGCGTGGTCGGCAACACATGGGCAGAGGTGCTGTGGGTCAGAATTTGCACTATGGTCAGCAACATAATATAATTATGCTGGGCGTAGTCACTCCTTTGGGCAAAATGTTATGGGAGGGATGCAATTTCCTGGAAAGCAGGACCGGGAGGAGCACCACCTCCACCTCCTTCGAGTATTCATCAAGTCCCTGGTGTGCAGGGTCTGCAGAAAGAGGTTCAGGGAGGGCAGTTAGCATCTGGTCCGTCTGGTGTGGCTCAGCAGCAGCAAGTGCAGCCACAGGGGATAGTGTTGTCGAGTGCAGCGGGAGTTGCAGCAGTACAACCTGGGAAGGAGAAAGATTTAGCAGGTGTGGTCCCTGATGCAAAAGAAAAACAGGAAGCATCTGGTGAGGGGAAGCCATCCAAGAAGAGCAAGAACTATTGCCATAGATGTTGTTCTAAGGGTCATGTCCTAGCGGATTGCACAACGGAGATTTGCTGTCAAATATGTGAAAGTGTAGAGCACGTTGCTGCAAAATGTTCCCTGAAGAAGAATCGTCCGATGGCTTTTTTGGTGGGTTCTGGTGTCGACAATCTTGGGTTCTTTTATATTCCTCATGGCCCCATCTCCATGAATAAGAAGGACAGTAACACTGCTCTGGTTAAGGTGCAAGGAGGTAACCTGACGGAAGAACAGTTAGTATGTCACTTAAAGCGCCTGGTTCCTGGTAGTTTTGAGTGGGACATACAGCTTCACACTCCTATTGTCTGGATTGCTCCTTTTCCTTCAAAGGCCGAGCTGGAGCGCACAGTGAATTTTGGGTCGGCGGATCTAAAAAATGGTACACTGAAATTCGAGGAGTTCGAAGAGGAGGAGTATTTTGGGGATGAGATACCTACTGTCTGGATGAGAGTGACTAATTTGCCCCGAGTGTTGCGGACTTATGAAGTCCTTTGGGCCATTGGGACAATGTTCGGAGCGACTCTGAAGGTGGATATGATCTCTACTAGGAAGAACAAGTTTGGTCGGTTTCAAGTTGCAGTGCTTAACCCGGCATCTGTTCCAAACCAAATGGACGTGGTAATTGGAAAAAGATATTTTGAGCTCAAGTTTGTAATTGAGCCCTACCAAATGAATGAACAGCCTTCATCCAAGAATATGGATGTGGACAAGGATGGAGAGGATGGCAAGGACAAGGACTGCTCAGGGAAAGACAAATCAGGAAGTGATAAAGGCAAAGGGAAGAAAGATGAGTCCAGTACATCTAAACAATCGGAGATGCCACCGGTATATTGTTCTAAAGGGACAGATGTTGTGATGGAGAATGGTGAGTCTGGTTTCGATGGTCAGAAAGAGGACGGAGCGTCTTTTGATAGCGATGCAGATGATCTTCTTGATGAGACTGAGGGTGAGCAGATTGTTATGCATCACGTGAGGTTTGGGTCTGGCTTTGAGGAGCTGAGGGATTCGGCTACACTAGTGCAGCAGCCGTCAAAGTTAGAGGAGGCAGACTTGGTGGTGCCTGATCCAGATCTAGGAGGCGCCAAGGATGTGCAGTGAAGTGGTTTGCTTGTGGTTCAAGAGGTGGACTGCTTGGAGGTGCAGGCGGTTGAGTTACCTGTGTTGCAGGGTCTGGGACAAATGGCTGCACAGGTTGGAGATGAAAATCTAGTTGATGGAGGTACTGTGCGGGTTTCTATTGGTGATATAGTGGAGACGGATGGAGAGGAGGGACAATAGGTGGGAATACAGCCTACGTCTCCCTGTCCAGCTTTGGGGCCCTTGTTGGCGCAGGCTCTGGCTCGATTCCAGAAGATGGAGAAGGACCCAGCCAATACAGCACAGGTGAAGGATAGATTTAATTTACCTTCTGTTAAAACCGGTCAGGATAGCCATGATAATCTTGATGATGAGGATTCAGATTTACATATGCTAGCTATTTCTAATATTTGTGGAGATGTAGTGGATGAGGTTGTGCAAAATGATAGTGATGGTTCTTTGGATCATTCGGAAACTATCTATCACAACAAGAAGCATCATAAGAATATAAAAACAAAGGTTAAGAAGAAGAAGGTCTCTGCTAAAAAACAAATTGTTTTTCAATGAGAGGAATCTTTTGAAATAGCAGAGGTCTGAGAGACTTGGCTAAACTAAATTTTCTTTATGACATCTCTGTTGAAAAGGATCTAGATTTTATTGCCATTCTTGAAACCCAGAGGAGGGATTTTACTGACTATGATCTAAATACATTCTGTGGGGGGAGGGATTTTTTTTGGCATTGGATCTCGCCTAGGGGTCGTTCTGGTGGTATTCTTTTAGGAGTTAATCTATCCTCATTTGCTGTTGAAAAATTTGATGGTGGCGATTTTTTCGTAAAAGATTATCTTAAGAACAAAAGCGATGGCTTCCAGTGGGTCTTAATGGCGGTTTACGGTGCTGCTCAACAAGAAGACAAGGATAGCTTTCTTGCTGAATTTGTTAGCGCTTGCTCGATTGAATCATAACCTTTGGTGGTTGGAGGGGATTTTAATATTATTAGGAATCCGTCCGAAAAAAATAATGATAGATTTGATAGTCATTGGCCTTTCTTGTTTAATGCTTGCATTGAGACGCTAAATCTTAGAGAGTTAGAGCTTTCACGGCGTAAGTTTACCTGGGCCAGTTCTTCTATTAATCCTACCTTTGAAAAACTAGATAGAATCTTGGTTAGCACTGATTGGGAACAAAAGTTTCCGTTATCATCGGTTAAGGCTCTATCTAGAGATATTTCGGATCATACCCCACTTTTGCTCGATACCCGTCAAGCCGCTCATAGAGGGAACTCAAATCTTTTCAAGTTTGAATTGAGTTGGTTCCTTAAAGATGGCTTTCACGATAGGGTTGCAAAGGTGTGGAATGATACTACGAGGGGGAGAACACCGTTGCAATGTTGGCAAAATAAGATTAGAGCTGTTCGTAGATTTTTAAGGGGTTGGGCAAAGAATGTAGTAGGAGAAGATAGAAGAAAAAAATCCTTTTTGATTAATCAATTAGATTTTCTGGATCGCAAAGCTGAAACTTGCCTCCTTTCTACCCAAGGATTGGAGTATAAACATTGTCTTACCTCTCAATTAACTTAGTTGCGTAGAGATGAGGAGTTGTATTGGCTCCAAAGATCTAAGACAACTAGGTTATTACAAGGAGATGACAATACAAAATATTTTCAGTTATTAGCTAATGGTAGACATAGGAAGACTCGTATTTCTCAGCTAGAACAAGATGAAGGGGTCATAGTAGGTGACGAAAATTTGAAAACTTACATTACAAATTACTACAAAAACTTATTTGGTGATCCAGTTTCCAATAACTTCACTATGGATGAAACTATTGTAGAGGACATTCCTCAAGTTTCGGACATAGAAAATGAGTTATTAACTGAAATATTCACCGAAAAAGAGATTAAAGAGGCAATTTTTCAGATGGAACACAATAAGGTGTGACAACTCAATAAATTAGGCTCTAAATTAAAACAATTTGAAGCATACTTTGAATTTAATCATTTGTTTGGCTAGAGTCAAACCTAGTGTTGACTCCAAGGGACACCCCAAACAATTAGAGTTCAAATAAAAAAACAGTTTGAATCATAATTTTTACTTTAAAGTGCAAGTTTCACCAAAGTCAAGCCAAAGCTTGACATAAAAAAAATAATAAATCAAAATTTGACCAAACTTAATTTCAATGTCAATTCAACTAAATGAATGTGATCATGAGTAATGACCCCAAGTAAGAACCCCAATTTGAAGTTATAAGTCCAAAATTGAGAAATAACTATAATTGAGTTTAAGTTCAAAACTTAATTAAGTGCAATTTGAATGATATTTGTTTTCTCCCTGAAATAATGCGTAAATCAAAGGTAATATCAAACGATCAATTAAAGTTTAGCCAAACAAGAATTCAAAGAACTTCTTCATGCAGCTTGTTCTAATAAGGAATAAGTGCTTCAACTATATTAAGAACTCAAGAATTAAAAAGGCAATATTAAATTTAATTTCTATTTGATTTTTAAATTTGAAGTGAATCCAAGTTGTAGTTCAAAGGATTTAGGGTTTTCTCACCAACTGAAGCTCTTTTAAATGTTTGGACCATGGTATTAATAAAAGTCCCAAATTAGGTATTATAATTTAAAGCTAATAGCCAAAAATACAAATACCTACTTTTGAATTTAAATTCAAAGGTTATATAAATGCTTTTCAAAATGAGTTTAACTTTTCTACCTAAATTAGAGCTCAAGTCAAAAATCGCCCAACATGAAACTTGTAGGAAATTAAGTTTTACACAACTTTTATTTTGTGAGTTTTTGAAGTTTCAATATGAAAACACTTGGAATTTGCTGGTCAAATGAGGTCAAACTCTATTTAACCCCTTAAGCTCTAGAAAGCTTTCATACCTCCTTAGATTGGCATCAAGGTAATTCAAGTTTTTGTACAATAACTTAAAAATCGGCCAATATAAAAGTTGTTGGTTAATTCCGGGAACACAACTTTGTAGTTTTGAGAATTTTGCAATTCGAAGAGGAACACCTTCAAAAACTCAGTCAACACTCAGCTGCACAGTTTCTGCGGGCCGAGTTTTGTGCCACTTTGGGACGCGTTCCCGGCCAAACGAAGAAGAATTTCATATGTCCACCTTAACAACAATTGTAGCCTGATGTACCAGCTACAGCTTTGGCAGTTTTGTATTTGGTTCAAAAATTTCGAGAAACAGGCCGTCGAATAGGGTACTGCTGGGAAGTTTTCTGCGCCCCGGCGCTCTGGAGCGACCGCGCGTGCGCCGAGCAGACCGTGGCCGCGCTGCCACGCGGCCGGTGAACCTCGCCCAACGCGCCAGCCAGGCCGAACAGCAAGCAGCCGAGCTCGCCCATTCTCTCGCGCACACGAGCCCCTCTCAACCGAGCCCGAGTCGCCCTCCCCCAGCCAGCGTCGCCAGCGTCGCCACGCGGCCGGCAAACACCGACGTCCGTGCCACCAGACGAGCCGCAGCTGCCAAGTGGCCACCAAGGCTTCGCGTCGAAGCGTCCTCGCCATTCCCCATCGCCTATAAAAGGCCATCTAAGCCTCCTCAGTACCTCGCCAAGCCGATCCCGAGCCCCACCGCCGCCCGCCATTACCACCGGCCACCACCTCGCCGTGGGCAGCTCGCCCCGAGCAGTCACAGCTCGAACAAGCCTCCTAATCACCTTCCTCATGGCCTAGAGTAGCTCACCCAACCACCCCCGAGCCAATCCTGTCACGCCTGAGCTCCGCCGCCGCTCGTCCACTGCCGCCGGCTGCCGGCCGCACGTGGGCAGCCAAGAACACTTCACCTCCGGCCCAATTGACACCACGAACACGTTCCTCACAGCCCCGAGAAGATCACAAGCCTTCTCTCCGAGCTTCCCGGCCCTCCAGTTCGCCGGAACCCGCTCGCCGGCGCCGCCAGATCCACTTCAACGCCGGCAGCCCTCCACCGTCCACCTCCGGCCGCACTAAGCACCTCTACGGTTTCGTGGTGAGTCTCTGGCGCTCGTAGGCTAGTTAAAGTCGCCGGCCATGGCCCCACATCGCCGGAATTTTGATCCCCGTCGCCGCCGGCCATGAGGGACTACATTGCGAAACGATTAAAACTTAAAAGGGCCTGAACGTTAATATACAGGGACCTGTTGGTAAAAGTTAAGTTTTTGAGTTAAAAACAGTGAACTTCATAAATCGATTAAAAATCGTAGAAAAATCTAAAAAATGCAGACTAAATTTTGTTGGGTTCTGTGTGACGAGTTCTACAACTTTTACAAATAAAGTATATACTTTTTCTGTGTAGGTTTTTTCTAAAAATAAAATAGTGTTTTACATCTTTTATGCATAACTCGAGCTACACATAAGCTTTGGAGATGAATTTTGGATATGTTGTTACTTATGGCATGCCTAGATCACTGTACAAACAGAACCTAAAAATATGACCTGTACCTACGGTTTTCTAGTTACTTTAGTTTCTAGCCTTGCTGTAGAAAATGATTTTTAGTAAATTATTTGCTCAGTAAATTGTGCTCAACTTTTTATGGTAGATCAGTATTGATGTTAGAAACTCCCAATAAATAGTAGAGCTAAATACAATAGGTTCTACTAGCTGAAGTTTATTAAATGATTAAAATGAGTAATAGGATCACTTGTTTAATCAAATATTTCTTTCTCAATTCTATGCAATATTTTATTCAAGTTATAGGAGTTTCTTGCTTTACTTATGATGGAATCATAAGGATGATGGGCGGGGATGGGAAAGTTATTTTTGGAGGTTTATTGGTGCCCCGCTTGTCTAGTAAGAATTTTGCTAAGGTCGAAATGTGTCGGTGTTCGTGGTCAAGTTTTTGAACGTACTAAGCACATGCCGAGAGATTTAATGGTAATCGGTAAGCCTATGTACCTGATTGAACCGGGGCGTGGCTTTACCCCGCTACCCCTTGAATTGGATTCCCTTGGTGCATCATGTGGATACAAGTGCGGCCACGGCACGACGTCGTTCCAGGGACCGTTGGGGCATTGTATCCAAGGGATGCGGGCTCTGTACACAAACTGGGGATTGATGGGAACGGTTGAGGAGTGAAGATCCGTCGAGGTCTTGCACTTCGTGTGTTTAGGTTTTCCCTTGCAAGGTTAACAAATCGATTCGAATCGTCTGTCTCTCGCAGTTTACTGTGACTGCTTGATCACTATGCTGCACTGAGTAAAAAGTTGAACAAGAGCTGGATATTGGATAAATGTTGTTGCTAAAAGTTGCTTGTACAACATGTTTGCTTAGAATAGGTGCTCATTTAGAATGGTGATTCTACTAGAATATGGAAAATAAAACTTGAAAGTAAGGAACCACTTTTTAATCGCTTTTGGCAAAACAAACCCCACAGCCAAAAAGCCTTGCATGTCTAGAAGTCTTTTCACTGTCGGGTAAGCCTTGCTGAGTATTAGTATACTCAGCCTTGCTTGTGGCTTTGTTTTCAGGTAATGCTTTAGAAGATATGGTTGCTAGTCGGACTTGGCCGACCCTCCTCCAGGCTGGTCTGTTGAGTGGGACCCGTCCTCGAAGGGCGAGGATCGAGGTGATTGATATCATGGGAGGCTTCCTCGTGATGTCACTTTATCATCGAGTAGACTTCGTTTGTTTTCCGCTGTTTTATGTTGAACTCTGAACTGTTGTACTTTTGAACTCAGTTTGTAATAAAATAATGTGGACCCCTATGTTGTAATAAATTTTTAGATTGATGTAATCTCTAGGCTCATCTTTGTACGAGTATCTGTACACTTTGTTTCGATTTCAAAATACGTGGTTGTATCGGGTGAAACCCGACTGAAAGGACCTTGATGTCACCTAGAGGGGGGGGGGAGGGGGGAATAGGGGAATCTGCAATTAACAAAACTTTTTCCACTGTTAGTACCAAAACCGGTCAGACCGGTTTGCCAAACCGGTCAGACCGGTTTTGCACGGTGAACTCAAATCCAGTAGAAAAGCGGTCAGACCGGTTTACCAAACCGGTCAGACCGGGTTGTGGCAGGAACACACAAATATGCAATTATCCCCTCTACGAGTTCTAGCACAAACCAAACTTGTTATGTAGATCTTGTAGATGATTTCTAGCAGGTTCACAAAGTCCCTGCACACAAGTAGAGCACAACCAAGTAGATCGAAGTTGAAGCAAATATAAATGCTAGAATTGAACTTGTGAGGCAAACCGAATGGGAGAGACAAGGATTTGTTTCCCGAAGTTCGGATTCACCAATGCCACGAAGGCCGTCACAAAGACAAGGTGGATCCTACTCTCCGTTGAGGGCCTACGAAAGGCGGGCTTATCCACTCCAAGCCACTTTCCTCGGTTCCACTAGCTTGTGGCCCTTTTCCACGAAGGAGGCAAGGCCGGCCTATACAAACGATCCGCGGCTTACCACAAACACGGTAGCTCACCGGCGACGCCTAGCCGTCTAGGAGGCTTCACCTCCAAGAGTAACAAATGCTTATATGCGAACAGATTCCAAAGAGGTACATCTAAAAACTAAAAAAAACATCAACTGTGCTTGGGTGAATCTATCAATCCTTTCTTCGCATATACATACAATAATAAATTTGAAATTATATGTTTAGGACTACTTTATAATCTATACTATCATATATTGGTCTTGTTTGATGCCACGCGCCTATGGCATGTATGGCGAGACGCACCAGCTGTGCCAAACAGTTCAAAGGAGAGGGCCAAGGGGTATAAATACCCCAAAACTCCCAAACTAGCAGTTATAGCCGTTGGAAACCGGTCAGACCGGTTTCCCAAACCGGTCAGACCGGTTTTCAAACCAAAGTAGCCGTTGGGGCTGTCAGAGGCCAAACCGGTAAGACCAGTTTCCCAAACTGGTCAGACCGGTTTGGGTCCTGACAGCACATGAAGTCCCAAACACTACACTCTTGTTAACACCAAAAATTGGCACCTGAAAGAGGCTGACAAGTGGGCCAGATTTGATAGAAAGATTCTGTTCGGCAGGAAGGTCTTCTTCGAAGCATTCGGCAAAAGATGCTCTGCGGTCGGGAATCCGCCATCGTTCGGCAAAGGAGCTGTTCCACAGTTGGAAACAGAAGTATTCGGGAAAGCATGGTGACGTGGATCGAATATAAGGAAGAAGCCGATTTGACAAAGAATATGAGATGAATACGGCGCTTCGACGTATTTCTTTGGAAATAAACGTTTTGTAATCGTAGTCGACTAGGAATAGTGTCAAAACCAGGGTATAAATATAAACCCATGGTGATTGTAATAGGGATCGAACAATCATACAACAAACCGGCCTTGCGCCAACTTTCGAGTCCTTTAGTCGTGTCGTCGAAATCTTCGAGAGGAATCATCGATCCGTCGACCTCCGTAAGTATCGACAACCTTGTATCATGCTTAGTATCATGCGGTGGATTTAAGCTTGGTTCAAGAAGGCTTCTTCATTAAACCATGAGTCATGCGGTAGGCTAAGGTCTAGCTTGAGGCAAGTTACCGGCTCTATTAGATTTTGGCAAAGGTCTAATAGATTCATTAAGTTACCTTGTGTTATTTGAGTTGCTGATTGCTGTGATCGAGCCTGAAATAATAAAGTTATAGATGAACATGGTGCAAACAAGCATTGAGTTTAAAAGAAAAGGGTTATAACCTGAATGATTCTAAATAACGAATGATGTTAGCCTTCCATGTTTAGAGTATATCTTGCGGTAGATTGATCTATTCATGGTTGGTGGTGTGATTTTTAAACAAGTTGTATCATGCGGTGGATTAACTTGTTTGTTTATTATACCTGACGGGTTCGAAAGTATCTCATGCGGTAGACTAGTGCTTTTAAACCTATGCATTCTTATTTACTAGAGATTCACGATCGTGCTTTTCACGTTTAATATACCTCATTCTTGTTAATCGGTTGTGATTAAGTACTGCAGCGATCATTTAATTAAAAACCGATCTTTCATCATGGTGACGTCATGCGGTGGCTGTGCACCCTTTGCATGCTGTTTTGCCGATTATGTAACAAATGCATCAATTATCGACAGATAGCTTGTTCATAGCTATATGCCGATCAAGATTGGCTTTGCAAAGCCGTAGATGGGAACTGTCTGGTATCATCCGGCACGTTCCAGGTTTTATTCTAAATATTTTCTTCCTTTGTCAGTTTCAGGGAAAATTGACTGGCACGCTCTGGATTCAAACGCTCGCGTGTGAAGCTAGCTGGCGTTGGCTGCTGGTGATGTCCATGAGCTGATCTGCCCGGCCGTTAGGCTACCACAATATCTGAATCTCACATCCAAAACTTCATCGCGGAGCGGCAGCACGACATGTACGTGACGGGGATGTCGGGACTGATGAAGAACGCGTTCATCCTGATGAGTTACCTGAAGAACATCAACAAATGGTGAAGACTGCTGCAGAACAGTTCATCAAGAAGTGTTTGCTGTCTTTTGCCAAGAACAGGAGTGGTGCACCGTTTCTCACGACAGACCTACCAAAAGTTCTACTGCCTGGACAATCTGATCTTAATGAAAAAGAAGAAAGGGAGAAGTTCTCTGGTCTGTTATACAAAGCTCTCGGGGATACAATGACCAATCATAACGCTGCATTCTTGAACAGCTTTAGATACATAATGATCAGCATCTTTGGTCAACAAGTGGACAAGCCTTTTGAACAAGCATATGGGCAAGTTGGTGGACCAACATATTTTAATGTTCAAAAACCTCATGGTAAAGATGCTGTCGAAGAAACTGGAACTTCTGGTTCCAAGGGTGCGAATGGTCAACCAGTTCAACAAGATCCTCAGCAAGCAATACCAAAACCTCGCACATATGGTGAGGCGGCATTCGGCACCACAGCAAATCCACCTGCTTCTGCTTACAAGATATCTCCTTTGAATAGCAGGTTGCAAAGGGATATGTATGGGAATGGATATACAGAATTCATGGATTATAATGCTATTGATACTCTCCCGAATCCTAGATATGCTAATACAGGAATGCCCATTGGAAGGCCAGGAAATCAAGATGCCAGTGTTGACCTCATGGTACAAAAAATGGCCGATGTGTTGCAAAATCAATTCGGTCTGAAGCCCAAAAATCAGGGGTACATGTACTCCTCTCCTTTCCCAGAATGGTACCAAAGAGTGTCATTGCCTAACAGAGTCAAGGTTCCTACAGAATTCACTAAATTCTCAGGGCAAGATGATACTAGCACTGTGGAGCATATAGCTAGATACTTGATGCAGCTTGGAGAAGCCTCAGCAGATGAAGCCTTTAGAATCAGATACTTTCCTTTATCATTGACAGGTCCAACATTTACATGGTTTGCTTCTTTGCCTGCTCAATCAATTTGTACTTGGAAGGATGTGGAGCAGAAGTTCCATGCTCATTACTATACTGGCAACACTGAGAAAAAGTTGGTTGATTTAACTAGCTTGAGGCGAGAAATAATGAAACACCTACAGAATTCCTCAGGAGATTTAGGGAAACAAAAAGCATGTGCTTTTCTCTGAACATACCTGATGATCAATTGGCTGGTATGGCTGTAGCTGGGATGCTGCCTGCAATTCGTGAAAAGTTATTCGGGATGGAGTTTGAAGATCTGGGTCAGTTGTCACAAAAATTGGCATTAATGAGTAACCAAGCATATGGCTTCAAGAAGGATGGTAGATTTGCCAAACAAAATGATGTGGCCGACATTTACAACCAATTCCTCAAGAGAGCAGATCAAGGGGATGAGTATGAAGATAATGAAGAAGTGGCTGCAGCAGAAATAGTGTGGGGCAAAGAGCCGATTACTGTGAATCAAAAGTGGGTCAAGCAGACTAAAGGTGCTTATGATTTTGATGTAACCAAAGCAGACAAATTGTTTGATTTCCTTGTGAAAGAAGGCCGAATCAAGTTACCAGAGGGGCATTCCATGCTTCGGCCGGATGGAGTAAGAGACAAAAAATATTGTGGATTCCACGACAGAAACTCTCATTCCATCAATGAATGTAGAGTCTTTAGAATGAGGATTCAAAAGGCTATACAAGAAGGACACTTGAAGTTTGATAACAAGATGAAATTGGATAGCAATCCGTTCCCTCAGAATATGGTTGGGTTTTCAATCAACATGGTGAATGCTGTTGCACCTGAAGAAAAAGGGAAGATGAAAGTTTTAACTTCAGAAAAGGCAAAACAAAGTGGCTCAGTTGACCCCACTCGGCAAGTCACGATTGAACAGATTCACAAGAAAGATCCTCGTGCCCCGAATTGTCAATTTGAAATTGGGAAATCCTCTAAGCCTAGAGTCACTTCACGTATTCTTCTCAATAAATGGCAACGACAGCAAGAAAAAGAGCGCTACCAGAGGCGTAGATATGAAGAAGAAAGGTACAGAGAAGAACAAGAAAATTTGCACGGGAACAGGAACGTGCACATTGGGATTGTGCTTTCTTCAGACATTGCTGGAACGAGGGTTTAAAGTTGCCTACATGGAATAATTGCCCTGAATGCAACGATAGACATGATGAATATAGACAGGATACTGTCAATCGCCGATCTGTCCATGAAAGAATTGGCAGAGTACATCATAGTGATGATCGGCGTTTTGATGATCAACCAAGAAAGAGGCATGCTGATCACAGGTGGGTTGATCATGAAGAAGAAGAAGATCATGGGTATATTTGGCAAGAAGGGCAATGGTGTCCACCTGGCTTAAGGAAAAGCCAAAAGAGAAGAGTACAACGCTTGAGGAATCAAGAATTAAAGCAAGCAAGGCCTAGGATGAAATCAGTATGGCGTCGAAAGGACAGACCTGAAGAAGATGATCATTCGGCTCCTACATGCATGGTATGTTTCTTGCCGAATGAATTTATGGCTCCTGCTGATCAAGTTGTACAGGAGGAAGCGTTGTCAGAGATAGATGAAGTCGAACAGCTAATGGCACAATTGATGCTCAATAAGCAAGCTGTCTTTGAAAAGCCAATCCAGAATCGACACATGAAGCCACTATATTTGAAAGGATTTGTCAATGGGAAGCCTTTAACCAAGATGTTTGTCGATGGTGGAGCTGCTGTGAATGTGATGCCATATACTACATTCAGGAAGCTTGGCATGGGCCCTGGAGATTTAACACCAACGAGCATAATTCTGAATGATTTTGCTGGGAATCCTTCAGACACCAAAGGCTGTGTTCATGTAGATCTAATGATTGGGTCCAAGGTTCTGCTCACAACTTTCTTCGTCATTGAGGGCAAAGGGGCATATAGTTTGCTGCTTGGAAGAGATTGGATCCATGCAAATTGCTGTATCCCATCCACCATGCATCAACAGCTCATTCAGTGGATAGATGATGAGGTGGAAATTGTCCAAGCAGATGATTCAATAAGTGTGGCAAATATGGAACCAGCTTTTTGGGAGTATCAAGGCATAGATTGTTTCTCAGGCAAAGACTGGGGAGAAGGTCCTGTTGCACCAGCCAGCAGTGATCGCAGTGATAATCGGCGTTTTGAGACATATGAGGATGATAATCAAACGAGGAAGAGGTATGCTGACTACAGATGGATTGATCATGAAGAGGAAGATGATCATGGTTATGTATGGCAAAAAGGACAGTGGTGCCCACCTGGTTTGAGGAAGAGTCAAAAGAGAAGAGTGCAACGCCTAAGAAATCAAGAACTAAAGCAAGCAGGAACTAGGATAAAATCAATATGGCGCCCAAAAGACAAACCTGATGAACATGGTCCTGCGGCTCCCACATGCATGGTATGTTTCTTGCCGAATGAATTTATAGCTCCGGCTAATCAAATTGTACAGGAGGAAATATTGCCAGAGATCTTTTGAACAAGCATATGGGCAAGTTGTTAACACCAAAAATTGGCACCTAAAAGAGGCTGACAAGTGGGCCATATTTGAATGAAAGATCCTGTTCGGCAGGAAGGTCTCCTTCGAAGCATTCGGTAAAAGATGCTCTGCGGTCGGGAGTCCATCATCGAATCGGCAAGGGAGCTACTCTATGGAAAGCATTCGGGAACGCGTGATGACGTGGATTCAATATAAGGAGGAAGCCGATTTGATAAAGAATATGAGATGAATACGGCACTTCGACGTATTTCTTTGGAAATAAACGTTTTGTAATCGTAGTCGACTAGAAATAGTGTCAAAACCAGGGTATAAATATAAACCCGTGGTGATTGTAATAAGAGAGAACAATCTCACAACAAACCGGCCTCGCGCCACCTTTTCGAGTCCTTTAGTCGTGTCGTCGAAATCTTCGAGAGGAACCATCGATCCGTCGACCTCCGTAAGTATCGACAACCTTGTATCATGCTTAGTATCATGCGGTGGATTTAAGCTTGGTTCAAGAAGGCTTCTTTGTTAAATCATGAGTCATGCGGTAGGCTAAGGTTTAGCTTGAAGCAAGTTATCGGCTCTATTAGATTGTGGCAAAGATCTAATAGATTCATTAAGTTACCTTGTGTTATTTGGGTTTTACTTTATGTTTAATTCATATAACACTCTTTTTGCCCAATCTAAATTGGTTAGGTTCGGTTTTGATTCATCGCAAGACATGACCACGTTACCTTACATAGCCGAATTCGAATCAATCTAGATTGCCACGTGTCGCGGGTTCAAACTTGTTGATTTTGTATGGATCTTGACAGAGCCGGGTATCATGCATACATCCTAAAAACTTTGCTAGGAGAAGAATTCACTGCTGCTATAAACGGAAGATATTTGAAGAAATATTATCCTAGTGTTGAAATTGATCGTTGATTAAGACACAAATTGCTAGAAATAATGGAAATAGCCGGCATTCGGGAAGAAGCCGCCTTCAGAGCAAAAAATTTCCAACAGAGAAAAAATGGCCAATACTAGATTGTATTGCCCTTAGTGCTAACAATATACATCATCAATTCAGTGGAGATATCACAGAGGAATCACAAAAGATAAACTTTATTGCCGAAATTCAATAATCCCTGGTACAAACTACTGAGACAACTTGTTCAAGACAGACTGGGGACGAACTGAATCGGCAATCAAGGTGTTCAATATCATCGATGCTTCCGCAAAAATCCAAACGTGACGGAAAGAATTTCGATTGTTGCGGAAGCTACTTTTAATATTCAACCATCCCTAATACAAACTACTCAAATAGCCTGTTCAAGACAGACTGGGGATGGATTGAATCGGCGACGGCAGCGCCATGGCCCTCGAGGCGCTCGATGGAGGTGTCGATGTCATCGACGTCTTCCGGGTTGCCGTCGGCGAAACCGGCCGGAAGTATGGAGTAGTCGCGGCCGGTATGCGTCGACATGGCGACGAGGCCCACAGCAGCACCCAGGCGAACGCCATGAAGAGCCACCTCGTCGACTCGGCCTGCTACAGCACCGAGGCGAGCCTCTGGCGTCTCTCCAGGAGCGTTCACCTTGTTCGCCAGCTCCTCCACCAGCGCCTTCAGCCGATTAAGCTCAGCATCACGCTCTGCAAGGTTACAAGATGGAAATAAATCAACATCGACTGAAGTATATTCAAAGTTTGATGTAATCAAGCACATGTTATCTATGCCAATTTTAAATGGAAGGATAGCTGATTTTATTGTTGAACATCGGATTGATGATATCATCTAATTAAATACCGATCTTTCATCATGATGACGTCATGCGGTCGGCAGTATGCTTTCTTACGCGCTCTGCCGAATATGCTGTGAGTGTCTGTATTGCCGACAGATAGCTTGTTCATAGCTATATGCCGATCAAGATTGGCCTTGCAAGCCGTAGAGATGGAACTGTCTGGTATCATCCGGCATGTTCCAGGTTTTATATCTAAACATTTTTTCTTCCTTTGTCAGTTTCAGGGAAAATTGACTGGCACGCTTACAGGATTCAGACGATCGGGCACGTGTGAAGCCAGCTGATTCGGCTTGCTGTGTGCTTGGCGTGAGAAGCCGATTTTGCGTCAACACACTTTTTGGCACGCCCGGTGGGACCACAAGCTTTGAAGATGCCTGATTTAAAGGATATTATGGACGTTACTCTTGAAGAATTGCCTGAGGAGCATCAACAGATGGTGAAAACTGCTGCAGAACAATTCATCAAGAAGTGTTTGCTGTCTTTTGCCAAGAACAGGAGTGGTGCACCGTTTCTCAAGACAGACCTGCCAAGAGTTCTACTGCCTGGACAATCTGATCTTAATGAAGAAGAAGAAAGGGAGAGGTTCTCTGGTCTGTTATACAAAGCTCTGGGGGATACAATGACCAATCATAACGCTGCATTCTTGAACAGCTTTAGATGCATAATGATCAGCATTTTTGGTCAACAAGTGGACAAGCCTTTTGAACAAGCATATGGGCAAGTTGGTGGACCAACATATTTTAATGTTCAAAAACCTCATGGTAAAGGAGCTGCTGAAGAAACTGGAACTTCTGGTTCCAAGGGTGCGAATGGTCAACCAGTTCAACAAGATCCTCAGCAAGCAATACCAAAACCTCGCACATATGGTGAGGCGGCATTCGGCACCACAGCAAATCCACCTGCTTCTGCTTACAAGATATCTCCTTTGAATAACAGGTTGCAGAGGGATATGTATGGGAATGGATATACAGAATTCATGGATTATAATGCTATTGATGCTCTTCCGAATCCTGGATATGCTAATACAGGAATGTCCATTGGAAGGCCAGGAAATCAAGATGCCAATGTTGACCTCATGGTACAAAAAATGGCCGATGTGTTGCAAAATCAATTCGGTCTGAAGCCCAAAAATCAGGGGTACATGTACTCCTCTCCTTTCCCAGAATGGTACCAAAGAGTGTCATTGCCTAACAGAGTCAAGGTTCCTACAGAATTCACTAAATTCTCAGGGCAAGATGATACTAGCACTGTGGAGCATATAGCTAGATACTTGATGCAGCTTGGAGAAGCCTCCGCAGATGAAGCCTTTAGAATCAGATACTTTCCTTTGTCCTTGACAGGTCCAGCATTTACATGGTTTGCTACTTTGCCTGCTCAATCAATTTGTACTTGGAAGGATCTGGAGCAGAAGTTCCATGCTCATTACTATACTGGCAGCACTGAGAAAAAGTTGGTTGATTTAACTAGCTTGAGGCAGAGAAATAATGAAACACCTACAGAATTCCTCAGGAGATTTAGGGAAACAAAAAGCATGTGCTTTTCTCTGAACATACCTGATGATCAATTGGCTGGTATGGCTGTAGCTGGGATGCTGCCTGCAATTCGTGAAAAGTTATTCGGGATGGAGTTTGAAGATCTGGGTCAGTTGTCACAAAAATTGGCATTGATGAGTAACCAAGCATATGGTTTCAAGAAAGATGGCAGATTTGCCAAACACAATGATGTAGCTGACATTTATAATCAATTCCTTGAAAGAGCAGACCAAGGAGATGAGTATGAAGACAATGAAGAAATAGCTGCAGCAGAGATAATATGGGGCAAAGAGCCAGTTACAGTGAATCAGAAATGGATCAAACAAACCAAGGGCACATATGATTTTTGATGTGACTAAGGCAGACAAATTGTTTGATTTTCTTGTGAAAGAAGGCCGAATCAAATTACCAGAGTGGCACTCTGTGCTTCGGCCTGATGGTGTGAGAGATAAGAAATATTGCGGATTCCATGATAAAAATTCTCATTCCATCAATGAATGCAGGGTCTTTAGAGTGAGGATTCAGAAAGCTATCCAGGAGGGACATCTAAAATTTGACAACAAGATAAAACTAGACAGTAACCCATTCCCTCAAAATATGATTGAGTTTTCAGTCAACATGGTGAATGCTGTTAAGCCTGAAGAAAAAGGAAAGATGAAAGTTTTGACTTCACAAAAGGCAAAACAAAATGGCTCAATTGATCTCGCTCGGCAAATCACGATTGAGCAAATTCACAAGAAAGAACCTCGTTCCATGAACAGTCGGTCTGAAATTGGAGAATCTTCCAAACCAAAGGTTACTACACGTATTCTCCTCAATAAATGGCAGCGTCAGCAAGAAAAAGAGCGCTATCAGGAGGCGAAAAATGAAGAAGAGAAAAGAAGGCACGAAGAAGAAATGTATAGGGAAGAGCAAGAAGAGTACGTTCAGGAACAAGAGCGCGCACATTGGGGGTGTGCATTCTTCAGACACTGCTGGAATGAGGGTTTAAAGCTTCCCACATGGAACAATTGTCCTGAATGCAATGATAGACGTGATGAATACAGGCAGGATACTGTCAATCGCCGATCTGTCCATGAAAGAATTGGCAGGATACATCCCAGTGATAATCGGCGTTTTGAGACATATGAGAATGATAATCAAACGAGGAAGAGGTATGCTGACCACAGATGGATTGATCATGAAGAGGAAGATGATCATGGTTATGTATGGCAAAAAGGACAGTGGTGCCCACCTGGTTTGAGGAAGAGTCAAAAGAGAAGAGTGCAACGCCTAAGAAATCAAGAACTAAAGCAAGCAGGAACTAGGATAAAATCAATATGGCGCCCAAAAGACAAACCTGATGAACATGGTCCTGCGGCTCCCACATGCATGGTATGTTTCTTGCCGAATGAATTTATAGCTCCGGCTAATCAAATTGTACAGGAGGAAATATTGCCAGAGATAGATGAAGCCGAGCAATTGGGGTTAATGGCACAATTAATGCTGGAGAAGCAAGCTATTTTCGATAAACCAGCTAAGAATCGCCACATGAAGCCACTGTACTTGAGGGGATTTGTCAATGGGAAGCCATTAACTAAGATGTTTGTTGATGGTGGAGCTGCTGTCAATGTGATGCCATACACTACATTCAGAAAGCTTGGCATGGGCCCTGGAGATTTGACACCAACAAGCATAGTTTTGAATGATTTTGCTGGAAATCCTTCAGACACTAAAGGATGCGTGCATGTGGATTTGATGATTGGGTCTAAAACTCTGCTTACAACCTTCTTTGTTATTGAGGGCAAAGGATCATATAGTTTGCTGCTTGGAAGGGATTGGATACATGCAAATTGCTGCATTCCATCTACCATGCATCAGCAGCTTATTCAGTGGATAGATGATGAAGTGGAAATTGTCCAAGCAGATGATTCAATAAGCGTGGCTAACGTAGAGCCAGCTTTTTGGGAATATCAAGGCATAGATTGCTTTTCAGGCAAAGATTGGGGAGAAGGTCCTGTTGAACCAGTCAGCGGTGATCAACAGCCGATCAAAGCAGTCGGCTCTCATAGTAATTTTTAATGGAGAATCCAATTGATGGGACTGACGGGAAGTTAGGACGTGGATTTGTGTCGGCTGATAAGCTAGAAGAAGTGGACATTGGAGATGGTGACAAACCAAGGCCGACATTCATCAGTGCAAACTTAGATTCAGTTTTCAGAGAAGAATTGATTAAATTATTAAGAGAATACAAAGACTGCTTTGCTTGGGATTATTCGGAGATGCCTGGTTTGGACCGTTCTATTGTTGAGCATCGGTTGCCGATCAAGCCTGGTTATAAACCTTACAAACAGCCACCCCGAAAAATCTACAAGGAAGAAGTGTTGGCCGATGTGAAAAAAGAGATTGAAAGGTTACTAGACGCAAATTTCATTCGGCCATGCAAATATGCGGATTGGATCTCTGATATTGTTCCTTTCTATAAGAAAAATGGAAAAATGAGGGTTTGCATAGATTTTAGAGATTTGAACAGGGCTACACCCATGGATGGATATCCAATGCCAATTGCTGACTCATTAGTTGATGCTGCTGCTGGATATAAGGTACTCAGTTTTATGGATGACAATGCAGGATGCAATCAAATTTTTATGGCATTAGAGGATATAGTAAAGACAGCTTTCAGATGTCCTGGACATATAGGGTTGTTTGAGTGGGTTGTCATGACATTTGGATTAAAAAATGCTGGTGCAACTTATCAAAGGGCTATGAATTATATTTTTCATGAGTTGATCGGCAAGATTGTGGAGATATATATTGATGATGTTGTGATTAAGTCATTGGATCATGAATCACATTTAGCTGACATAAGAAAAACTCTAGAGTGCACTAGAAAACATGGGCTTAAGATGAACCCGAATAAGTGTGCTTTTGGAGTTTCGGCTGGAGAGTTTTTAGGCTTTTTGATACATGAAGGAGGAATAGGAGTTGGCAAGAAGAGCATGAAAGCGATTGATGAAATTGTTCCTCCAACTAATCTTAAAGAGTTGCAATCATTACTCGGCAAGATAAATTTTGTGAGAAGATTCATATCAAATTTGTCACAGAAGGTGTTACCCTTTTCTTCACACGAGCAATTGTGGTTAATGGCACAATTAATGCTGGAGAAGCAAGCTATTTTCGATAAACCAGCTAAGAATCGCCAGATGAAGCCACTGTACTTGAGGGGATTTGTCAATGGGAAGCCATTAACTAATATGTTTGTTGATGCTGGAGCTACTGTCAATGTGATGACATACACTACATTCAGAAAGCTTGGCATGGGCCCTGGAGATTTGACACCAACAAGCATAGTTTTGAATGATTTTGCTGGAAATCCTTCAGACACCAAAGGATGTGTACACGTGGACTTAATGATTGGGTCCAAAGTTTTGCTTACGACCTTCTTTGTTATTGAGGGCAAAGGGGCATATAGTCTGTTGCTTGGAAGGGATTGGATCCATGCAAATTGCTGTATTCCATCCACTATGCATCAACAGCTTATTCAATGGATAGATGACGAGGTGGAAATTGTCCCAGCAGATGATTCGATAAGCGTGGCAAACATAGAACCAGCCTTCTGGGAATATCAGGGCATAGATTGTTTCTCAGGCAAGGACTGGGGAGAAGGTCCTGTTGAACCAATTAGCAGTGATCAACAGCCGATCAAAGCAGTCGGCTCTCATAAGGTCAAAGAGCTCATGGTAAAGGAACTGTTGAAGAAACTGGAGCTTCTGGTACCAAGGATGCAAATGGTCAACCAATTCAGCAGAATCGGGCGTTCACTTTGTTCGCCAGCTCATCCACCAGCGCCTTCAGCCGATTGAGCTCGTCATCGCGTTCTGCAAGATTACAAAATGGAGGTAGATCAATAATGACTAGAGATGGGATTAGGATTGAACAAGTTATGGAAATTACCATCGATGACTTCTGCTGGATATAAAGTGCTCAGTTTCATGGATGGTAATGCAGGATACAATCAGATTTTTATGGCATTGGAAGATATAGTAAAGACAGCTTTCAGGTGTCCTGGACACATAGGGTTGTTTGAGTGGGTTGTCATGACCTTTGGATTGAAAAATGCTGGTGCAACTTATCAAAGGGCTATGAATTATATTTTTCATGAGTTGATCGGCAAGATTGTGGAAATATATATTGATGATGTAGTGATCAAGTCATTGGATCATGAGTCCCATTTGGCTGACATAAGGAAAACTCTAGAATGCACCAGGAAGCATGGGCTTAAAATGAACCCGAACAAGTGTGCTTTTGGAGTTTCGGCTGGAGAGTTTCTGGGATTTTTGATACATGAAGGAGGAATAGGAGTTGGCAAGAAAAGCATGAAGGCAATTGATGAAATTGTTCCTCCAACTAATCTTAAAGAGTTACAATCACTGCTTGGCAAGATAAATTTTGTGAGAAGATTCATATCAAACTTGTCACAGAAGGTGTTGCCCTTTTCCTCACTATTGAAAATAAAAAAGGATGAAAAGTTTGTATGGGGTAACGAACAACAAAAGGCTTTCGATGAGATCAAGGAATACATGAAGGAGCCACCAGTATTTGTACCTCCACAATTGAACAAGCCTTTCAAGTTGTACGTGGCGGCCGATGCCCAAACTATTGGATCGGCCCTAATACAAGAGTTTGAGGGGAAGGAAAGAGTAGTTGCATTGCCGATTGGAACCAAATATGCAGCATTCGGTAAGTGGTCACCAAATTGGGAAGGTCCTTTCAGAGTGGTTAGATGTGTGCCTGGAAGTGCATATATTTTGAAGACATTATTGGGAGAAGAATTTGCTTCTGCTGTAAATGGAAGATATTTGAAGAGGTATTATCCCAGTATTGAAATCGATCGGTGATTGATATATTAAATTGCCGAACAGCCGATATTCGGGAAGAAATCGTTAAAGAGGGAAATTAACAGAGAATTTGAAGGGAAGGAAAGAGTAGTTGCATACCTTAGCCGAAAGTTACTAGACCCGGAGACAAGGTATTCGGCTATAGAGAAGCTTTGCTTATGTGTTTATTACTCATGTACAAAATTTTGGCACTATTTATTGAATGCCGAATGCGTTGTATATTCAAAATTTGATGTAATTAAGCACATGTTGTCAATGCCAATTTTGAATGGAAGGATTGGCAAATGGATTTTGGCCTTATCTGAATTCGAATTAAGGTTTGAATCGGCAAAAGCTGTCAAGGGGCAGATTATTGCTGACTTCATTACTGAACATCATGATACATCAATAAATTTGCTTAACATTATTCCTTGGGTATTATTCTTCGATGGATCTTCATGCGACAAAGGTGGTGGGAAAGGGCTCCAATATTTGAAAGAAGCAAAGGCTATTGCAGTCGAAATTTTTGGAGATTCAGAGCTAATTATAAAACAATTGAATGGTGAATATGAATGCAAAAATGATATCAGTGATATCTTGAGGAATTACTATGAAGAATGCAAAGAAATATTGAAGAGCTTTCGGTCAGTAATTCTACAACACATTCCTAGAGGGGATAATGGAGAGGCAAATAGATTGGCCCAAAGTGCATCAGGTTACAGAGAAAATCAAGAAGTATTTGCCACTGCTGATTGTGCTTTCGGGAGTAGTTTGGCAGAAGGTGATTGGAGGAAAGAAATTGCCGATTATTTGGAGAATCCATCCCAGAAGGTTTCTAGAAGACTCAGGTATAATGCTATAAAATTTGTTCTTCTTGATAAAGATTTGTATTATAAATCTCTGGATGGGGGTGTTATTACGTTGCTTAAACCAAGAAGAAGCAAAGAAACTGGTAAGCGAGGTACATGATGGATTGTGTGGAGCACACCAGTCAGCTTACCGAATGAAGTGGGTTATTAGAAGAACTGGTTATTATTGGCCGACAATGCTGGAAGATTGCTTTGAATATTACAAGGGATGTCAGGAGACTGTCAGAAATTTGGAAACATTCAGAGAGTTCCAGCATCGGCTCTGAACCCTATTATCAAGCCATGGCCATTCAGAGGATGGGGAATAGATTTGATTGGCCAAATAAATCCTCCATCGAGCAAGGGGCATAAGTTTGTACTTTTAGCAACAGATTATTTTACCAAGTGGGTTGAGGCGATTCCATTGAAAAAGGTGGCATCAGAAAATATGATTGAATTTGTCAAAGAGCACATCATTTAAAGATTTGGAATTCCTCAGACAATTACCACAGATCAAGGGACTCAGTTTACATCTTCAGAATTCAGAGATTTTGCTGAAAGTATGGGGATAAAATTACTGAATTCTTCTCCTTATTATGCTCAAGCCAATGGACAGGCAGAAGCTTCAAACAAGATCATGATTAAAATCATACAGAAAAAAATTGATCAAAAGCCAAGGAGGTGGCATTCGGTACTCAATGAAGCATTGTGGGCTTACCGAATGGCCCCTCATGGGTCTACAAAAACGTCTCCTTATGAATGATGTTGTGATCAAGTCATTGAATCATGAGTCTCATTTGGCTGACATAAGAAAAACTCTAGAATGCACCAGGAAGCATGGGCTTAAAATGAACCCGAACAAGTGTGCTTTTGGAGTTTCGGCTGGAGAGTTTCTGGGATTTTTGATACATGAAGGAGGAATAGGAAGATAGTGTGGAGCAAGGAACCAGTTACAATGACTCAAAGATGGATCAAACAGATGAAAGGAACATATGATTTTGATGTGACTAAGGCAGACAAATTATTTGATTTCCTTGTGAAAGAAGGCCGAATCAAATTACCAGAGGGGCATTCTATGCTTCGGACTGAAGGAGTGAAAGACAAGAAGTATTGTGGATTTCATAACAGAAATTCTCATTCCATTAATGAATGCAGAGTCTTTAGGATGAAGATTCAGAAAGCTATCCAGGAAGGACATCTGAAATTCGACAACAAGATGAAACTGGACAGTAACCCTTTCCCTCAGAATATGATCGGGTTCTCAGTTAATATGGTAAATGCTGTTCCATCTGGAGAAAAGGGAAGATTGAAAGTTTTAACCTCAAAGAAGGCAAAGCAGGATGGTTCAGTTGATCCTACTCGGCAGATCACAATGGAACAAATTCGCCGGAAAAATCTTCGGTTCCCGAATAGCCGATTTGAAGTGGGAGAATCCTCTAAACCTAGGGTTACTACACGCATTCTCCTCAACAAGTGGCAGCGTCAGCAAGAAAAGGAGCGTTTTCAAAGGCGTAAGTATGAGGAGGAGAAAAGAAGACATGAAGAAGAAAGACACAGGGAGGAACAAGAAGAGTATGCTCGAGAGCAGGAACGTGCGCATTGGGGGTGTGCATTCTTCAGACACTGTTGGAACGAAGGTTTAAAGCTGCCTACAAAGAATAACTGTCCTGAGTGCAATAATGGGTATGTCGAACATAGGCAAAATGTTGCCAATCGCCGATCTGTCCATGAAAGAATTGGCAGGATGCATCCTAGTGATGATCGGCGTTTTAATGATCAACCAAGAAAGAGGCATGCTGATTACAGGTGGGTTGATCATGAAGAAGAAGAAGATCATGCTTATGTTTGGCAAGAAGGACAATGGTGTCCACCTGGCTTGAGGAAAAGCCAAAAGAGAAGAGTACAACGTTTGAGGAATCAAGAATTAAAGCAAGCAAGGCCTAAGATGAAATCAATATGGCGTCGAAAGGACAAGCCTGAAGAAGATGGTCATTCGGCTCCTACATGCATGGTATGCTTTTTGCCGAATGAATTTATGGCTCCCACTGATCAAGTTGTGCAGGAGGAAGCGTTGTCAGAGGTAGATGAAGTCGAACAGCTAATGGCACAATTGACTGCCAAGAGTCTTGCTGCCTGGACAGTCAGACATGAGCTCAGATGAAGAAAGAGAGCATTTTTCTTGCTTATTGTACAAGGCTCTGGGAGAAACAATGACCAATCACAATACTGCATTCTTGAACAGCTTTCGATTAATAATGATCAGTATTTTTGGTCAGAGCATGGATAAAACTTTTGAGCGGGAATATGGGCCACCTGGTGGACCAACGTACTTCGGGCCACACACAACAACTCAAAAGCCGCGGAGTGTATTGCCCTTAGCGCACACAGATTACATCATAAACTTGACAAAATTATCATATCAGGACTGCAAAAGATAAGTTTTATTGCCGAAGTTCCATAAATCCCTAGTACAAACTACTGGAAGAGCCTGTTTAAAACAGACTGGGGATGGATGGAATTGGCAATGGCAGCGCCATGGCCATCAAGACGATTAATGGAGGCTTCAATGTCGTCGATGTCTTCTGGATTGCCGTTGGCGAAACCGACCGGCATCCTGGAATAGTTAGTGCCGGTGCGGGTCGACATGGAAACTAAACCTACAGCGGCACCCAGGCGAACTCCATGGAGGGCCACCTCGTCGACGCGGCCTGCCACCGCGCCAAGGCGAGCCTCGGGTGTGTCCCCTTGGGCGTTCACCTTGTTCGCCAGCTCCTCCACCAGCGCCTTCAGCCGATATGAGTCTCATTTGGCCGACATAAGGAAAACTCTAGAATGCACCAGGAAGCATGGGCTTAAGATGAACCCGAACAAGTGTGCTTTTGGAGTTTCGGCTGGAGAGTTTCTGGGATTTTTGATACATGAAGGAGGAATAGGAGTTGGTAAGAAAAGCATGAAGGCAATTGATGAAATTGTTCCTCCAACTAATCTTAAAGAGCTACAATCACTGCTTGGCAAGATAAATTTTGTGAGAAGATTCATATCAAACTTGTCACAAAAGGTGTTGCCCTTTTCCTCACTATTGAAAATAAGAAAGGATCAAAAGTTTGTATGGGGTGACGAACAACAAAAGGCTTTTAATGAAATAAAAGAGTACATGAAGAAGCCACCAGTATTGGTGCCTCCACAATTGAACAAGCCTTTCAAGTTGTACGTGGCGGCCGATGCCCAAACTATTGGATCGGCCCTCATTCAAGAATTTGAAGGGAAGGAAAGAGTAGTTGCATACCTTAGCCGAAAGTTACTAGATCCAGAGACAAGGTATTCGGCTATAGAGAAGCTTTGCTTATGTGTTTACTACTCCTGTACAAAATTTCGGCACTATTTACTACATGCCGAATGCGTTGTGTATTCAAAGTTTGATGTGATAAAACACATGTTGTCTATGCCGATTTTGAACGGAAGGATTGGCAAATGGATTTTAGCTTTGTCTGAGTTTGAATTAAGATTTGAATCGGCAAAGGCTGTTAAGGGACAGATTATTGCCGATTTCATTACTGAACATCATGATACATCGATAAATTTGCTTAACATTGTTCCTTGGGTGTTATTCTTCGATGGATCTTCATGCGACAAAGGTGGTGGAGCAGGTATCTTATTGATCTCACCCAAAGGAGAAGCATTTGAGTTTGCTGTTCCTATTCAATCTGCTGTTACTAACAATCAAGCTGAGTATGAGGCATTGCTCAAAGGGCTCCAATATTTGAAAGAAGCAAAGGCCATTGCGGTTGAAATTTTTGGAGATTCAGAATTGGTCATAAAGCAATTGAATGGTGAATATGAGTGCAAAAGTGATACCTTGAGGAATTACTATGAAGAATGCAAAGAAATATTGAAGAGCTTTCGGTCAGTAATTCTACAACACATTCCTAGAGGGGATAATGGAGAGGCAAATAGATTGGCCCAAAGTGCATCAGGTTATAAAGAGCTTCGAGAAGTTTTTGCTAATGATGTATATGCATTCGGGAGTAATCTGGCAGAAGATGATTGGAGAAAAGAGATTGCCGATTATCTGGAGAATCCGTCCCGAAAGGTTTCTAGAAAGCTCAGGTATAAAGCTTTAAAGTTTGTTCTTCTTGATGATAATTTGTATTATAAATCCCTGGATGGAGTGCTGTTACATTGCCTAAATCATGAAGAAGCAAAAAGGCTGATGAGTGAAGTACATGATGGGTTGTGTGGAGCACATCAATCGGCCTACCGAATGAAGTGGGTTATTAGAAGAACTGGATATTACTGGCCGACAATGTTGGAAGATTGTTTTGAATATTATAAAGGATGTCAAGACTGTCAGAAATTTGGAAACATTCAGAGAGTTCCGGCATCGGCTTTGAATCCCATTGTCAAGCCATGGCCATTCAGAGGATGGGGAATAGATTTGATTGGCCAAATAAATCCTCCATCTAGCAAGGGGCATAAGTTTGTGCTTTTGGCAACCGATTATTTTACCAAGTGGGTTGAGGCAATTCCATTAAAGAAGGTGACGTCGGAGAATATGGTTGAATTTGTTAAAGAACACATCATTTACAGATTTGGGATTCCTCAGACAATCACCACTGATCAAGGGACTCAATTTACATCTTCAGAATTCAGAGATTTTGCTGAAAGTATGGGCATCAGATTGTTAAATTCTTCTCCTTATTATGCCCAAGCTAATGGTCAGGCAGAGGCTTCTAACAAGATTATGATTAAAATTATACAGAAGAAGATTGATCAGAAGCCGAGAAAGTGGCATTCGGTACTCAGTGAGGCTTTATGGGCTTACCGAATGGCTCCACATGGGGCTACACAGACGTCTCCCTATGAGTTGGTGTATGGGCATCATGCTATCTTGCCATGGGAAATACAATTAGACTCAAGGAGAATAAAGTTGCAAAAGGATTTAAGTTCTAAAGATTATAAAGATTTAATGATGGATGAATTAGAAGATTTGCATATGATTCGTCTCAGGGCTTTGGAGAATATTGAGAAGAACAAAATGCGAGTTGCTAAGTATTACAATAAGAAGGTGAAAGTTAAGCAATTTACAGAAGGTGATTTAGTCTGGAAAGCGATATTGCCGATTGGAACCAAATATGCAGCATTCGGCAAGTGGTCTCCAAATTGGGAAGGTCCTTTCAGAGTGGTTAGATGCGTGCCTGGAAATGCATATATTTTGAAGACATTATTGGGAGAAGAATTTGCTTCTGCTATAAATGGAAGATATTTGAAAAGGTATTATCCCAGTGTTGAAATCGATCGGTGATTGATATATTAATTTGCCGAACAGCCGATTTTCGGGAAGAAATCGCCTTCAGAACAAATGTTGACAGAAAAGGAAAATGGCCAGTACTGAATGTATTGCCCTTAGCACAAAATATACTACATCAGATGTTCATGCAAGATCACAAAAGATAAGTTTTATTGCCGAAATTCCATAAATCCCTAGTACAAACTAATGGAATAGCTTGTTCAAAACGGACTGAGGATGAATGGAATCGGCAATGGCGGCGCCATGAGCATCAAGGCGATCTATGGAAGCCTCGATGTCATCGATCTCCTCCGGGTTACCATTAGCGAAGCCGGTCGGTAGCCTGGAGTAGTCGGTATTGGTGTGCGTCGACATGGCGACTAGGCCTGCGGCAGTGCCCAGACGGATGCCGTGCGAGGCCACCTCATCGATGCGGCCCGCCACCGCGCCGAGGCGAGCTTCTGGTGTGTCCCCAGGAGCATTCACCTTGTTCGCCAGCTCATTCGCCAGCGCCTTTAGCCGATCGAGTTCGGCATCACGCGCTGCAAGTTTACAAAAGGGGCAGCAGAATAATATCAGTTAGGGGACAAGGTTGAGATTGAGCAGATTGCAGGACTCACCATCAATGACTTCGAGCAGTTGCTTGCGCTCGTGCTGCCATTCGAGGTCAGCAATCCCGGCTTGCTTGGAGATAGCCTCCAGTTCACGACGAGAGTCGTCGCGCTCCGCCTTGAATCGGCGAGCATCGCCGTCCGTGTAGCGGTAGTCGTCCGATTCGAGAGATCGATTGGACGAACTCGAAGATGCCGCAGGAGCGGCGGCTGGAGCTGCGACTGGCGCACCGGCGCCGGCAATCCATTGGATTACCCTGAAAGAACAAAGGGGTTCGTCAAGAAAGAGGGAGGAAATCTCGAGAAGAACAAAGAGAAGCAAGCAGCTACTCACCTGCGGCGAGCGCCGGCACGACTTCCTTCGGCCTCATCGGCAGCCGGGCGCCTCCTGTTGTTGTCGGCCATTGGAAGTTCCTCGGAAATACTGTGGATGGGGAAAAGAATGGCTTGGGCCGGCAAGAACTTGGAAGGCGAAGAACTTGGTGAAGAAACTGTGGGCTGCTTGGGTGTTTATTTATAGAACCCGCAGAGAAAATCATGGCCAAAGATCGTGGCACGTATTCCGAAGAGTTCGGAAGGTGGAAAGGATTTTCCAGCCGATCGGTTCTCATGTCGTTTGGGATTCTTATCGAGTCGTATTCGGCTTTGACTGGATGGGATTCGGCTATGTCATAGTTGAAGCGTTTTCGGGTCTAAGTACTATTATGGCCAACTTTGCCGAATGAAAGAAAAACAGAGTTGAAAGGATGACAAGATTACAGGGTTAATAAAACATTCGGCTATCAAACATAATTCACACACCCAAGAACTTTGAGATTACATTTTTGGCATTTGATATCATGTTGCTGATGTTCTCTAATAAGTTTTTATCAGCTTCTTGGGTTCTGGTCAGGGCAGCGAGCTTCGCCTTGAGTTGTTTGTCTTCGTTTAGAGCTGCTAAGGCTTCCTTTCGCCTCTTCTCTGTTAGCTTGGGAAGCTCTACTATTTTCTTCTTGTCAGCTTCAATTTCGGCCGATAGATTTTTCAATTCGGCTTCAAGTGCAGCTTTTCTGATCTCCTTCATTTCAAGTTCAGATTCCAGTTTGGTTAATAATTCCTTATCATTCTGGACTTGAGTATGCAGATCTTTTACAGATTGCTTAACCAAAGTTCTCCTTTGCTCCAAGGCTGGTTGAGCCGATTGATTCTTCAGAGCTTGTTTCACTGCGATAAAATGATCATCCAATCTGGAAATTGGATCTAAAGAAGTCTTGATATCGGCAGGAAGATCTTGGTCAACTGATTCAAGTAAATCTCTTAAAAGATCAGCATTGGTAACTTGTTCCCGAGTGTCCTTATGCAGAAAAGAGAGGATTTCTTTCAGTTTTGCTTGATTCTCCTCTGATAAAGTTTGACCAGAAGAGGTTTCTTCTCCTTGTTCGGCAACTAGGTCATCCACAGCAAATGAATAGCTGGTTGAAGAAGTGGTTTTCTCCTGAAAGGGATATTGCCGAACTATTGATGATTCATTGGATAAAGAGAGTGGTTAGATGCGTGCCTGGAAATGCATATATTTTGAAGACATTGTTGGGAGAAGAATTTGCTTCTGCTATAAATGGAAGATATTTGAAAAGGTATTATCCCAGTGTTGAAATCGATCGGTGATTGATATATTAATTTGCCGAACAGCCGATTTTCGGGAAGAAATCGCCTTCAGAACAAATGTTGACAGAAGAGGAAATCATGGCCAAAGATCGTGGCACGTATTCCGAAGAGTTCGGAAGGTGGAAAGGATTTTCCAGCCGATCGGTTCTCATGTCGTTTGGGATTCTTATCGAGTCGTATTCGGCTTTGACTGGATGGGATTCGGCTATGTCATAGTTGAAGCGTTTTCGGGTCTAAGTACTGTTATGGCCAACTTTGCCGAATGAAAGAAAGACAGAGTTGAAAGGATGACAAGATTACAGGGTTAATGAAACATTCGGCTATCAAACATAATTCACACACCCAAGAACTTTGAGATTACATTTTTGGCATTTGATATCATGTTAGAAGATTGCTTTGAATATTACAAGGGATGTCAAGACTGTCAGAAATTTGGAAACATTCAGAGGGTTCCAGCATCGGCTCTGAACCCTATTATCAAGCCATGGCCATTCAGAGGATGGGGAATAGATTTGATTGGCCAAATAAATCCTCCATCGAGCAAGGGGCATAAGTTTGTACTTTTAGCAACAAATTATTTCACTAAGTGGGTTGAGGTAATTCCATTGAGAAAGGTGGCATCAGAAAATATGATTGAATTTGTCAAAGAGCACATCATTTACAGATTTGGAATTCCTCAGACAATTACCACAGATCAAGGGACTCAGTTTACATCTTCAGAATTCAGAGATTTTGCTGAAAGTATGGGGATCAAATTGTTGAATTCTTCTCCTTATTATGCCCAAGCTAATGGGCAGGCAGAGGCTTCTAACAAAATTATGATTAAAAATTATACAAAAGAAAATTGATCAGAAGCCAAGGAAGTGGCATTCGGTACTCAATGAAGCATTGTGGGCTTACCGAATGGCCCCTCATGGGTCTACAAAAACGTCTCCTTATGAATTGGTATATGGACATCATGCTGTTTTGCCATGGGAAGTGCAATCAGATTCAAGAAGGATAAAATTGCAGAAGGATTTAAGTTCTAAAGACTATAATGATTTAACAATGGATGAATTAGAAGATCTACATATGATTCGTCTCAAGGCCTTGGAAAATATTGAGAAAAATAAGGTGCGGATTGCTAAATATTACAATAAGAGAGTGAAAGTTAAGCAATTTGCAGAAGGAGATTTAGTTTGGAAAGCATTACTGCCGATTGGTACTAAATACAGTGCATTCGGTAAATGGTCCCCAAATTGGGAAGGTCCTTTCAGAGTGGTTAGATGCGTGCCTGGAAATGCATACATTTTGAAAACTTTACTGGGGGAAGAATTCACTGCTGCCATAAATGGAAGATATTTGAAGAAATATTATCCTAGCATTGAAATTGATCGCTGATGAAGAATCAAATGTCAAATAGCCGGCATTCGGGAAGAAGCCGCCTTCAGAGAAAAAATTCCAACAAAAGGAAAATGGCCAATACTAGAGTATATTGCCCTTAGCGCACACAAAAGTACATCATAAGCTCAACAAGTTTATCACAAAAGGGATGCAAAAGATAAGTTTTATTGCCGAAATTCCATAAATCCCTAGTACAAACTACTGGAAAAGCCTGTTCAAGACAGACTGGGGATGGATGGAATCGGCAATGGCAGCACCAAGGCCCTCGAGGCGATCTACAGAGGCATCGATGTCGTCGATATCCTCTGGATTGCCATTGGCGAAGCCGACCGGCATCCTGGAATAATCAGTGCCGGTCCGTGTCAACATGGCGACTAAACCCACGGCGGCACCTAAACGAACGCCATGGAGGGCCACCTCATCGACGCGGCCTGCCACTGCACCAAGGCGAGCCTCTGGTGTGTCCCCTTGGGCATTCACCTTGTTCGCCAGCTCCTCCACCAGCGCCTTCAGCCGATTGAGCTCGGCGTCACGATCTACGAGGTTACAAAGGAGCAACAGATTAATATCATTTGAGAACAGATTGAAGTTGAGTAGATTACAAGATTCACCGTCGATGGCTTCAAGCAACTGCTTCCGCTCGTGCTGCCACTCAAGGTCCGCAATCCCAGCTTGCTTGGAGATGACCTCCAGCTCGTGGCGAGATTCGTCACGCTCCCTCCTGAACCGACGAGCATCGCTATCTGAATAGCGAAGATCATCCGATTCAAGAGTTCGGTTGGACGAACTGGAGGAATCGGCAGCCGCAGCCGGAGCCGCAGCCGGGGCAGCGGCAGGATTCCACTGGATTAGCCTGAAAAAAGCAAGGGTTTGTTAAAAGAAAATGACCTGATAGATCTATCATCGTTGACAAAGTTTGTTCCTTCTTCATGGAACCCGATTCGGCTATTTAGTCGTATTCGGTAATCCCTTCATGAGTGAAACATGTTCTTGACTTTGTTTTAAATAACGAATGCTTTTAGCCTTCCATGTTTAGAGTATATCATGCGGTAGATTGATCTATTCATGGTTGGTGGTGTGATTTTTAAACAAGTTGTATCATACAGTGGATTAACTTGTTTGTTTATTATACCTGACGGGTTCGAAAGTATCTAGACATGCGGTAGACTAGTGCTTTTAAACCTATGCATTCTTGTTTACTAGAGATTCACGATCGTGCTTTTCACGTTTAATATACCTCATTCTTGTTAATCGGTTGTGATTAAGTACTGCAACGATCATTTAATTAAAAACCGATCTTTCATCATGGTGACGTCATGCGGTCGGCAGTGCACTCTTTGCATGCTGTTTGCCGATTATTATATAATTTAGGTGAAACCTGAAACATCTTATAACTTTGAGAAGGTGTTAGTAGATTCCTCGAGCTTCTCCCATGTCGCATCTGCCTCGGGAAGTCCATGCCACTTGATTCGAATAAACCATACTCCACGATGTTGCTCCGCCCGAACGGCAGTCTCTGGCATAGGAAGAATACGCACACCCGGCGCAACCGGTGGATCCCCACGATGAGGCTTCAGGAGGCCGACATGAAAGACGTTGTGGACGCGGGCGCTGTCCGGTAGCTGAATGCGGTAGGCCACCTTGCCTATGCGCTCCAATTCCCGAAACGGCCCAGCATAACGAGGCCCCAATTTGCGCCGAGCTTGAGGGTCCAGGGATTGTGCCGTCCGATGGAGAAGGCGCAGCCAGACCCAATCTCCCACGGCGAACTCCAGATCGCGGTGGTTGGCATCATAGTACTTCTTGGAGAGATGTTGGGCTTGAAGAAGACGCTGGCGCACCTCACCCAACATCTCGTCGCGAGTGCGAAGTAGGACGTTGGCAGCCTCAGTCGCGGCCGGCCCTGCCGTGTAAGGCAGAATAGGCGGCGACGGCCGGCCGTAGATGACCTCAAACGGCATGGCGCGGAGGGTGGCGTGGAAGGAGGTGTTGTAGCAGTACTCCGCCCAGGACATCCAATCCACCCAAGAGCAAGGCCGGTCACCTGTAACACAGCACAAATACATAGCAATCACCTTATTCACCACCTCAGACTGCCCGTCTGTCTGCGGATGGAAAGCTGTGCTCAT
>OAMR01000645.1:643299-683981 GCA_900205405.1 Echinochloa crus-galli | reverse complement strand
TATATTATTAAAGGAGTCACCTTGACTAAAGATAATTTGGCAAAAAAGGCGTTGGAATGGTAGTACTAGGTGTAGTTTCTGTAATTGTGAAGAGACTATTCAACATCTTTTCTTCGACTATTATAATGCCAAGCTTATCTGGAGAGTAATACAGATTTCTTTTAATTTACCCCGTCCATTAAATATTACGCATATGTTTGATGGATGGCTTAATGGGGTAGACAAGAAAACAAAGCATCATTCTCTGTCAGGGGCGGCTGCGTTCTGTTGGGCAATTTGGATAAGCCGAAATGATATTGATTTTAACAATGCAAAAGTCTTCTCTCCAATGCAGGTATTGTTCCGAGGGACTCATTGGGTCAGGTTTTGGGCACTTATGCAAAAAGAGGAAGATCGACCACGTATCAACTCGGCTTGTCGTGCCCTTGAGTCTTTGATGATGGAGTTTTTTGTTTCCAATGGTCAGTTAGGGATGACTCGTTTGTTGGGTCGTCGTTGTTTAGTTTGTTGCTTTCCTGTTTTAAGAAACTTGGAGTTAGTCGTGATGTATTGGTTTGAGACTTTGGATAGCTATATGCATCAATCGATACAGAGGCTGGAATATTAATAGATATTCCCTTTTCTAAAAAAATGCCGTATAATGTGTGCATCTGCAAATATAAAGTGTCCAAGTTTGGTTAATGGCTGACGAACCCGACATTTGGGGTTCACTAAGCTAGTTTGCAAGGTACATTGTTCTACTAAAAAATGTTAGATAGTGGAAGCATTGAAGGAATAGAGGCAGCGAATTAAGATTGTTAGCTAGTGGAACTGTGGAAGCAACGGAGCAAATAAGGTTCGAGTGCAAGCCTCATCGGTATGTCATTTAATTTATTTACACAAGTGTAGAAATTACATTTTATTATGCATAGAATTGGTCCCCAATCTGTTAAACAATGTAATTTATGTCTTATACGCGTCAAGGACTTGTAGATCTTGGACGTCCGGGAGTTGTAGATAGATTTGATAAGTTAAGTTCTCATGTAACAAACTCCTGGCTGTCTTTATCTCTTGGCGTGACTATACAGCCACACAAGGGGCCTTTCCTTTGCTGACATTAACACACATACGCCGACCCTCAAGAGGCAGGGCGATGTTTCTTTCACAATGGCCATGTGCTCCATGTCTACTGTTGACTCGTTCAACCTCGAGTTCCTGACTGCCGACAAACGTTTATCATATTCATTGAATATCAGTGAACCTGAAGGTACTTTAACTCCTGAATTCACTTCCAAACATGTGGCAAGATGCCATTTGTGAAGTCGATCTCCACTTGTAATAATCTATATAACAAACTAAGACTCCTACGTACGAAGTGGTTTCCTTGTGTTGGCACCTATAAATAGCACCGAATAGTCCATATACGTACAGTCACCGACTGAGCAGCCTTCATATCTCCACTGCATTGTAGAATCAATCTTCTGCTCTCCCTCTTTATTTGTTATCCTCCATTCATCACAAGCTTGTTAATTCACTGTTACAATGGCTTCGATCCACTGCTGCCATTGTCAAGGGGGCCTTGGCCGCTGCCGTGTGCGTCGTGCTCCTCCATTCTTCGATGGCTCAGCAGCCAGAGCCTGCACCGGCGCCGCCATCATCCGCGCCGGCGTTCGGTTGCGGAGATTATTGCAACTCCAATTGCACTCAGAGGTGCCAAACCCAATCCAGCACTCAGCACGGAGAGTGCAAGACCATGGCCGAGCTCTACGACGATTGCTTCGAGGGTTGCACTACTAGCAGCTGCGACATGGCAAGTCGTATGCCCATCGATCATGCGACATGGGTTCCTGTAACGCCAGTAGCTGCGGCAACCCTTGTGCCCTAGCTGCTGCGAATCATGCACCACCACTCTGCTCATGATCTGTTCATCAGATGCATGTCGTCCCGGGGCATGGACATGATCTCCTGCATGTTGAAATAAGTGGCTATGCCCTGATATTTATGTAACAAACTTGATGTAATCCAAGGCACCTTCGGTTGTGTAGTTAACTGACAGTAGATATCTGTTGTAGTTTGTTGTATAGGAAATATAGATCAGTAACAAACTCAACCGATGGTGCCTCATCCTGTAAACCACGGCGATGGTTATTATCGCCTATATTAACAAAGGTACGTGGCCCTCCAGGGTTCTACGCTTCCCAAACCAATCTACAAATCTCACATGGTAAGCAGAGCCTCTCCTCTACACATCCATGGCGAGTTCATCCTCAGCAATGTCCCTGCTGCCATTGAAGGTCTCCGAGAAGCTTACTCGAAGCAACCACCCGCTATGGCAAGCACAAGTCATGCCCGCGATCAGGAGTGTGCTCAATTGGAATCCTTCCTGGATGCTGATGCTGAGGTGCCCCCCAAGGAGATTGTCGGGCAAGTCGATGGCAAGGCTGCAAGGGTTCCAAATCCAGCCTATGCCACTTGGGTTGCGAAGGACCAACAGGTCCTGAGCTACCTGCTGTCGTCGATGACGTGTGAAGTCCTCGCTCACGTCGCGACGCACAAGACGGCAGCCACGGTCTGGGCAACAGTGGAGGCAATGTTCTCCACTCAGACCAGGGCGCGTGCAATGAATACCAGGATTGCACTCGCCACGACCAAGAAGGGAACCTCGACCATGACGGAGTTCCTGTCGAAGATGAGAAGCCTCGCAGACGAGATGGCCGCGGCGGGCAAGCCCCTGGACGACGAGGAGTTCGTCGGTGACGTCCCCACCGGCCTCGATGAAGATTACAATCCTGTTGTCACGGCCATATTGGCACGTGTCGAGCCGATTGGGATCATCGACCTCACCACTCAGCTTCTTGCCTTCGAGAATCATCTTGATCTCTTGGGCAATGGTGGATCGTCTTCCTCAGCCAACCTGGCATCGCGCGGAGAGCGTGCTCGCGGTCCTCGTGGCCGTGGCCGTGCTCCTGGGCAAGTCCAGGGACGTGGAAACGGGCGGGGCCGAGGCAGCAGCAACAACAACACTCGGTCCCCAAACTACAGCAACAATGGTGCACGCAACAACAATCGCGAGAAGTGTCAGCTGTGTGGTCGCAATAACCACACAACAGTTTTGTTGGTACCGTTTTGATGAAGACTTTGTGCCGCCTGAGAAGAGTGCATCTGCAGCAACAAACTCCTATGGTGTGGATACAAATTGGTACACTGATACAGGTGCTACTGACCACATCACAGGAGAATTGAGTAGGCTGACCGTCCACGACAAGTACAGCGGCAACGATCAGATCAGGACAGCAAGCAGTGCAGGTATGGACATTAATCGTATTGATTATGCCACTGTTTCTACCCCTAGTAGACCTTTGCATCTTAATAATGTCCTTCATGTTCCAAAGGCTAGAAAGAACTTAGTTTCTGTTCATCGTCTTGCTGCCGATAATCATTCTTTCTTAGAAATTAGAATTTCATCCAAACTCTTTCTTTATCAAGGACAAGGCCACGAAGAAAATCCTGCTGTGAGGCAAGTGTGAGGGTGGTCTCTACCCTATTCCTACTGTCGACTAGGACACCCATCCTTTCCCATTGTTCAGAAAGTTATTAGCAATTTTAGCCTCCCTTGCTATAGTAGGGAAAATAAAGACTCAGTCTGTGATGCCTGTCAACAGGCGAAGAGTCATCAGTTACCTTATTCAAGCTCTTCTAGCATTTCTACTGTTCCTTTAGAGTTGATTTTCTCTGATGTATGGGGTCCTGCTCTTGATTCAGTTGGAAGAAAACAATATTATGTTAGTTTTATTGATGACTTTAGCAAATTTACATGGATTTATTTGTTAAAGCGCAAATCTGAGGTGTTTCAGAAATTTCATGATTTTCAATATCTTGTTGAGCGCATGTTTAGCCGCAAGATTATATCTGTCCAAAGTGATTGGGGTGGTGAATATGAAAAAACTTAGTTCCTTTTTACCAAAGTTGGTGTATCTCATCGAGTTTTATGCCCTCACGCTCACCAACAAAATGGGGCTGCCGAGCGAAAACACCGTCATATTGTTGAGGTAGGACTTTCGCTCCTCGCCCATGCTTCCATGCCCCTTAAATTTTGGGACGAAGCCTTCCTTGCTGCCACTTATTTGATCAATCGAACACCTAGTCGTGTGATAGATTATTCTACACCTCTTGAAAAAATGTTTGGAGAAAAACCTGATTATTCAAGCCTTCGTGTATTTGGATGTGCGTGTTGGCCTAATCTTCGTCCACTCAATTCTCGAAAGCTTCAGTTTCGATCAAAACGTTGTGCCTTCTTACGGTACAGCGATCTTCACAAAGGTTTTAAGTGCCTAGATATATCAACTGGCCGTGTTTATATATCCCATGACGTTGTTTTTGATGAAAACATTTTTCCCTTCGCCAGCCTCCACCCAAATGCTGGTGCTCGTCTACAATCCGAAATCCTTTTACCATCTCAAAATACTAGGGAAACAACAGTGGCTAATCATATGATTGATTATCCTACTAACCCACCTGACAGCTCTCTGAGTTATGCAGAAGATTTGGGTGGAAATGGTGAAGAAAATGGCACGTTTCAGGGTGTTTTAGTACAGCCGGACGGCAACACGGCCTTCGAGGATGATGCGCCTGCGCCTGATTCTCCTCTGCCGGGCGTATCACCTACGGGATCAGCGCCAACATTCTCTTCGCCGCAGGCACCTGGCAGCGAGCAGGAGCGTGCCGGCCCGTCCGCGTCTGCCACGTCTCCGCCAGCATCTCCGGATCGTGCGATTCCCTCGCCGCGCCAGTCGCCGCCTGGATCGTCTGTGCCAGGGGGGCACCGCACCGATCTGCTGGCACAGACTGCTGGATGCTCTACAGCTGGTGATCCTGCCACAGCACTTCCTGATGATGGTTCTGATGAGAGTGCTCCAGCCCAGGAATGTCCCAGAACGCGAGCTCAAGCTGGGATTCGAAAGCCCAAGGTGTACAGCGACGGAACCATAAGGTACGGATACGGTTGTTTGGCTACCACCGGTGAACCTAATAATCTTTCAGAAGCTCTGCTTGATAACAATTGGAAACAAGCAATGGATAGTTAATATTCAGCCCTCATGCGAAATAAAACTTGGCACTTAGTTCCACCTCGTTCAGGCATAAATGTAATAGATTGTAAATGGGTGTATAAAATTAAAAGAAAACCTGATGGGACAATAGATAGGTACAAAGCTAGGCTTGTAGCAAAAGGCTTTAAACAACGTTATGGCATAGAATATGAAGATACTTTTAGTCCAGTTGTTAAAGCAGCTACTATAAGACTTGTTCTAGCTATTGCTGTGTCACGAGGTTGGAGTCTTCGCCAATTAGATGTACAGAACACGTTTCTTCATGATGTTCTAGAGGAGGATGTCTTTATGCGCCAACCACCTGGTTATGAAGATAAGAAGGCACCACATTTCCTGTGCAAGTTAGAAGCTGGTATTCTAGGCTCAGTGAGAAGCTTAAAGGACTTGGTTTCTATCCATCCAAGGCAGATATCTCATTGTTCTACTATAGTAAAGGGAATGTGACAATGTATCTACTTATATATGTCCCCTGTTGAAAGATCTACATGATGAGTTTGCACTCAAGGATCTCGGCGAGCTGCATTACTTTCATGGCATTGAGGTGAAACATATGAGAGATGGTATCTTGATGACACAAGAAAAGTATGCAGCCGATCTACTCAAAAGAGTTAATATGCTGTCTTGCAAGCCGGTAAGTACTCCCTTGTCAACATCAGAAAAATTATCAGCTTATGAAGGTGATCAGTTAGGACCTGATGATATGACCAAGTATAGAAGTATTGTTGGAGCACTCCAGTACTTAACCTTGACTAGGCCGGACATTTCATTCTCAGTAAATAAGGTATGGCAATTTTTACATGCTCCCACTACTATACATTGGTCTACAGTAAAGAGAATTCTAAGGTATATAAGAGGAACTTTGGATATGGGATTAAGGTTCAAACGGTCACCCTCCATGCTTGTGAGTGCATTCTTTGATGCAGATTGGGCAGGCTGCCCTGATGATAGAAGATCAACAGGAGGTTTTGCAGTCTTTCTAGGTCCCAATCTGATTTCATGGTGTGCCAAGAAACAGGCTACAATCTCCAGATCTAGTACTGAGGCAGAGTACAAAGCTGTAGCAAATGCAACAGCAGAGATTATGTGGGTACAAACCCTTCTTGCTGAGCTAGGAGTGAAGGAGCCTTCTGCAGCTAGGTTATGGTGTGACAATCTTGGTGCCAAGTATTTGTCCACCAATCCTGTCTTCCATGCAAGACAACTCCTGAAGATTGATTTTGTGTCAACAAATGATCAAGTAGCGGATGGCTTCACCAAAGCATTGTCTACACAGAAGATTCAGGAATTTCGACGCAATCTCAACTTAGAGCAGTCTCGATTGAGAGGGGCTGTTGAAATAAGTGGCTAAGGCCTGATATTTATGTAACAAACTTGATGTAATCCAAGGCACCTTCGGTTGTGTAGTTAACTGACAGTAGATATCTGTTGTAGTTTGTTGTATAGGAAATATAGATCAGTAACAAACTCAACCGATGGTGCCTCATCCTATAAACCACGGCGATGGTTATTATCGTCTATATTAACAAAGGTACGCGGCTCTCCGGGGTTCTACGCTTCCCAAACCAATCTACAAATCTCACACTGCATGCCCCCCTGCATGGACGACTGCGTCAACAACTGCGCCAGCGGATCAGTTCCACCTGCGCCCTAAGATGCGCGCGCGGTACGTGTGTGGTTACATCCATTTGTGTCCGTGCGTCTCAAGAGCTCGATCTGCTATATGCATGTGTCCGTGCGTTGTGTTTTCCGGTTTCGTCTAATTATTCTGATTCTGGTTTCAGATCCTGTTGAGTTGATACTAGTCTCCAATATATATCTCGGCGTGTGTTGCCGTGGGAGCCAGTAGCTCGACAGTCGAGTCTGAATGTGAGTGTTCACGTTTGATTACAATGTCAGTGTTCGGTTGTAAGTTTTTGATCGATCTAATAAAACAAGCTCTATATATGTCTCTCAGGACAGTCGATAGAAAGAAATTGTGTGTGTGTGCTTCCAACGATCCATTGCTACGTGAAATCCATATAGCATATGTTTGTGGGCTCCGCCTTTGATCTGAATCAACTATCCTCATTCCTATAATTTCAACATTAGGAGCTCATTTACCGTCACTACGGGAAACATGAGGTACTCGGAAAAGCCACACAAATACACTTCAACACTCGACAAAGTGTTTACCGAATGTAACACTCGGCAAGAAAATGGCAACCTGACAGTGATGAGGGCCTTTGTCAAGTGCCTGGCAGTTGACACTCGGCAAAGCTGGAATCCTTTGCCGATTGTCTTGGCAAAAAAACACTCTGCAAATCCCAAAACACTCGGCAAAATTGCTCTAGCATTGATAGAAACTAGGCACTTACCGACCGTCACATTCTAGGCACACGGCAAACAATGATTTTGCCAAGTGTTTATTCTGTGCCGAGTGTTTTGTTGGTAGCACTCGTCAACGCTACTGTTTGCCGAGTGATCGATTTTTCGCACTCGGCAAACAACTAGACACTCGGCAACTATCAGATTTCCCATGGTGCGTGTTGATATACCGGTTGGTGATGAGAATAATATAATTGATAGATCTAAGCAAACTGTTCATTTAAAGAATTTATTATTACGTTTGTCAGAGCTTAGGACCGGCAATCCACCTAGGGGTACCTAAGTGGTAGATTTGTAGGAGAGGGATTGTCGATCGAGTAGCTTGAAGGTGACACAGGAGGTGATGAGGACATCACTCCTATGGATACACATGATAATCCTCCATTGATCGTTCAAGGTCCAATCACTAGAGCTCGCACGCGATAATTGAGTTTAGATGTGAGCTCGTTCCTAAGTACTTTGTCTTTATGTGATTATGAGAATAGATTGCTATCTAATGAGTATATTGTAATTAGGAACCATGGAGAGGACCAGAGGATAGTTGGAGAAGGGCTTCAATGTGGAGAGGACCAGCAAGGGCGTGCAAGGCAAGATGGAGGCCCAAATAAGGTCGACTTCGAGTCCACCTTGGAGTCCAGGAGCAGTCAACGCTAAATCAGACGCCCAGGTTGCATACAGGCTTGGATTTGGACGTTCTTTATATGCTTGGAAAGTGTTATAAACGGCGACGAATAACGAAGTAATCAAACACAGCGGGACACAGGATTTAACGTGGAAACCCCTCCAATGCGAAGGGGAAAAACCACGGGCACCAGCCAGCACAATCTCACTATATCTCAAGAGTCGGGTTACAACGCCTATGGCGGCTTACAAGAGAATCAAGTCTCCACGAAACCCTAGCAAGGGTATATATACCGTACCACGCCCCCCGTGCCCCCCTTTACGCGTCAACATGGGGCCGCTTCGCTCCGGCCCAAGCCTCCGGCGACAGGCCTCCGCTGCGCTTCGGCAGAAGCCCGGCCTTTGTCGTGGATGTGGAATTTGGAACATATCCAACAAACTCCACCTTGAGACAAATTCCCTCTTGTAGCATAAATCATCTTCATCTTGAGCAAAATGCTTCTGGTGCCAACGATAGTCACTTGGACTATCCTATCAAACCGACTAAGCTTGAGCACAGCTCAAACTTAGAAACGGGTACAGGCTTTGTCATCATATCAGCAGGATTATCATGAGTACTGATCTTGCATACCTTCAGCTTACCATCTTCGATCACATCACGCACAAAATGATACTTGATATCAATATGCTTAGTCCTCTCATGGAACATCTGATCTTTAGTAAGATAAATAGCACTCTGACTATCACAATATAATGTAATGCAAGATTCAGCCCCACACAGTTCAGCATATAAACCTTTCAGCCAAACCAATTCCTTGCAAGCTTCACAAATAGCCATATATTCTGCCTCAGTAGTAGACAAAGCAACAACTGTCTGTAACGTAGCCCTCCAACTCACAGCACAACTGCCAACAGTAAACACATAACCAGTAAGTGATCTTCTTCTGTCCATATCAGCAGCATAATCTGAATCCACATAACCAATCAGCCCCTTATCTGTTCTTCCAAACTTTAAACAATAATCTGATGTGCCTCTGAGATACCTGAAAATCCGCTTCGCTCCGGCCCAAGCCTCCGGCGACGGGCCTCCGCTGCGCTTCGGCAGAAGCCCGGCCTTTGTCGTGGATGTGGAATTTGGAACATATCCAACAAACTCCACCTTGAGACAAATTCCCTCTTGTAGCATAAATCATCTTCATCTTGAGCAAAATGCTTCTGGTGCCAACGATAGTCACTTGGACTATCCTATCAAGCCGACTAAGCTTGAGCACAGCTCAAACTTAGAAACGGGTACAGGCTTTGTCATCATATCAGCAGGATTATCATGAGTACTGATCTTGCATACCTTCAGCTTACCATCTTCGATCACATCACGCACAAAATGATACTTGATATCAATATGCTTAGTCCTCTCATGGAACATCTGATCTTTAGTAAGATAAATAGCACTCTGACTATCACAATATAATGTAATGCAAGATTCAGCCCCACACAGTTCAGCATATAAACCTTTCAGCCAAACCAATTCCTTGCAAGCTTCACAAATAGCCATATATTCTGCCTCAGTAGTAGACAAAGCAACAACTGTCTGTAACGTAGCCCTCCAACTCACAGCACAACTGCCAACAGTAAACACATAACCAGTAAGTGATCTTCTTCTGTCCATATCAGCAGCATAATCTGAATCCACATAACCAATCAGCCCCTTATCTGTTCTTCCAAACTTTAAACAATAATCTGATGTGCCTCTGAGATACCTGAAAATCCGCTTCGCTCCGGCCCAAGCCTCCGGCGACGGGCCTCCGCTGCGCTTCGGCAGAAGCCCGGCCTTTGTCGTGGATGTGGAATTTGGAACATATCCAACAAACTCCACCTTGAGACAAATTCCCTCTTGTAGCATAAATCATCTTCATCTTGAGCAAAATGCTTCTGGTGCCAACGATAGTCACTTGGACTATCCTATCAAGCCGACTAAGCTTGAGCACAGCTCAAACTTAGAAACGGGTACAGGCTTTGTCATCATATCAGCAGGATTATCATGAGTACTGATCTTGCATACCTTCAGCTTACCATCTTCGATCACATCACGCACAAAATGATACTTGATATCAATATGCTTAGTCCTCTCATGGAACATCTGATCTTTAGTAAGATAAATAGCACTCTGACTATCACAATATAATGTAATGCAAGATTCAGCCCCACACAGTTCAGCATATAAACCTTTCAGCCAAACCAATTCCTTGCAAGCTTCACAAATAGCCATATATTCTGCCTCAGTAGTAGACAAAGCAACAACTGTCTGTAACGTAGCCCTCCAACTCACAGCACAACTGCCAACAGTAAACACATAACCAGTAAGTGATCTTCTTCTGTCCATATCAGCAGCATAATCTGAATCCACATAACCAATCAGCCCCTTATCTGTTCTTCCAAACTTTAAACAATAATCTGATGTGCCTCTGAGATACCTGAAAATCCGCTTCGCTCCGGCCCAAGCCTCCGGCGACGGGCCTCCGCTGCGCTTCGGCAGAAGCCCGGCCTTTGTCGTGGATGTGGAATTTGGAACATATCCAACAAACTCCACCTTGAGACAAATTCCCTCTTGTAGCATAAATCATCTTCATCTTGAGCAAAATGCTTCTGGTGCCAACGATAGTCACTTGGACTATCCTATCAAGCCGACTAAGCTTGAGCACAGCTCAAACTTAGAAACGGGTACAGGCTTTGTCATCATATCAGCAGGATTATCATGAGTACTGATCTTGCATACCTTCAGCTTACCATCTTCGATCACATCACGCACAAAATGATACTTGATATCAATATGCTTAGTCCTCTCATGGAACATCTGATCTTTAGTAAGATAAATAGCACTCTGACTATCACAATATAATGTAATGCAAGATTCAGCCCCACACAGTTCAGCATATAAACCTTTCAGCCAAACCAATTCCTTGCAAGCTTCACAAATAGCCATATATTCTGCCTCAGTAGTAGACAAAGCAACAACTGTCTGTAACGTAGCCCTCCAACTCACAGCACAACTGCCAACAGTAAACACATAACCAGTAAGTGATCTTCTTCTGTCCATATCAGCAGCATAATCTGAATCCACATAACCAATCAGCCCCTTATCTGTTCTTCCAAACTTTAAACAATAATCTGATGTGCCTCTGAGATACCTGAAAATCCGCTTCGCTCCGGCCCAAGCCTCCGGCGACGGGCCTCCGCTGCGCTTCGGCAGAAGCCCGGCCTTTGTCGTGGATGTGGAATTTGGAACATATCCAACAAACTCCACCTTGAGACAAATTCCCTCTTGTAGCATAAATCATCTTCATCTTGAGCAAAATGCTTCTGGTGCCAACGATAGTCACTTGGACTATCCTATCAAGCCGACTAAGCTTGAGCACAGCTCAAACTTAGAAACGGGTACAGGCTTTGTCATCATATCAGCAGGATTATCATGAGTACTGATCTTGCATACCTTCAGCTTACCATCTTCGATCACATCACGCACAAAATGATACTTGATATCAATATGCTTAGTCCTCTCATGGAACATCTGATCTTTAGTAAGATAAATAGCACTCTGACTATCACAATATAATGTAATGCAAGATTCAGCCCCACACAGTTCAGCATATAAACCTTTCAGCCAAACCAATTCCTTGCAAGCTTCACAAATAGCCATATATTCTGCCTCAGTAGTAGACAAAGCAACAACTGTCTGTAACGTAGCCCTCCAACTCACAGCACAACTGCCAACAGTAAACACATAACCAGTAAGTGATCTTCTTCTGTCCATATCAGCAGCATAATCTGAATCCACATAACCAATCAGCCCCTTATCTGTTCTTCCAAACTTTAAACAATAATCTGATGTGCCTCTGAGATACCTGAAAATCCGCTTCGCTCCGGCCCAAGCCTCCGGCGACGGGCCTCCGCTGCGCTTCGGCAGAAGCCCGGCCTTTGTCGTGGATGTGGAATTTGGAACATATCCAACAAACTCCACCTTGAGACAAATTCCCTCTTGTAGCATAAATCATCTTCATCTTGAGCAAAATGCTTCTGGTGCCAACGATAGTCACTTGGACTATCCTATCAAGCCGACTAAGCTTGAGCACAGCTCAAACTTAGAAACGGGTACAGGCTTTGTCATCATATCAGCAGGATTATCATGAGTACTGATCTTGCATACCTTCAGCTTACCATCTTCGATCACATCACGCACAAAATGATACTTGATATCAATATGCTTAGTCCTCTCATGGAACATCTGATCTTTAGTAAGATAAATAGCACTCTGACTATCACAATATAATGTAATGCAAGATTCAGCCCCACACAGTTCAGCATATAAACCTTTCAGCCAAACCAATTCCTTGCAAGCTTCACAAATAGCCATATATTCTGCCTCAGTAGTAGACAAAGCAACAACTGTCTGTAACGTAGCCCTCCAACTCACAGCACAACTGCCAACAGTAAACACATAACCAGTAAGTGATCTTCTTCTGTCCATATCAGCAGCATAATCTGAATCCACATAACCAATCAGCCCCTTATCTGTTCTTCCAAACTTTAAACAATAATCTGATGTGCCTCTGAGATACCTGAAAATCCGCTTCGCTCCGGCCCAAGCCTCCGGCGACGGGCCTCCGCTGCGCTTCGGCAGAAGCCCGGCCTTTGTCGTGGATGTGGAATTTGGAACATATCCAACAAACTCCACCTTGAGACAAATTCCCTCTTGTAGCATAAATCATCTTCATCTTGAGCAAAATGCTTCTGGTGCCAACGATAGTCACTTGGACTATCCTATCAAGCCGACTAAGCTTGAGCACAGCTCAAACTTAGAAACGGGTACAGGCTTTGTCATCATATCAGCAGGATTATCATGAGTACTGATCTTGCATACCTTCAGCTTACCATCTTCGATCACATCACGCACAAAATGATACTTGATATCAATATGCTTAGTCCTCTCATGGAACATCTGATCTTTAGTAAGATAAATAGCACTCTGACTATCACAATATAATGTAATGCAAGATTCAGCCCCACACAGTTCAGCATATAAACCTTTCAGCCAAACCAATTCCTTGCAAGCTTCACAAATAGCCATATATTCTGCCTCAGTAGTAGACAAAGCAACAACTGTCTGTAACGTAGCCCTCCAACTCACAGCACAACTGCCAACAGTAAACACATAACCAGTAAGTGATCTTCTTCTGTCCATATCAGCAGCATAATCTGAATCCACATAACCAATCAGCCCCTTATCTGTTCTTCCAAACTTTAAACAATAATCTGATGTGCCAGCTTACAAGAGAATCAAGTCTCCACGAAACCCTAGCAAGGGTATATATTATGTCGTAGATGTGGAATTTGGAACATATCCAACAGAAAGCTAAGAAGATAGCCTTTCCAATGGCACTAGTTGACGTCCAGAATCTGTTTCGGTGTTGTGTCTCCGTCTTTTGGCCTTGGGCCATGTATCGTGTGGAAGCCCATTAGGGGCGCGACCAGGGGTCTTTTCATGACCCTTGAGTCTATATTAGCTAGCCGCCGCCAACCATTAGGGTTTGGGTTTTTCTTAGATCAATTCTGTCAAGAACATTTTCACCCCTCGTCAGTTTGTGAGACCCCAACTTCGTGTGCTTAATCATTCATCTGCAGTTGTGTTGCATTCTTTCTCGTTCTTGCTTGTGTTCTTCGATTAGCAGGCAAGAATTGGCCTTCTTGGCGAGGTCAACCGTGTAACGCCAGTTGCTAACCTGAGGAGACGTGGTGTTGCAATTGCGGGGTTCGGAATGTGTTGTTCGGAAGCCAGATCGATTTGTGTCTCGACTCTGCCAAATTGATAGTTATCAGAACCTTTCAGAAGATTGGAAACCATAGTTCACATCAGGAGGCACGATTTAGACAGGTTCGGGCTACCCGGAGGTATAACACCCTACGTCATATGTCAGTGGTGGTGGTTGTATTGCTGGTACTCAACCAAGCTTCAGTAAGCAGGGACAAGCGTATAGTTACAATGGTGGTGTATCCAATGGATAGATGTTGGGATATCACTCAGGGGGATGACCTAGGCCGCCTTATATATGCTGACGGCCTAGGGTTGACAAGTCGGTTTCATTCCAAACCTATCAAATTACGTCATCGTCATCTTGTCCAACATGTCGGCAGTTCCTTGTTGGGACCCTCGTGGTCGGCCCACAACCCTGTCGGTGATAGGCCTCGTGGTACCAATATCCCACAAGCGTCCAAGCAACATGCAGGCGCGTGGTGAACTGATGTTGAAGGAACAAAGCCAAAGTAGCCGGCTGAAGGTGCTTGAACTCATGGTCAGCACAAGGGTTGGCGGTGATCCAAATGAAATACTATCCCAACACGATGCCGAGTACCACGTATGTGTCGACCATTTCTCATGAGTACTGGATGGAGGGCGACGATTAGGAGTAGCATCCGAGCGTTGGTTTGGTAAGTATAAGCGGGCCAAGGCTCCAAAAAAGAAGTCACGCAACATGTTGCTGCAAAAAGGAGGTGAAAGTGTGCTGTCACCAAGAAAGTTAAGACGGAAAAGTCGGACAATGTATTGGCACCAAAGAGGTAGGTGAAAGCATGCTGCCACCAAAATCTAGCGCCTGTTGGCGGTCGTTAAAACCCAATTTCGACCACCAATACTCGGGAATAAATGAGGCTTTATGAAACATTCCATGCACTTAGGTTTATATTCTAATAATGTTCCATGAGTTTTGGTGAGTATATGGTGTGCAGGTACACAATACATCAAACATGGACTAAGGGGGGTAAAAGTGGCCATTTCGGCCATACCACTTGGATCGGCTGATCCACCCCCTTAGCCCATTCATATATGACACACCACCACATGGGAAAACACACTTAGAGGCCGCATGGATCGCTGATGTCGTCAATCCAGAGCAAAGAAGCACAAACCGACCAAACCCAGCCCATGGGAAGCAATCCTGGACGTCCGCAACACATAGTCGGTGCAGCAGAGGTCAATCGGGCACTGGGCCCAGTTCGCCCGAAGCGCCCTATTCGCCCGAAGCGCCCTGTTCGCCCGAAGGGCCCAGTTCGTCCGAACTGGGTAACCGCCTCAAAACCAACCTTTAGAGCCAATCCAGGCCGTGGAGGACCAAGGCGGTGCATCTGGACGGTTCGGTCGAACTGACCAGTTCGGCCGAACCTATCCAGTTCGCCCGAACTGGCCGGGGCACTCCCCTCGGTGCCTTGGCCGGTGCTCTACCTCAACCGCCTCTCCCACCTATAAATAGAAGTGTTATCCTTACTTGTAACACACACCACTTGGGAGCAAGTCTCCATTCCCCTCTTCCAAGATGTAGTGTTAGGCTAGTCTAGTTGGGAGTTAGAGTTAGAGTCGAGCTTCGCTCGGGGTTCCGAAGTCGTCTTCTGGAGTTCTGGTAAAGCTCCTGTATCTTTTCCTTTCCTTTATGCAAGACTCTGAGCATTTAATATATTTATCTTCCGCATTTACTTGAGTTATTTATTCTGCATTTATTTCGTGAGTAAGTGTAGAATGTCTAGTCTTGGTTATATGCTGTTGTAGAGTGTCTCTATAAGTTCCCTCCTTAGTCCTTTATCTCAGCTGGTTCCTTGTCTCTGCTCAATGCTTTCGGTGTATTGTCACTGGCGTATTGACAGGTTTGCAGGGTTGCTTACTCTTTCTAGTAGAGTATGTAGTTGTTGACTAGTGTAGGAGTGGTTCTTAGATTAGTTAGTGACCTTGGAATGCTTCTGAGCTGGCACGGAGGTGGTAGCCGTTAGGTGGTGACAGCCGTATATGGCCTTCATATCCCATCACGTCTGGCTCGGCCCGTACGCTCCCCGTAAGATGACGGATGTTGGTGGCACCCCTTCTCATCCCTTTCTGTGTGTCACTGGCTCCGTTCCTGATGTTGGGATAATAGAACTAGGAAGCGAACCGTAGATGCCATTCTTCTTGCTAGCCGTAACCTTTGCTAGAGATATCTCAAGGACAGTGGAAGTACATAGGAATCCTCTCCTGTCTCGTTGTTCTCCCACTAGCTAGATCACTTTTCTATCTCTATCCTGGACTACTCCTTGTGTGTGTCATTTGCATATCACTCCTATCCTATCCTTTATCCCCGCCTCTATCCTTTACCCCCGCCTTGTTAGCCGGTACTTTAATTATTAGTTACATCCTTGTCAATAGTCGATACTCTTTGTCCAATTCTTCCCTGCGGAAATATAAATACGATACCTAGGAATACTCCCGGGTGAAATGCTACATCGGTATCCGTGCGCTTGCGGATTTATATCTGTATGGTAAGAATACCAATGAACACTCCTTGCACCATTACTGGAATTGGCAATCCTGATAGTGGACCGTAAGAAGTGTCAACAGCGCCTAGCCCCCGAGCATGTGAGGTCGGCCACATGACGCGAGGTAACACCAAGTGGCCGCGCGCGCTAGCTCCCGAGCTTGCGAGGTTGGCTGCGTGGTGGGACAAACGCCGAGTCGCCGCGTGCACCAGCTCCGAACATGCGAGGTCGGGCGAGCGATGCGAGGTAATGCCGACTCAGCGCGCCAGCCCCCGAGCCTGCAATGTTGGCTAACACCGTATCACCGCCCGCATTAACCCCGACCATGCGAGGTCGGCCGCACGGCTGGACGAATGCAGAGATTGGCCGCATGACGGGACGAACGTCGAGTCGCAGCCCGCACCAGCCCCGAGCGTGCGAGATCGGCCCAGCGATGCGAGATAACACTGAGTCGCCACGCAAGCCAGCCCCCAAGCATGCGTGGTCGGACGCGCGATGGGAGGAATGCAGAGTCCCGCTCGCACCAGGCCCTGAGCGTGCGAGGTTGGCCGAGCAACGCGACGTAACACCGAGTGGCTGCAAGCATGATAGGTCGGCCACGCGACGGGACAAACGCCAAGTCACCACCCCGCACCAGCCTCGGAGCATGCGAGGTCGGCCGAGCGACACGAGATAACGCCGAGTCGCCACGCACGCCAGCCCCTGAGCCTGCAAGGTCGACCGCGCGATGGGATGAACGAAGTGTCGCCGCCCGCGCCAGCCCCCGAGCGTGCGAGGTCGGCCGCGTGACGGGACAAACGCCAAGTCGCCGCCCTGCACCAGCAACGGAGCGTGCGAGGCCGGCCGAGCTGAAATGAACCGGATTCCCAATTACGAGAATCCGACTCCCTGTACCCTTGTGATAGTCCCAGAATCAACCGCTATCACGTACAGAACTCATTTCAGAAGAATATCACAACCATACATTGATTAAGGTCCACAAGCATGACATAAATACATAGCGGTAAGGTACAAGCCCACTGGGCTAAACGACAAGAGGAAAACACTACGCAGCGAGTTGCTAAAAGCATCTAGAGCTTCAGGCCTCCCCCTCCACAGGCATCCTTGAGCGTAGTGCACAGCCCCCATTTACGTCACCCGTTGATGTCGATCTTGAACTTGGTGTCCTCACCTGTAAACCCAGGGTCTGTCCCCAAGGAAATGGGACAGGTCCACATCACCAACCATAATATGCAGCAAAGCTTTAAAGTGGGCTATTCTAGTAATAAAATATTCAAGGAATATAAGCTGGGGTTTATCCTATGCGCGCAGCAGCAATATAACCAAGTTCATCTCATCACCAGCACCTTTCCTCACCAGAGAGATCTCACTCCCCAAATCCCACCATCAGCCTCACAACCACATCGGGCTCGTCCTGCCGCAACAGGTTCCCGCAATAATCATCCGCCAACTCCTTTCACTCACTAGCTCGACTCGGTGAGCTCCCTCCCCACCTTGTCTCAACAGCAACGCTGGTCCAACCTCTCATAACCAAAACAAGGATGAGGTAAGAAAGCAGAATCCCATGCTAATCTCCATCGATCCAGATGCGGTCGTCCATAACCGTGGACACGGCTATACGTATAGTTTTCACTCTGCAGAGGTTGCACTCCAGGAACCACCCGGGATGCAGATGGTAGCTAGCCACCTTGAGACACAGCCCACAGCAAAGACCCTAAAGAGTAACGGTACCATCCTGCTTCCCTGGGCTCGAGAAACATCTGCACGCTAACATCTGCCCCAGGGATGTGAAACCTTCCCACCGAGGCCAGTCGGGGGCAGTGGTAAATCAGGGAGAGTACGCCGCAACGAGCCCCCCTTACACATATCAAACTCGAACCTCCTACAGTCCTGGTACCGCACTCAGTAGGCTTGCTGGAACCCTCCCCATTCCTTTATTCTACTTGTGCCTTATATAGTAGCTTCTAGGCCGCCCAAACTCCTCAAAGGTATCCAAAGTAACCATGTACCCGCAACAGTTACTCCGTAGGAACTGTCTGACTGCAGTTCCAAAGCACCCCGATCAAAAGACCGGGTTGTTATCACTCGCCTCCACCGCCTAGCTGCACTACTCCTCCCATGCCACCCAAACTCATGCCAAGAAGATCAATCACAACCAACCCCACACATGCAAGCATAGCATTCATAAAGTGGATAATAGGTAGCTAGGAAATAGGGTAGATAAATGGCAGTGCAGGCATATCATCAACATGCGAGTAAATAAAGCGCTAGCATACTACTTTGCATGTCTATTAGGTATTTTAGAAAATGGTTGGGCGTGAACCTGGGACTTGCTCTTGAACTTCGTAGAGGTAGTTGAGGTAGTAGACGCTCTCCTCTGGACACTCCGGGTCTCCTAGGATTCGCGGGAAGAAAATAAAAACGGGAGCTACTAGCAAAGAAACACCAAAACAACGAAACAAGAAGACCCAAACAACACCAAACTCTACACTAACGCGTAGGTCATGTTTTTAGAAAAATATAGAAACTGGTTTCATATTTTTCTGAGCTACGGTTGAATTATTATGAATTTTCCAAGTTTAAATCATTTTCTGAAAATAATAAATAATTACGAAAAAGGAGCAAACAGGGACACGTGGCAGCACCAGGGCATGCCACGTCATCACTGCTGACGTCAGCATGACGTCATCAGTGGGGCCGGCTTTGCTGACGTCATCGTGGGCCCGGATGACGTCAGCGTTGACTTGGTCAACGCTGACCAGTCAACGGTCAATGGTCAGCGGTCAGCAGGGGTCAGCGGGGCCCACTGGTCAGTCACCTAGGTCGCTGTCAGGTGGGGCCAGGCTGTCAGCGCGGTAGGAAAAAGAAAAGGATTTAAAGACTTTGCGGGCTGGTCATGGGCCGAAAGAGGAGTTTAGGGACGCAAACCGAACTTTACCGCAAGATTAGGCCCACGAACGCGAAGATGCTGGGCTCGGCTCTGTGGTCGCGGTCCACGGTGAGCAGAGAGGAGGGTGCACGGCGAGCCGGGTTCACGGTATCATTTTGTGGCCGACTCAGGATTTTCTGCGGATGGCTGTGTGGCGTGTAGCTGTGGTCTCCGGTGTGGCCTGGCCACGGCGCGACGCGGGCACACGCAGAGCGCGGCCGGCGGCGACTGGCGGCGGCGAAGTTCGCCGGAACAGGCTCGGGAAGGCTCGAGAAGCGGTAGAAGAGCTAAGCTGTGCAGAGAGGTGCGGTGCGACGCCTTTGGCTCACGCGCGCGCAGTTCAAGCCTGTGGCTTGGCCGCGCCGCGGCCATGGCGTGCGCGCAGGCCGGGCAGTCCCGGTGCGCGGCACCCCACGGCGGCCTGGGTTGCAAGCGGCGATGGCGGTTTGCGGTGCGGAGGGTGGCGCGATGAGTTCCTGCACACGACGAGACGCAGCACGAAGGCTGGCTCCAGAGACGGCTAGCAAGGCGGCGGCGCTCGGCCATAGACGGGGAAGACAGGGGGAACGACGGCGGCGGCTCACCTAGGTTTACATAGTGGTTCGCTGCAGCTCGGGGGAGACTCGCGGTACACCGGCGTTCGACGTGCTCCCGCGAACGGCTTCGGCTTGGTCTTCTCCGACGGTCTCCACGGGCGGCGGCGACGGCGTTGGCGGCGGTGACGCGATGATGGCGATCGGCTGCTCCTCGGTCCGCTCCTCCTCCTCTTCCTCCTTCCTCAGCACCCGAGGCGCCTCCCACTCCTCTCACCCTCTCGATTTGGTGGCTGGAAAACCCCAATTGGGGCGGCGGCGGCTTGGGCAGGAAGAGCGGCTAGCGGGGGGGTTTTATTGGGCGGTAACGGCTAGGGTTTAGGGCATGGATGGTCGGATGATGGGGCACAGCGCTCGGGGACACGCGTCCGCATCGCATCGGGCTGCCACGAAGGTTGATGGGACCGACTCGGCTTCGCGGGCACGGCGGCAGAGAGGGAGCGGCCGGGCGTGAGGAAGAAGGGAACGGAAGGGGTAAAGCTGACAGGTGGGGTCCGCACGTCAGTGATGGAGAAAAAGGGAGGCGGTGTGCGGGTGAATTGCTGGGCCGCAGCTGGGCCGAATGGCCGGCTGGGCTGGTTCGGCGGTTGGCTCGGAAAGAGAGTTCGGGGCGTTTTCTGGACTTGGGTTGGAGATTAGGCCCACGAAGATTAGCTCAGGTTTGACAATTAGTTGGCTTAGTTAGTGTTTGAATTCAAATCTAGAATTTGAATTCAAACCAACCAAAAATCCAATAAAACCCAATTAACTCCAAATCACACTATTTGATCCTTGGCACTTCAAATTGATTTTAAATTTAATTTCAATTGCCTAAGAATATAGGGAGCAAAATAGAAGACAACCTTATATGTTTGTTGGCATGCACGACAATTCACAAAAAATTTTCGGAATTCCACTTTTTGCATTCAACAAATTCCTGCGAAATTTTGGTATGTTACAGTCTTCCCCCCTCACGGGAATCTCGTCCTCGAGATTTGGGTACACCTAAGGCCTAAACAGGTGTGGGTACTTCTCCCTCAGCACTGACTCTTTCTCCCAAGTTGCCTCCCTCTCCGTGTGGTTGCTCCATAGAACTTTGCAGAAGGGAATTGATGTGTTTGTTGTCTCTTTAACGGCTCTGTCCAAGATCTTCTCTGGGTACTCCATATTGTTGACGTAAAATCTGCAGTTCACGCCAAGCACACAGCAAGCCGAATTAGCTAGCTTCACACGTGAACGTTTGAATCCAGAGCGTGCCAGTCAATTTTCCCTGAAACTGACAAAGGAAGAAAATATTTAGAATAAAACCTCGAACGTGCCGGATGATACCAGACAGTTCCACATCTACGGCTTCTCAAAGCCAATTTTGATCGACATATAGCTATGAACAAATATTCTGAGGGAATGGATTGCTATCCAATTTCATCTTGTTGTCAAATTTTAGATGCCCCTCTTGGATGGCTTTCTGAATCCTCACTCTGAAGACCCTGCATTCATTGATGGAATGAGAATTTCTGTCATGAAATCCACAATACCTCTTGTCTCTCACTCCTTCAGGCCGAAGCATAGAATGCCCCTCTGGTAATTTGATTCGGCCTTCTTTCACAAGGAAATCAAACAATTTGTCTGCCTTAGTCACATCAAAATCATATGTGCCCTTGATTTGTTTAATCCACTTCTGATTCACTGCAATCGGCTCTTTGCCCCACACTATTTCTGCTGCAGCTACTTCTTCATTATCTTCATACTCATCCCCTTGATCTGCTCTCTCGAGGAATTGGTTGTAAATGTCGGCTACATCATTTTGTTTGGCAAATCTACCATCTTTCTTGAGGCCATATGCTTGGTTACTCATCAATGCCAATTTCTTTGACAACTGACCCAGATCTTCAAACTCCATCCCGAACAGCTTTTCACGAATTGCAGGTAGCATCCCAGTCACAGCCATACTAGCCAACTGATCATCTGGAATATTTAGAGAAAAGCACATATTCTTTGTTTCCCTGAATCTTCTGAGGAATTCTGTGGGTGTTTCATTAAATCTTTGCCTCATGCTAGTCAAATCAACCAATTTCTTCTCAGTGCTGCCAGTGTAGTAATGAGCATGGAATTTCTTTTCTAGGTCCTTCCAAGTGCAAATTGACTGAGCAGGTAATGAAGCAAACCATCTAAAAGCTGGACCTGTTAATGACAATGGGAAGTATCTTATTCTGAAAGCCTCATCTGCTGAAGCCTCACCAAGTTGCATCAAATACCGTGCTATATGCTCCACAGTACTAGTGTCATCCTGTCCTGAAAATTTAGTAAATTCTGTAGGCACTTTAACTCTGTTAGGCAATGACACCCTTTGATACCATTCTGGGAAAGGCGATGAGTACATGTATCCCTGATTTTTAGGCTTCAGACCGAACTGATTTTGCAATACATCGGTCATTTTTTGTACCATGATATCAACATTGGTATCTTGATTCTCTGGCCTTCCAGTAGGCATTCCTGCAGCACCATGATATCCAGGATTGGGTAGAGCATCAATAGCATTATAATCCATGAATTCTGAATATCCATTCCCATACATATCCCTTTGCAGCCTGTTTCTTAAAGGAGATATTTTGTAAGCAGAAGCAGGTGGATTCCCTGTAGTACCGAATGCCGCTTCACCAAATGTGCGAGGTTTTGGCACTGCTTGCTGAGGATCTTGCTGAATTGGGCGACCATTCGCATCTTTTGTCCCAGAAGCTCCAGTTTCTCCAACATTGTCTTTTCCATGCGGCTTTTGAGTTGTCGTGTGTGGACCGAAGTACGTTGGTCCACCAGGTGGCCCATATTCCCGCTCAAAAGTTTTATCCACGCTCTGACCAAAAATACTGATCATTATCAATCGAAAACTGTTCAAGAATGCAGTATTGTGATTGGTCATTGTTTCTCCCAGAGCCTTGTACAATAAGCAAGAAAAATGCTCTCTTTCTTCATCTGAGCTCATGTCTGACTGTCCAGGCAGCAAGACTCTTGGCAGTTCTGTCTTGAGAAAAGGTGCACCACTCCTGTTTTTGCCGAAAGACAGCAAGCACTTTTTAGTGAACTGCTCTACAGCAGCTTTCACCATCTGTTGTTGCTCTTCAGTCAGTTCTTCAAGAGTGACATCCAACAATTCTTTTAATTCAGGCATCTTCAAAGCTTGAGTGTCCCACCAGGCGTGCCAAAAAGTGTGTTGACGCAAAATCTGCAGTTCACGCCAAGCACACAGCAAGCCGAATCAGCTGGCTTCACACGTGGCCCTGGCTTTCGAATTCCGGAGGCGTGCCAGTCAGTTTTCCCTGAAAACTAACAAAGGAAGAAAACGTTTAGATAAAAACCTGGAACGTGCCGGCTTGATACCAGACAGTTCCATTTGTACGGCTCGCAAAGCCAGTCTTGATCGATATATAGCTACGGGCGAGCTATCTATCAATAATCCATGCATTCGGTACGTATTCGGCAAAAGCACGTAAGAAAGATCGCATTGCCGACCGCATGACGTCATCGTGACGATAGATCGGTCTTTAACTACACAAAGCAAAGCAGCACATATCCATGACCGATTATCGAGTACAAATATAATGTGAAAAATAAATAAAAGGGTGAGTCGTGATCGTGAATCCACAGTAAACAAGAATGCATAGGCCGAAAGCAGCACCCGTCAAGCGTAATAACAAACAAGTTAATCCACCGCATGATACAACTCGTTTGAGGCCACACCACCAATCAGATTAGATCAATCCACCGCATGATACAATCTAATCATGAAAGGCTAAAAGCATGCATTGTCTAAAGCAAACTCGCGAACACGTTTCACTCGTTAAGGACTGCCGAATACGGCTAGACAGCCGATTCGGGTTCCGCGAAGAAGGAACAAGCTCTGTCAACGATGATGGACCTATCAGATCGATCTCGAGCTCTAATCCACCGGATGATTAGTTCTAAAACGACCCAAAAACCTGCATCTACCGCATGATACCCGGCTCTGTCAAGATCCATGCACAATCAACAGGCTTGAACCCGCGACACGTGGCAATCTAGATCGACTCGGATTCGGCTATGTAGAGAGAACGTGATCATGCCTTGCAACGAGTCGAGACCGAACCTAACCGATCTAGATTGGGCAAAAAGAGTGTTGTATGAATTAAACATAAAGTAAAACCCAGACAACACAGGGTAACTTAATGAATCTACTAGACCTTGCCAAAATCTAATAGAGCCGATAACTTGGTCCATACTAGATCTTAGCCCACCGCATGGCTTATGACCTAACAGAGGAACCTTCTTGAACCACGCTTAAATCCACCGCATGATACTAAGCACGGTAACAAGACTACTTGCATCATAATCTAAATCCACCGCATGATACTAGACATGATACAAGGTTGCCGGTACTTACGGAGGTCGACGGATCGATGATTCCCCTCGAAGAACTCGACGACACGACTAAAGGACTCGAAAAGGTGGCGCGGGGCCGGTTTGTTGTATGATTGTTCTATATTACAATCACCATGGGTTCATATTTATACCCTGGTCTTGACACGATTCCTAATCGACTACGATTACAAAACGTTTATTTCCAAAGAAATACGTCAAAATGCCGTATTCATCTCGCATTCTTTATCAATCGGCTCTTTCCTTGTATTCAATCCACGTCATCACGCGTTCCCGAATGCTTTCCATAGAGCAGCTCCTTGCCGAATCGGCGACGGACTCCCGACCGCAGAATGCCTTTGCCGAACGCCCTTGAAGACAAGCTTTCCTTTCCGAACGATATCTTTTACTAATCCCGGCCCACATGTCAGTCTCTTTCTGGTGCCAAATTTTGGTGTTAACACATGCCCCTTCAATTTCGGGATAAAAGATAATTTATCTCGGAATTGACTAGAAATCCGCAACTGTATTGAATCTTTTTAGCATCCACCTTCTCCGCTCAAATCTTCAGAGCTCCGCTTGGATAACGTGGGTCCAGGCGGGTCCGATGTGAGGGGCACGGGAGGTTTTTGTTGGTAGCAAAAGTTTTTAAAAGAACTCGATCCTTTTAGTATAGAGTATAGATAGATGACGGAGTAGTATTATTAGCATGTACAGATCATGCCTAGCCCGTGTATACGAAGCAAGGACACGACTAATAAGCCAACTAAAGAATTGCACACCGAAGTCTAAAGATTTCAGTAGTCCCCTAAATTACATGTAGGTCACTGAGCACGTTCGTGGATATCAGCATTGCCGGTGGTGTTGACGCAAAATCTGCAGTTCGCGCTCTGTAAGCAGGACTTCTCCTTCCTTTGATTTTTCTTGTCACCGTCCGATCTGGAGAGAATGTCTCGGACGATGCAACTTCCTGTTCCAGGTTACTTACAATTTACTGCAATATGTGCATACCTGGAATGATTGTCCACCCTGGGCTTCAAGTGTATCCATAGCCTTCATATCCGGTGTGAAGTATATTTTGGGACTCCCCCTTCTCTCTTTTTTTTGATTTTTTTTTTCTGTAGGGGTTAGTCCACACATACAACCAATATCCATAGAAGTATTGCTTTAAAGGTTCATTAATCAAACTTGACACCATGTCTAATTTGATTAAAGCAAGCTAATTAACCTAAGCACCATGCTTAATTTAAAGAGCTTATGAATGTATTAAGCTTCTGTTGACGTAAAATCTGCAGTTCACGCCAAGCACACAGCAAGCCGAATTAGCTAGCTTCACACGTGAATGTTTGAATCCAGAGCGTGCCAGTCAATTTTCCCTGAAACTGACAAAGGAAGAAAATATTTAGAATAAAACCTGGAACGTGCCGGATGATACCAGACAGTTCCATATCTACGGCTTTTCAAAGCCACTTTTGATCGACATATAGCTACGAACAAGCTATCTGTCAGCAATTGAAGCGTTCATTACATAATCGGCAAAGCATGTGAGAAGTACACTGCCGACCGCATGACGTCACCATGAAGAAAGATCGGTATTTAATTAAATGGTCGCTGTGGTTCTTAATCACAACCGATTAACGAGAATGAAGCATAATAAACGTGGAAAGCATGATCGTGAATCTCTAGTAAACAAGAATGCATAGGTTTAAAAGCACTAGTCTACCGCATGTCTAGGTACTTTCGAACCCGTCACGTATAATAAAAAAACAAGTTAATCCACCGCATGATACAACTTGTTTAAAAATCACACCACTAACCAAGAATAGATCAATCTACCGCATGATATACTCTAAACATGGAAGGCTAAAACCATTCGTTATTTAAAACAAAGTCACAAACATGTTTCACTCGATCTTTCATCCTTCTTTCACCATCTGGTGGCAAGAGTTTCTCGGGTTCCATGAAGAAGGAACAAGCTTTGTCAATGATGATAGACCTATCAGATCGAGTTCGAGCTCTAATCCACCGGGTGATTAGTTCTAAAACGACCCAAAAACCTGCATCTACCGCATGATACCCGGCTCTGTCAATATCCATACAAAATCAACAAGCTTGAACCCGCGACACATGGCAATCTAGATTAATTCGAATTCGTCTATGTAGAGGAACGTGATTTCATCGTGCAATGGATTAAAACCGAACCTTAATCAATCTAGATTGGGCAAAAGAGTTCCATCCAGAGATTTATAATACAAATCTTTATCAAGAAGAACAAATTTTATAGCTTTATACTTGAGCCTTCTAGAAACTTTCTGGTATGGATTCTGCAAATAATTAGCAATTTCCTTTCTCCAATCACCTTCTGCCAGATTATTCCCGCAAGCATAGTCATCAGTGGCAAACACTTCTTGATTTTCTCGGTATATCGGTCAACACTTCTTCCTTGTAGATTTTTCGGGGTGGTTGTTTGTAAGGTTTATAACCAGGCTTGATCGGCAACCGATGCTAATCTGTTTGCTTCTTCGTTATCCCCTCTAGGAATGTGATGTAGAATTACTGATTGAAAGCCCTTCAATATTTGTTTGCATTCTTCATAGTAATTCCTTAGGATATCATTTTTGCATTCATATTCACCATTCAATTGTTTTATAACTAGCTCTGAATCTCCAAAAACTTCGACTGCAATAGCCTTTGCTTCTTTCAAATATTGGAGCCCTTTGAGTAGTTACAATAACCATGGGTTTATATTTATACCCTTGTTTTGACACAATTCCTAGTCGACTACGATTACAAAACGTTTATTTCCAAAGAAATACGTCAAAGCGCCGTATTCATCTGCATTCATATTCACCATTCAATTGTTTTATAACTAGCTCTGAATCTCCAAAAATTTCAACTGCAATAGTGTTGACGCAAAATCTGCAGTTCGCGCCAAACACACAGCAAGCCGAATCAGCTGGCTTCACACTTGGCTCGAGCGTTCGGTTCCTGGAAGCGTGCCAGTCAATTTTCCTGAAAACTGACAAAGGAAGAGAAAATGTTCAGATACAAAAACCTGGAACGTGTCGGCCGGTACCAGACAGTTCCATATTTGCGGCTTACAAAGCCAATCTTGATCGAGTGCCGCTATCTCCTCATCAAGTCTTTCACCTTCCTAGCCTCTGCCGGTCTCGAGCTCTTCTCTCCCCAAAGCACAGTAACTTCCAAGAAAACCCTAATGGCCAACGGGAGGCGTTCGGCCGCCGACGATCTGAAGAATCAATCTGCTCAACCAGCTTTGGAGCAGAAGAGGACTTCAGTCAAGCAATCTGTGAAAGATTTGCACCTTCAAGCCCAGAGCAACAAAGAGCTTCTAGCCAAACTGCAACCTGCTCTTGAATTGAAGAAAGCTAGAAAAGCTGAGCTAGAGGCTGAATTGAGAAATTTATCAGCCGAAATTGAGGCTGATGAGAAGCAGATGGCCGAACTTCCTGAATTGGCAAAGAAAATTCGAAAGGAAGCTTCAGCGGCTCTGAATGAAGAGAAGCAGCTTAAGGCCAAACTCTCTGCATTGGCTCAGACCCAAGAGGCTGACAAGAAATTACTTGATAACATCAGTAGTATAATCTTAAATGCAAAAGATGTAATCTCAAAGTACTTGGGTGTGTGATTTGTATCAAACAGTTTAATAGCCGAATGCCTGGTCATTTCTGCATTTTCCATCATCTTTACTTCTGCTTTGTCTCATTGTGAATGACTTATTCGGCAAACGCTGGCTTCTATAGTATTAGTCCCGAAAAGCTCAGTACAGCCGAATTTGATCAACCGAATGTGACATCAGCATGAATCCCAAACGACACAGAAACCGCTCGGTTCGTGGGCTTTCCACCTTCCGATTTTTTGGGATGCGCGCCACGATCTCTGGCCACGATTTCCTCTGCGGGTTCTATAAATAAACATATCGAGTGCCGCTATCTCCTCACCAAGTCTTTCGCCTTCTTTGAGCTCTTCTTTTCCCTAAGAACAGTAAACTTCAAGAAAACCCCAATGGCGAACGGAAGGCGACCGGCCGCCGACGAGCCCGAAGGAAGCCGCGCCGGCGCTCGCCGCAGGTGATTGACTGCCTGCCTCTCTCTGTTCTTTTCGAGATTTTGCCCTCTCTTTTTTAAATAAACCCTTGTTCTTTCAGGCCAATCCGGTGGAATCCCGTTGCTACTCCGGTTGCAGCTCCGGCTGCGGTTCCTGCTGCGGCTCCGGCTGCAGTTCCCGTCGCGGTGACCGATTCCTCGAGCTCGTCCAATCGGGCTCTTGAATCGAATGATCTTCGCTACTCAGATAGCGACGCCCGCCGGTTCAGGAGGGAGCGCGATGAGGCGCGCCATGAGCTGGAGGTCACTTCCAAACAGGCTGGAATCGCGGACCTCGAGTGGCAACACCAGCGCAAATAGTTTCTCGAGACCATCGACGGTGAGTCCTGCAATCTGCTTAGTCTCAATCTACCTTTAAATGATATTAATCTGTGGTTCTTCTGTAACTTCGTAGATCGTGACGCCGAGCTCAATCGGCTGAAGGCGCTGGTGGAGGAGCTGGCGAACAAGGTGAACGCCCAAGGGGACACACCAGAGGCTCGCCTTGGTGCGGTGGCTGGCCGTGTCGATGAGGTGGCCCTCCATGGCGATTCTCCTGGGTGCCGCCGTGGGCTTAGTTGCCATGTCGACCCGTACCGGCACTAACTATTCCAGGATGCCGGTCGGTTTCGCCAACATTCGGCCTATATGATCCTTTGCCCTCAATAACAAAGAAGGTTGTAAGCAGAGTTTTAGACCCAATCATCAAATCCACATGTAATGCCGATTCCATCCATTCCCAGTCTGTCTTAAACAGGCTCTTCCAGTAGTTTGTACTAGGGATTTATGGAATTTCGGCAATAAAACTCATCTTTTGCATCCTTTTTGTGATAATTTTGTTGCTCTTGTGATGTAATTTGTGTGCACTAAGGGCAATACAATTTAGTATTGGCCATTTCCTTTTTGTTCGAATTTTTGCTCTGAAGGCGGCTTCTTCCCGAACGCCGGCTATCTTCCATTATTCTCTGACATTAAATTCCTCCATTCAGCGATCAATTTCGATACTAGGATAATATTTCTTCAAATATCTTCCATTTATAGCAGCATTGAATTCTTCTCCCAACAAAGTTTTTAGGATATATGCATTGCCAGGCACGCAACGAACCACTCTGAAAGGTCCTTCCCAATTTGGGGACCATTTACCGAATGCACTATACTTAGTTCCAATCGGCAATAACGCTTTCCAAACCAAATCTCCTTCTGCAAATTGCTTAACCTTCACCTTCTTGTTGTAATACTTAGCAACTCGCATTTTGTTCTTCTCAATATTTTCCAATGCTTTGAGACGAATCATATGCAAATCCTCTAATTCGTCCATCATTAAATCATTGTAATCTTTAGAACTTAAATCCTTCTGCAATTTTATCCTCCTTGAATCTGATTGCACTTCCATGGCAAAACAGCATGATGTCCATATACCAATTCATAAAGAGACAATTCAAGCCATGAGAAACAATCTATGCCCTGATATTCCCAGAAGGCTGGTTCTACGTTTGCCATGCTTATTGAATCATCTGCTTGGACAATTTCCACTTCATCATCTATCCACTGAATAAGCTGTTGATGCATAGTGGATGGAATACAGCAATTTGCATGGATCCAATCCCTTCCAAGCAGCAAACTATATGCCCCTTTGCCCTCAATAACAAAGAAGGTCGTAAGCAAAACTTTGGACCCAATCATTAAGTCCACGTGTACACATCCTTTGGTGTCTGAAGGATTTCCAGCAAAATTGTTCAGAACTATGCTTGTTGGTGACAAATCTCCAGGGCCCATGCCAAGTTTTCTGAATGTAGTGTATGGCATCACATTAACAGCAGCTCCACCATCAACAAACATCTTAGTTAATGGCTTTCCATTGACAAATCCTCTCAAGTACAGTGGTTTCATGTGCCGATTCTTGATTGGCTTCTCAAAAATAGCTTGCTTCGTCAGCATCAATTGTGCCATTAACTCAAATTGTTCTGCTTCATCAATTCCTGGCAATATTTCTTCCTGCACAACTTGATTAGCTGGAGCCATGAACTCATTTGGTAAGAAACATACCATACATGTAGGAGCCGAATGACCAGTTTCATCAGGTTTTTCTTTTCTGCGCCACACTGATTTCATCTTAGTCCCTGCCTGCATCAGTTCTCGATTTCTCAAGCGTTGTACCCTTCTCTTTTGGCTCTTCCTCAAACCAGGTGGGCACCACTGTCCCTTTTGCCATACATAACCATGATCATCTTTTTCATACGTTTCTAAATGCCGATCATTACTAGGATGTATTCTGCCAATTCTTTCATGGACAGATCGGCGATTGACAGTATCGTGCCTATATTCATCACGTCTATTATTGCATGCATGACAATTATTCCATGTGGGAAGCTTTAAACCCTCATTCCAACAATGTCTGAAGAATGCACACCCCCAATGTGCATGTTCTTGTTCTCGAGCATATTCCTCTTGTTCTTCCCTATATCTTTCTTCCTCGTATCTCCTTTTCTCTTCTTCATTCTTGCGCCTCTGGTAGCGTTCCTTTTCTTGCTGTCGCTGCCATTTGTTGAGAAGAATACGCGTAGTGATTCTAGGTTTGGAGGACTTTCCAATTTCAAATTGATCATTCGGGAAATGAGGATTTTTCTTGTGAATCTGTTCAATCGTGATTTGCCGAGTGGGGTCAACTGAGCCACTTTGTCTTGCCTTTTTTGAAGTCAAAACTTTCATTTTTCCTTTCTCTTTAGGTGCAACAGCATTTACCATGTTGATTGAAAACCCAATCATATTCTGAGGGAATGGATTGCTATCCAATTTCATCTTGTTGTCAAATTTTAGATGCCCCTCTTGGATGGCTTTCTGAATCATCACTCTGAAGACCCTGCATTCATTAATGGATCCTCATCTCTGCTGCAGCTACCTCTTCATTGTCCTCATACTCATCTCCTTGATCTGCTCTTTCGAGGAATTGATTGTAAATATCAGCTACATCATTGTGTTTGGCAAATCTAGCATCTTTCTTGAGACCATATGCTTGGTTACTCATTAATGACAATCTGACTGACAACTGGCCCAGATCATCAAATTCCATGCCAAATAACTTTTCACGAATTGCAGGCAACATTCCAGCTACAGCCATACCAGCCAGCTGATCATCAGGAATATTTAGAGAGAAGCACATACTCTTTGTTTCCCTGAATCTCCTAAGGAATTCTGTAGGTGTCTCATTATGTCTCTGCCTCAAGCTAGTTAAATCAACCAACTTTTTCTCAGTGCTGCCAGTATAGTAATGAGCATGAAACTTCTGCTCTAGATCCTTCCAAGTACAAATTGATTGAGCAGGCAAAGAAGCAAACCATGTAAATGCTGAACCTGTCAATGACAAAGGAAAGTATCTGATTCTAAAAGCTTCATCTACTGAGGCCTCTCCAAGCTGCATCAAGTACCTAGCTATATGTTCCACAGTGCCTAGTATCATCTTGTCCTGAGAATTTAGTGAATTCTGTAGGAACCTTGACTCTGTTAGGCAATGACACTCTTTGGTACCATTGTGGGAAAGGAGAGGAGTACATGTACCCCTGATTTTTGGGCTTCAGACCGAATTGATTTTGCAACACATCAGTCATTTTTTGTACCATGAGGTCAACATTAGTGTCTTGATTTCCTGTCCTTCCAGCAAACATTCCTGCATTACCAACATATCCAGGATTCGGGAGAGCATCGATAGCATTATAATCCATGAATTCTGAATATCCATTCCCATACATATCCCTCTGCAACCTGTTATTCAAAGGAGACTATATGCCCCTTTGCCCTCAATAACAAAGAAGGTTGTAAGCAGAGTTTTAGACCCAATCATCAAATCCACATGCACGCATCCTTTAGTGTCTGAAGGATTCCCAGCAAAATCATTCAGGCATCTTCAAAGCTTGTGTCCCACTGGGCGTGCCAAAAAGTGTGTTGACGCAAAATCGGCTTCTCACGCCAAGCACACAGCAAGCCGAATCAGCTGGCTTCACACGTGCCCGATCGTCTGAATCCTGTAAGCGTGCCAGTCAATTTTCTCTGAAACTGACAAAGGAAGAAAAAATGTTTAGATATAAAACCTGGAACATGCCGGGTGATACCAGACAGTTCCATGTCTACGGCTTGCAAGGCCAATCTTGATCGGCATATAGCTATGAACAAGCTATCTGTCGGCAATACAGGCACTCACAGCATATTCGGCAGAGCGCGTAAGAAAGCATACTGCCGACCGCATGACGTCATCATGATGAAAGATCGGTATTTAATTAAATGATCGCTGTAGTACTTAATCACAACCGATTAACAAGAATGAGGTATATTAAACGTGAAAAACACGATCGTGTATCTCTAGTAAATAAGAATGCATAGGTTTAAAAGCACTAGTCTACCGCATGTCTAGGTACTTTCGAACCCGTCAAGTATAAAAAACAAACAAGTTAATCCACCGCATGATACAACTTGTCTAAAATCACACCACCAACCAAGAATAGATCAATCCACCGCATGATATACTCTAAACGTGGAAGGCTAGAAGCATCTATTCCTCGCTAACAGATTCACTGCGAATGCAATGTTAGGCCTGGTGCTGTTTGCAAGGTACATAAGTGCTCCGATGAGACTAAGATAAGGGAACTCTGATCCCAATATCTCTTCTCCTTCCTCCCGTGGTATCGATTTCGAGCTCTAATCCACCGGATGATTAGTTCTAAAACGACCCAAAAACCTACATCTACCGCATGATACCCGGCTATGTCAAGATCCATACAAAATCAACAAGCTTGAACCCGCGACACGTGGCAATCTAGAATAATTCGAATTCGGCTATGTAGAGGAACGTGATTTCATCGTGCAATGGATTAAAACCGAACCTTAATCAATCTAGATTGGGCAAAAGAGTGTTAATATGAATTAAACATAAAGTAAAACCCAAATAAACACAAGGTAACTTAATGAATCTATTAGACCTTTGCCAAAATCTAATAGAGCCGGTAACTTGCCTCAAGCTAAACCTTAGCCTACCGCATGACTCATGATCTAACAAGAAAGCCTTCTTGAAGTTTATATTTATACCGTGGTTTTGACACAATTCCTAGTCGACTACGATTACAAAACGTTTATTTCCAAAGAAATACGTCAAAGGGCCGTATTCATCTCATATTCTTCATCAAATCGGCTTATTCCTTATATTCGATCTACGTCATCACGCTTTCGCGAATACTTCTGTTTCCAACTGTGGAACAGCTCCTTTGCCGAATGATGGCGGATTCCCGACCGCAGAGCATCTTTTGCCGAATGCTTCGAAGAAGACCTTCCTGCCGAATGGAATCTTTCTGCCAAATCTGGCCCACTTGTCAGCCTCTTTCAGGTGCCAATTTTTGGTGTTAACACATATACTCCAGTGTGTCTTGCACATCTAAGGCTTCTGTCCTGACTTGCTGTTCTGGCACTCTCAGGCATCGCCTCAACTGAGATACATGGAACACTGGGTGTACTCCTACTAGGTCTTCAGGTAACTGTAGCTTGTAGGCTAGCTTGCCTATCCTTTGCAGTATCTTGTAGGGTCCCACGAATCTGGGTGCTAGCTTCCCTTTGACATGGAACCTCTTGGTGCCTCTGAGCGGTGACACTTTTAGGTATACAAAATCTCCTTCTTTGAACTCGAGGTTCCTCCTTCTCTTATCTGCGTAACTTTTCTGCCTGCTTTGGGCAATCTTCAGGTTCTCTCTGATTTTTGCCACATTCTCTTCTGCTTCCAAGATAAGATCAGGGCCAAAGAATGTTTTCTCTCCCACTTCAGACCACACTAGAGGTGTTCTGCACTTTCTCCCATACAAGGCTTCAAACGGGGACATTTTCAAACTAGCCTGGTAGCTATTGTTGTAGGAGAATTCCGCGTAAGACAGACTCTTTTCCCAATCCTTGCTGTAGGCTAGCACACAAGCTCTTAGCAGATCTTCCAGTATTTGGTTCACTCTTTCGGTTTGACCATCTGTCTGTGGGTGGAAAGCTGTGTTGTACTCTAAAGCGGTCTCGATGGCCTTGTGCAAGCTTCTCCAGAACTGAGCTGTGAACTGAGGTCCTCTGTCGGACACTATGCTTCTCGGTGCCCCATGGAGCTTGAGAATGTTGTCTATGTAGAGTTATGCTAGTTTGTCTCCTGTAAACTTGTCCTTGATTGGTAAGAAATGGGCGACTTTTGTTAGCCGGTCCACTATCACCCAAATTGCATTGTTTCCCTTTTGTGTAGTAGGTAATCCCACTATGAAGTCCATACTGATGTCTTCCCACTTCCACATTGGAATTTCAAGCGGCTTCAGCAATCCTGCTGGCCTCTGATGTTCCGCCTTGATCCTTCGGCAAGAGTCAACTTGGCGACACACTCAGCTATGTCTTCTCTCATATTCTTCCACCAGAAACGATCCTTTAGATCCTGGTACATCTTAGTGCTTCCTGGGTGTATGGAGTACTTGGAGTCATGAGCTTCAGCGAGAATGGTCTTGCGAATTTCTTCATCTTGCGGCACGCAAATGCGTTGCTTAAGCCATACAGTTCCTTGATCATCCACTCGGAAGTCTAGAGCTACTCCTCGCTGTATATTCTGAATCACTTCTTGAATTTCCGGGCAGTTTTTCTGAGCATCCCTGATGCGTTCCTCTAGGTTGTACTTCACCCTCAATTCTTCTGGCTGGCCTTCTTCTACTACCTCAAGCCTGAGCAGGTTCAACTCTCTTATCAACTCCGGATGTTTTTCTCCCATCATCAAGTTGTTGCAGTAGCTTTTACGGCTCAAGGCATCTGCAACTACGTTGGCTTTCCCTGGATGGTAGTCAATCTCCATATCGTAGTCCTTGATCAGTTCCAACCACCTTCTCTGCCTCATGATCAGCTCTGACTGAGTGAAGAAGTACTTTAGACTCTTGTGGTCAGTGTAGATATCACACTTGTTGCCAATCAGATAGTGTCTCCAGATCTTTAAGGCATGTACCACTGCTGCTAGTTCTAGGTCATGGGTGGGTAGTTTTCTTCATGCTTCCTCAGCTGTCTCGAAGCATAGGCAACCACTTTGCCTTCTTGCATGAGTACACATCCCAGACCTTGCCTTAAAGCATCACAATATACCACAAAGTCTTTCCGGATATCTGGCAGAGTCAACACTGGGGTTGCGGTAAGCTTATGTTTGAGCTCTTGGAAACTTTCTTCACACTAGACTGTCCACTTGAAAGGTACGTTGTTCTTGAGCAATTCTGTCATCGGCTTGGCAATCTTGGAGAAATTCTCAATGAATCTTCTGTAGTATCCTGCCAAACCCAAGAAACTTCGAATTTCTGTGACACTCTTTGGTTGTTTCCACTCGGAGACGGCCTCAATCTTCTCAGGGTCCACTGCTACGCCCTCGGCTGTCAGCACGTGTCCCAGGAAGGCAACTTTCTCCAGCCAAAACTCGCACTTGCTGAACTTCCCAAAGAGTTTGTGTTGCCTCAGCTTCTCTAGCACTATACGCAGGTGCTCCTCATGCTCTTCATCTGTCTCCGAGTAGATCAAGATGTCATCAATGAATACCACTACAAACTTGTCCAGTTCTTCCATGAAGACTTTGTTCATCATGTTCATGAAGTATGCTGGGGCATTTGTCAGCCCAAATGACACTACTGTGAACTCGTACTGCCCGTATCGAGTCACGAAAGCTGTCTTGGGAATATCTCCTTCCCTGATCTTCATTTAGTGGTATCCTGACCTCAGGTCTATCTTGCTGAAGTACTTTGCCTTCTTCAACTGGTCTAGCAAATCATCAATCCGAGGCAGCGGGTACTTGTTCTTGATAGTCACTGCATTCAGAGATCGATAGTCTACGCACAAGCGCATAGATCCATCCTTTTTCTTCACGAACAGTACTAGCGATCCCTATGGGGACGCACTGGATCTGATCACTCCACTGTCTAGCATCTCTTTCAATTGCTTCTTCAATTCTTCGAGTTCTTCCACAGACATTCTGTACGGTCTCTTGGCAATTGGTCCTGTGCCTGGTTGCAGCTCAATTATGAATTCCACATCACAGTCAGGTGGTAAGCCTGGTAGTTCTTCTGGAAAAACATCTGGGTACTCACAGACTACGGGCACTTCCTCAATGGTCTTTTCCTTGATTGTGTACACAAACTTTCTCATGGAAGGCTTCCTGGATCCTTCTTTTGCTCTTTGCGGCTTGACTGTCACCTTCAGACCACTTGGGTGTGTCAACACTACTGACCTTGGCGAGCAACTAATCACTCCTCGATGTGATGTCAACCAATCCATGCCAAGGATCACGTCAATGCCATCGGACTTCAGTACTGTCAGGTCTGCAGTGAATCCTAGTCCTCCTAGTTCCATGCCAACTGCTGGGCATACTTGGTCGCATCTGAGCTCTCCTAGTGGTGAGGTAGTGACTATGGGTCTAGCTCTAGGCACTGTATGGTGTGACTGTCTCGTGGCGAACTTCGACGAGACATACGATCCTGTTGCACTAGAATCAAATAGTACCACAGCTTTAGTACCATTTACCATGAACTCTCCGAGTATCACGTCAGGAACATCCTCGACGTCTCCCTCAGTCATGTGGGTGAGTCGGCCTCTGATGGCTGTAGACTGCTGCTTGTTCTTTCTATCTGGGCACTCAAACGACTTATGACCTGGTCTTCCACATCCGAAGCATACTAGAGGTGTCTTGTCACTGTCTTCTGGGGTGCAGTTCTGTTTCCGATCTAAACTTTTCTGAGCAGGATAGTTGCTGATCTTTTTCTCTAAGCCGTTGTTGGAACCAGTCCTGTTCTCAGTGTTCAGGATTGCACTTCTGACCAATCCCATTCCTCCTTGGCTTAGGTCCTACTGGGATCCCCTGCGGTGCATGCTGCTCTGGTCACTTCTTGGTTTCTGACTCAACCTGAGGTTGTGCTATTGCTCGGCTTTCCTTTTCTTGACTCTCCAAGTGTCTTCTAGGTCAGTTCTTTCCTTTTCCACTGCTATGGCTTTGTCAATCATCTCTCGAAGTGAGCTATGATTGCTGGTAGCAAGCGCCATTCTAAGTCCTCTGTGTAAACCCCTCTGGAACCAGAATTGCTTCCTCTTCTCAGTGGTGATTTCCTCCGGGGCGTACCTCGACATTTTAGCAAAGTTTCGAGCGTACTCTGCCACTGACAAGCTTCCCTGCTTCATCATTCTGAACTCCATAGCTTTGTGGACCATCACTTGTTCAGGAATATGGTATTCCTTGAATGCTTCACAGAACTCTAGCCAGGTGATTTGCGCTGGGTTCTTGTGAGAGTCACAGTAGCTCGCCCACCAAGCTTTAGCTGCCCCTTCAAGCTGGTGTGCCGCTAGGGCTACACATTCTTCATCAGTGTAGTTTGTCAAGTCTAGCTTGGTCTCGATAGCTTTGAGCCAGTCATGAGCATCTAGTGGCTCATCTGAGTAGTCAAACGTAGGTGAATTCAATCTGATAAACCTTTCAATCTTATTCTGGAGGTCTTCCTCAGGGTGACCCTATTGGTTCTGAACTCCCTGCAGCGGTTGCATTGCCTGCGCCATCTGGGCATTGGCTAGTGCCATCAGTTGCATCAACTGAGTCTGAGCAGTCATCACTTCTGCTAGGTTAGCTGGTGGTGGCACTGGTGCCTCTGACACTGTTTGTTCTTCCACTGCTTCCATTTCTGTGGCCTCTGAAGGGTTGTCCTCAGGTGTTGGTGTGCTCACTACACGACCTCTGCCTCTGCCTCGCTTGGTACCTCGACCTGTCATAGCTGCCTTTTCTAGCTCAGCTTCCTCAGAATGGTTCAACCGACAGCTCAGCCTTCTGGTTGACATTTTCTGAAATCCACGAATCAGATAAGTGGTGGTCAGGTAGGGTTATAGGCACTCGCAATTTAGCTGTAGGAGTTGCACGCATGAAAACTTAAACACTAAGCTACACTCAAGAGGAACAACAAGAAAGCGGCAAGAACAGCCACAAGGACCGAACACTCAATCAAAGCATTACACCTTAGACACTTGTGTTATCCCGAGGCCAACTCCTGGAACCTTGGAGACTAACACATCTACTGGCTTAAAGATCGTGGCTGGTCCAGTGGTGGTCATGGACTACATCTACTATGGCACGACGATGAGCACAAGACTATCATCAGCCACATAGTCAGGGGGGTTGTTAGTAGCAAGAGTTGCAAGGTTAGACGAGTGAACAAAAGTACAAGGTGTGAATGAGAATGTTTCAAGGAATTTCTTGTATAGCAATAGACTCGGTTAGGGCACAGCCCCCATTTACGTCACCCGTTGATGTCGATCTTGAACTTGGTGTCCTCACCTGTAAACCCAGGGTCTGTCCCCAAGAAAATGGGACAGGTCCACGTCACCAACCATAATATGCAGCAAAGCTTTAAAGTGGGCTATTCTAGTAATAAAATATTCAAGGAATATAAGCTGGGGTTTATCCTATGCGCGCAGCAGCAATATAACCAAGTTCATCTCATCACCAGCACCTTTCCTCACCAGAGAGATCTCACTCCCCAAATCCCACCATCAGCCTCACAACCACATCGGACTCGTCCTGCCGCAACAGGTTTCTGCAAATATCATCCACCAGCACCTTTCACTCACTAGTCGACTCGGTGAGTTCCCTCCCCACCTTGTCTCATCAGCAACGCTGGTCCAACCTCTCATAACCCAAAACAAGGATGAGGTAAGAAAGCAGAAAGCAGATTCCCATGCTAGTCGGAACTTATCAGAAGCGGGTCATCCGTAACCGTGGACACGACTATACGTATTGTTTACACTCTGCAGAGGTGGCACTCCAGGAATCCATTCGGGCTGCAAGGCTAGTCCGCAACCAACCTGGGACACAGCCCACAGCAAAGACCCTAAATAGTAACGGCGCCAATCCTGTCTCCCTGGGCTCGGGAAACATCTGATCTAACATCTGCCCCAGGGATGTGAAACCTTCCCACCGGGGCCAGTCGGGGGCAGTGGTAGATCAGGGAGAGTACGCCGCAACGAGTCCCCCCTACATATATCAAACTAGAATCTCCTACAGGTCTGGCACCGTACTCAGTAGGCTTGCTGGAACCCTCCCCATTCTGGGTAGATGGTGAGCACTGTAATCCACGTCTGAAAGGTGACTTCGAACCAGTCCTTAATTGTCGGTAAGGCGAGTATCAGCGTCAAAGCGATCCGCCACAACGGTCCGCAATCGGCACCCATTACAGGTATTGCCACCCAAACTCCTCAAATCCATCAATCTCAGGGAATCCATAAGTGTATCCGCAACAGGTACTTTGTAGGAACTGTCCGAGTGCAGTTCCAAAGCACCCCGATCAAAAGACCGGGTTGTTATCACTCGCCTCCACCGCCTAGCTGCACTACTCCTCCCAAGCCACCCAAACTCACGCCAAGAAGATCAATCACAACCATCCCAACACATGCATAGCATAGCATCCGCATAAAGTGGATAATATGTAGCAAGGAAACAGGGATCGTGTCAAAACCAGGGTATAAATATGAACCCATGGTGATTGTAATAGGGATCGAACAATCTTACAATAAACCGGCCTTGCGCCAACTTTCGAGTCTTTTGGTCGTGTCGTCGAGTTTCTTTCGAGGGGAATCATCGATCCGTCGACCTCCGTAAGTATCGACAACCTTGTATCATGCTTAGTATCATGCGGTGGATTTAAGCTTGGTATGAGAAGGCTTCTTTGTTAAATCATGAGTCATGCGGTAGGCTAAGGTTTAGCTTGAAGCAAGTTATCGGCTCTATTAGATTGTGGCAAAGATCTAATAGATTCATTAAGTTACCTTGTGTTATTTGGGTTTTACTTTATGTTTAATTCATATAACACTCTTTTTGCCCAATTTAGATTGATTAGGTTCAGTTTTGATCCATCGCATGACATGATCTCGTTTCCTTGCATAGCCGAATTCGAATCAATCTAGATTGCCACGTGTCGCGGGTTCAAGCTCGTTAATTTTGTATGGATCTTGACAGAGCTGGGTATCATGCGGTAGATGCAGGTTTTTGGGTCGTTTTAGAACTAATCATCCGGTGGATTAGAGCTCGAAATCGATCTGATAGGTCTATCAACATCGACGAAGCTTGTTCCTTCTTCATGGAACCCGAATCGGCTATCTAGCCGTATTCGGCAGTCCCTCAATAAGTGAAACCATGATCGTAACTTTGTTTTAAATAATGAATGCTTCTAGCCTTCCACGTTTAGAGTATATCACCTGTTGCATTGGCCGTAAGGGCAAGCCTGGCGAC